>OZ023328.1:40932442-41502442 GCA_964007535.1 Brachyptera risi
TTTCTTGGTTCCTTCATCGTGAACAACCTTGTGTCTATATAGTCCGAACGATGTGTCGAAACTCTTCTTACAGTACTGGCATTTGAACTTTTTCACGTGGCTCAAAGAATGGTCCGCCAGCAGTTGATCAGTTGAAAAACTTTTTTTGCAATCAGTGCACTTTTTAGACTGCTTCAGAATTGAATAGTAAATTCTTGTTTCCATCACCTCGGAGGTATCATTAGCTGGCAAACATCTGTAAATGAGAGATCACTTGAAATATAAATCCTGAAATAGCATCCAGGCAAGAGCAATAAGTGACTAAATTACAACAAAGTCAAAGTCAGAAAAAAGTCTTTCTGCAATTATAACTAACAAGTAATCCATAAATTTTCCATCAAGTACCAACACTTTCAACTTTTAAAAGTCAACAGTATTCTTCATTACACTTTAGTCGTCCTCATTTCTTGATTCCACAACTATTGACACAAAATATACAACCATTCTAATCTAAAACATAATAATCACAGAGCATCCACTAGTTCATACGTCCAAACTCCATGACGAACTTCATTTTCCCTGTTGTCCCCTCTAGGAACAACTAAAGTACCGGTGGCAAGAATGCCCTTGGCAATCGAACAATGGCCACAAGACATGTGCTAGGAGGTAGGTACAAAGTATGCACAACTTCTAACTAGAACTACAAGAAAAACTTGAAGTAAAACTAAAAGCAAATGAATAAATATAAATTAGTTACAATGGAGCATATTGGTGGTTACATTACTATCCATTATTTGCCCAAGGACTAGGACTAGGTATATATACCACTGCCACAGGAGAAAAAATAATATCACTTTTCATATTTTATGAAATTTCACAACAGAGTGTTTAATTATGAATACTTAGCATCATCTAAAGCCAACAAATTCTTTCAGTACTGTATATATACAAATAGAAAGCCAAGTTGTACATACCAGGACACAACTATGGTAACAACTCCTTTAGCCATGATTCATGAATCAATACTAAAGTTCAAATGGCAGTATTTCTTTCATCAAGTTTAATTGTTTTCATTTTAATAGCTGTCTTATTACACTAAATGCACATAACGAAAAGCACGGTCAACATACACACTTATTATGTAACATATTAATAGTATTATGCAACTAAATGCAGTGTTTGTATAGTACGTAATATGTGTATGTACACTATAATTATTCACCGAAAGTAGCTCAAAGTTGCGTTAAAATTAAATAGGAATTCAATAATGCTACGTACAATATTACTATGACCTGCATGAAATAGGCTACTTGTTTTACAAGTCTACATATATTTAATAGTGAACTTTGTCTATAATCTAGTTCCTTGGCATATTTACCAAGACATAGCTGATACTGTGATACATTGTAATACTTGTCAACAATAATTGTTCTATTAGGCCTATGAAACAAATTACCATAAAATGGAAATTTACCAAGCTATGACACTTGTGAACAAATCATTGGATTAACCATTAATTTACTTGAAATGTTGACTTTGCTTTTTTACTGAAATGGAACAAATGACCGGTCCTTCGATGAAGATTCAATATATGTCAGAACGACTGTTCACTTGTTGATTTTTATGCCCCTAATGGTGACTACTGGAGCACTAAATTAACACTTGATAAGATTGGCAGCATTCCAATGAATTTGGCACCAAGGCTACTAAATGGTGCCATGTGCATGGACCTTCAACTATGACGCCTCAGTCAACTATCGCACTGCGTTAGGAACTAAAGTCAGGTCGGGCATTAGCTCGAGATCCACATAAGGCATGGGTTTTTGTAAACGTCCTTTCACCTATCATCACGCCATCGTTTCGTTATCACCTGCTCATTTGTACGTACAACCTAGCTGTTGGTGGGGTCGTTGAACAGCATTAGAATTTAAAAAATTAACTATGCCTACTCTTTTCATGAGAATTAAGAAGAGTTTTGGTAATAAATGCTTTAAAACAGATGGTGCACTCGTAAGGCCGTTGGCCAGTGTGATACCTCAAATGTACAGTTAGGCTGGAACGTTGCGTGAAGCTCTTGTGACACTGATTACAAGAGTACGGTTTAACACCGGTATGAGACAATTTATGCATCTTGAAGTACTGCGGCGAAGTATACGAACGGCCACACTCGTCGCATATGTAAGGACGCTCGAGGGTGTGACGTCTACGATGAACGCGGAGCGTTTCGTTAGAACTGACTTGAGCCCCGCATATATCGCACACGTAGTACTTCTTGATGCCGGCATGACTGAGCTTGTGTCCTCGAAACGCTCCTCGGTTATTGTAGCTGCGACCGCACTCCTCGCACTGATAGACTTCGGGTTTGTAGTTGGGATCATGTTTTCTCATATGAACATGCATGTTGTGTTTAAATCCAAACGACTTACTACACAACGGACACACGTACGGCTTCAGCTCCTTATGCTCCTGTTTATGTTCCTTCAAACCAAACCTAGATATACATTCTTTGTTACATATATCGCACTGATATAGCTTTTTATTGCAACGCAACCGCTTGTGCTTGAGGAGATTAGCTTTACGAGTTGTCGTGAAATTACAAACATTGCAAACGTAGTTGACCACTTCTTTTTCGATTGCTTTTTGTCGTCGCCTTGGTTTTGGTTTCTCCTTGACGGGTAGAGGAGGTTCGTGAGTTGCTATATGTTTCTTTAAATGTCTATTGGAAGGGAACTCTTCACCGCAATCGCAGAGAAATTGTTTTGATATAGGGTATGCTACTCTTCGTACTCTATGCTGTCGAGTGTTGTAGTAATCTTCTAAGTACCTGAAAAGAAGAAATTGTCTTATGAATTTCTAGCATCCCTTTCATAAGCTTCAGTATTACACACATATTTTGAGTAGCCCTACTGAATAATATGCTACGCAGATGAAAACCATGTATTTCACGTGCTATAGGCCTACATAAAAAGGCTATAGTTAGTAGTGTGTGGGTTGACATGAAATTGCAGGTTTATATGAAATTGATTTCAAATCAAAATTTTAAAAATATCTCATTTCATTACCATAGTTCAATGTTTGCATAATCTTGGTAGCTTGGTGAGCACCGGAATGATTCTAGAAAAATCTGGACTGACAAACATAGTTGAAAAAGAAGTTCATACGTCAAAGAGTTTTCTAACAAAAATATGCAAAATTTAGAGTTTGGACCTTGTTCCCATTTTGTTTTAGTTGTACAAATAATAACTAATAAGGTTTAAAAATATACAAGATATAAAAATTGTAATTCCATAGATATTTGTATTATCTACAAATGTTTTGAATATGTACTAAGCTATGATCTAATTATCGCAGATATGCACATAAAAACGTAATGTTTTTGTAGATTTCTGTAGATCAAATGATACCATTTTATAGGTATTACAGAGATCCGTTATGTACTTATGTGGTGAATATTGCTAACGGACAACACGGACCCTTTCTTATCTAGAAAGCCTGTGCTAGTACCAACACGCAAACAGCACATATATAATATTAAATTGAGTATTTGATATAAAATTATAGCAGTACCTACGAATCAGTGTTACTCACTCTCTAAAAGTAGGATTGATTCAATTACCGGTACTATTTTATATTCAATTTTGCCTTAAATTCAAAATGGACAAGTTCAAGTATTTTGATTTTTCTAAGCGTAGTCAAGATAGTGAGGGGCACACTCACACAAATATTGGTGTTTATTATATATGTTTGGTACAGAAGCCTCTTCACAACTGAGATCAGAAACAAACTCGACTCTCTGAGCAAGGTTTGACCGATGATAATTTTCACTGCCATTTACAACAATACGCAGTAGCAGTAAGGAATTGGCCGTCAGAGCCACAATTGCAAACTTCAAATATTGCTCTTAGTATTACATCCACCTGCAAGCGCCGGTGAATTATATTACAAATTGAAAACTGTGAAAAGTTAATGGTTAATTGGATCATCTGCTGCTAAAATAAGCCAAGTTATCTCACCAGTCATCTGTTGGTGCAAAATTTGTTGTTGTGAGGAGTTATAAAAACTTGCTCTTATACTTCAAGTTGAGTGAACTGCTAATTTTGGTCATGTATGGGCCTTCATTTAAGGGATATTTTTTCAAAGAAAATGTTAAATAATGTAAATTAGTATGAAATTCAGACCTACCGGGAATTGAGTAAATACTCAAGTCACTCAAATATGAAAAATGGTAAATTGTGTCAACTAAAATTGTTTTCAGTTTTAAATTTGAATGAAGAATTGTAAACTGGTGATTGCCTACTTTATGAACAAAACATGATGAATATCCAATCAGGAGGTCTGTTTATTCTGTGGAGTTCTGATAATATCTAAAGGGTATCTATAAATACCCACATATTATATAGATCAAGGCGACGTACCTATAAACCACGACTATCACTGGTGGAAAAGAGTATTTTGTATTATATTTGAGATTACTCAGTCATCAGCAACACTAAACATCAATTCATTATGGAAGGAAGAACAGAATATGTAAAAAAGGCAAAATAAATACCCATGACAAATAGATTATTATTAAAATTTTAATTACATGGCTGAAGAGGCCAGAGGGCAACATCATAACAATACAGCAGCATTAGAAAACTAGTTCAATAGCATTTTTATCAATATAATTTTTGTTGTTGTATGTCTACCTAAAAAGTAGCAGTAACTTGTGTAGGTAACTAAAATATCAACAATTGCTAAATAACGTATTACAATACATCTTCATACGGTACTGAAAAAGATGCCCATTATCAACACAAGTTCATTTTTGGAAAGTGCAACCATATTATATCTAGGTAAATGAAATCACTTTAAAA
This sequence comes from Brachyptera risi, assembly GCA_964007535.1. Lineage (NCBI taxonomy): Eukaryota > Metazoa > Arthropoda > Insecta > Plecoptera > Taeniopterygidae > Brachyptera > Brachyptera risi. The sequence continues at coordinate 40,937,278 of OZ023328.1, forward strand.
CACCAAGATGAACAAATAACAAAATGGCTGCATTTAAAAATGAATATAGACTATTTGTCTGTTTGTCTCAAAAGCTAATCACCGACATACACTGTTAACCTTCAGATACAGTAAAAAAGTTCTGAAAATTAGCCTTAGTCAATTATACAATTAATACATAGCTAATTTATAACTGGAAACAATGTTGTATCTTTTCAAAGCAATACCTTATACCGGTACTTAAATTTAGCTGTATTGCACACAAGCACACAAGTTATTTTTTAACGAGCCAATTGTTCATCGGCCATGAAGGAGTATGAAAATGGAGAAAACCAGAACTTCTGGTATAATCCAGGATCCGGTTTTTAGATGAGCGTAGCACTCATTTCACTTTCCAAAAAAAAAACAGGACCTCATCTTACATTTTTTGTTTTTTTGTAATTTTGTGCCTGGCATACAGGTCCTGAAGGGAAAGTAACCAATCAACTAGAAACTTTTTCTGAACATTCCTGTCATACCAGAATGGGTGTAAATTGTTATTGAGTGAAATATGTTTGATGTGTTGGAAAACATTCGGAAAGCTTAGAAAATCTCCATAAGAACAGCACTGGGTACAATTTTCAATTTCATTTTTCATTTTTATAAGGTACTCATGTTGGTCTAATACATGTTTCTAACAAATTGAAAGAAATTTTCAAGAATGATTGGATTGGAAAAACGTCAAATAAACAGTACAAGGTGTAACCAGTTAATCGGTTGGGTAACCTGTTGAAGGCTGAATCATGACGACTATAATTTATACGGTATGCTTCATAGTTCCAAATCAAGGTGTGTGTATAGCTTTCGAGTACATTTCATATACGGTAAAAATCTCACTCATCTTACAACGCACGTGCTGCGTTTTCGTAGTGTGATGTAATTTTTCAGGTAAACTCTACCAGAAACTAGGGCTTGCAAGAATTAAAAAAATGGTTTCAGTCATCATGCCTATTCATTCTAAATTCCAAAGATACTCAAAATGACCCGTCCAATAGGTATCATGTGATGATTAAATGGTGAAGTGATGATAGGTGAAAGTCCTGATGTTTATGAGGACCCATGTGATGCCTATACAGTAGGACTCAAAACCCAAAACCACATCTCGCCAAGTTGCGTTGGGCAATTATAACAACTAATCACGCCAAGATAAGCAGTCATATTGAGTAACTGCCTGTACCGATAACATGGACAGTGGATGATCCAAAATGGTGTTAAATTAAGATTCCTTTAGCTTGATATATATTTATATACGTATATATACAATAAGACCTATCAGTACCTATGTACTATCAGTATGTGCACCTAGCTAATGAGAATAATAAATTTTTACTACAAGAGATGAACATTCACCTTACTATGATACGGTAAGACGTCTATGGCATCCCGGCATCGTAAATCAATGCTGGTACATCGAAGATTTGTATCACGGAACCTACAAGATCATTTCGAGTAGTGTTAGGTAGTGAACGTTTGCCTCAGGTTACCATGGGAACCGCAAATATGGTTACTTTATGAATCATGCCATGTACGCACTCCTTGTGACTCTCAATCACGGCATGGCACGAGTCAACTCACTAGTGACAGCAGTGCTCACCACTACTGACTTGATTGAACTCGTGTGTGATGGAACTAAATGATGAGTTTTCTCATGAGTATTAAGTAGGGTCTTGGTGACAAACGACTTTTCGCATTGGTAACATTCGTAAGGTTTTATGCCACTGTGGAATCGTTTGTGGACAGTCAGAGTAGAATGTTGAGTGAAGCTTTTGCTGCACTGATTACAGGAGTAAGGCTTGGCGCCTGTATGAGACATTTTGTGCATCTTAAAGTACTGCGGCGAGGTGTACGAACGGCCACACTCGTCGCAGATATACGGACGTTCGCCCGTGTGTATTCGCATATGTATTTGTAACGTTTCCTTGGAAGACACAGACTTGAAACATACATCACACTTGTAGACTTTGTTTAAATTAGCATGATAAAGTTTGTGCACTCGAAGCGAGTTTCTATGTCGAAAAGTTTTCCCACAAGTGTCGCACTGGTAGTCCAAGCCAAGTTTAAAGTTGGGATCATGCTTCTGTTTCATGTGAAAGTCCAAATTGTTTTTGTACGAATAAGATTTCTTGCATACCTCACATTGGAAAGGTTTAACCATTTCATGTACAGCTTTATGTTTTCGAAGTTCAGACATATGATAAAAGCCTTTCTTGCAAACGGTACAATGATAGCTGGAGTCTTTGAGGTGTTTTCTCTTTTGATGTAAGGTAAGTCTAAAGTTGGAGAATGTTCTATAGTTGCACAAAGAACAAATATGATCTAGGTCGCCAGTGTGACGTTTTACGTGGATCTTCAACTCCTGCGGCCTCTTAAATTTCTTATCACATAAATGAACTGTACACTCATAAGGTCTCAACTGACTATGTTTAACCTTGTGGCATTTCAACAACCAACTCGACGTACACTCCTTTGTACACAAATCGCACTTGAATGTTTCTGCCTCTTCTTCTGCCATGACATTTGGCTCTGACTCTGGCCTATTTTGACCATGTTTAGAAGTCTTTGGTGACCTCTTCACAGGGGACCTCTTTACAGGGGACCTCTTTACAGGTGATGTCAGAGTTTTTAACCGACTACTACGAGCATAATGCTTAGTTCCAGGTTCAATAGGAGCTTCTTTGGACACAGAAGTGGTTCTAGGTATGAGATTCTTAGACAGGCAACTATCTCGAGAATATCCATACATACATTTATCGGAATCTGCGTTGAATCTGGAAAGAAGAGATGTTTTAATGATTGGTCATGTTGGATGTCTAGGTATGGAGATGTAACCACACAATTCAACACACTGCTAATTCTGTCTTTATAATCGAGCATTAATAAAAAAGCGAGCTATAAAATGGATATGGAATATTGTAAAACAGTTGGGTACTTGATATTTTCATCACAATTTATTGGCAGTACCAGTAAGAAATAACGTAATCCCTCTTGTTTTCCTTTTGGTACGTAATTCTTATTGTTGAGCAATCATCTCGAATGTTACACAATAGACGTCTAAAGTAAGCTATATCTATTTAAAATAGTTTATTTTCGTTGTGATAATTAATTTTTCATCTTATGCATATATGGTTGGAAAATGTAGTTTTATTCAACAGTGAATGTTTCAACTGAAACCCAAATTAAACGATGTTGCCAGTATTGTAACAGCAAGAGTTGACGAAGATTTCTCATGTGATCATGAAGCAGTCGTTCCTCTCAGCTAAGGCCATGTTAAGGTGATGAGGTAAACCAAGTACCGTAACAATGTATATTCAAACAGAATACTCTAATTGGTTGTAGAGTATAGCCAATACAAAGCCCATGCACAAAGAATGTGTTCCAGTAGACATGTAATTTTTATATGAGTAACAAACTCGTTCGATATACTATAATTAATCAATTGATGAATCATAAATGATGGCTTACTGTCATACTCAATTGTAAAGCTATTTATAGGTTATATTGTTGAATAGGTAAATTGTGTACTGATCTCCTCGAAAGTGGGTTAAGGGAATAAACACTACTACTACAGAGAAAAAAAAAACAATCGTCATTTGCGTTGAAACCATTATATTTGGAATCAAAAGTATGTGAATAAATTCCTTCAAAACAAAGTAATGTTCTGTCCCCTTCCAGTTTCTTGTAGGAAGGTTGCACTGTAAACGATTCTTCTTTTCACTAGACTTTTGTATTGTGAATTGCTTAGCTCACATTTTTGGTACTTATTTCAACGCTACTGCATGTTCATCCCTAAAATCTAAATTTGAATACTGAACCAATATTTTACGAAGCCAAGACATTTTTCAAAGCTGGAACTGCTATCAAAGTTAAAGACACATTTGTCACGATGTAGTGGTACCAACCTCTTTTATCATAATATGAAGAAGGTGACCCAACTCGGGTCTTGAAAGTGAAATATTTCCGGGGTCAGTTCCAGAGTCCCAATTGCCTGTAGGGCAACTATCGCTTTTATATCAAACTATATAAAACAACAATGCTCAACATGGCTCAAAAGAATTATTGAGTTAGCAGTTGCAATTGTTTTTTACAAAAATGATAGATTTTGTAAGTTCAACAATGCCACCGGTACCGTAGCTACTCTTATCTACATCTAGTTGACGAAGGAAACCGCTAAATCGCGACATGCAATCAGGACCTTTGGCTCTGAACTGACCGCAAGAAACCACAAATGCCTTCCATGTTATTAGCATGGAAGTTGGAGCACCTTGTTTATGATAAAATAGGTTGGTATCACTACATCGTGCATTCGTTCTGAGGTACACATACCGTGACTACAGGTTACCTCAACAATGTAAGTCACTTGAAAATTTTCAAAAATCACTTGCAATCAACAAAATATATCTACCAAGAACCAAAATGAAATCAATAATGTTCATCCTCATAATAGTAAATGTTTGAAATAAGTGTTATCATTGAATTTGTTATGAATAAATAATCTTTCAATCATATTGTCAAGAGCTAAGACACAGTTGTCAGTGCTGTACTAGATCATCACAGCCTCAATGGCGTAACAATCACGGAACTAAGCACAGAGTAAAACGTATTATTTGAAAGTTGAATATTTTCTAACCAAAGTACAAACAATAGAGAAGCACAGAGAAGCGTACATAGGAAGTTTAATTTCCGTTTAAATAATTTCATAATATGGATTGATGGATACAATCCAATTTCAATGACACTCTCAAACTCCTGACACCTCCAGAGCAGAGTTGCATTTCAACAAAAGTTGTATATAGCCTATAGGAATGGTATCTGAAGCCTGATTTACACGGATCAATGTTTCGATCAATAGCTCGAGTTCAACCCTTGAGCACAAGCCATTGACTCGTGTAGACGGTACCATTGATCTAAAAACCCTCGACGTGCAGGGTTGACATCAACCCTTGAGCTCAACCCTCTTATTCAGAACATGTTTTATTTTCGATCAAGCTTGAAAGAATCCAGCCAATCAGAAGAGACTACTTATCCTACTGTGCATCTCTCGGCGGGCAAGACCCATTGCTTTTATGTGGAGAAGTCACGTAATTGCTTTAACCAATCACAAGAAATTTCAGTAAGGCCGTTTTTTGAACTCAAAATATTGATCGAAGCATTGACCCGTATAAATCAGTTCATCAATATAATTCTCCATGCGTTTTAGACAACTCATTTCAGTGTAATGAATCACTGATTTTTAGTAAGAGTAGAAGTTATTAATAAAATATCAAACTTGAAATGTTCAAAATAACCAACTATAGAATGTTCATGGCACCATGTATTTGAATACCAAACCAAGTTTTTATAAGTTCAATTAAAATTCAGCTCTACAACATTCCAAATATTGTATGATAAATCAATTATTTTATTCTGTTGGCCTACTACACACGAAATAACTTTCTATAAACTTGAACGAACAGGCTTGTGAATATAATGTAACGAGTGCTATATAAGCAAGTGCTCGGTATGAGTTTTTCTCTGATGTGATTTTAGCAAACTGTTGGAAACAAACGACTTCTTACACAACAGACATGAGTATGGTTTGATACCGTCGTGCGTTCGTATATGTACCGTGAGGGTAGAAAGTTGTGTGAACGACTTATTACACTTAATGCACGTATGTGGCTTGACGCCATCGTGCGTCAAACGATGAACCTTTAAATAGTCTGCTTTGCCAAAGCTCTTGTTGCATATCTCGCACACGTACGGCTTCTCGCCTGTATGTATCCGTGAGTGAGCCTTGAGCGACTCTCCACCTGACAACGTCTTACCGCACACGTGGCACATCATGCTGTTGTCGCCGAGGTGATGGCACTTGCGGTGGATGCGCAGGGAATTGTTATGCAGAAATCGCTGTCCGCAGAACTCGCACTGATAACGCAGTCTCTCTTTATAATCAGGCTCATGTTTCTTCTTGTGCAAAGCCAAGTTACTCTTGTACGGGTATGACTTTGGACAAAGGTTGCACTGGAAGGGTCGCAAGCCACTGTGAATCGTCAAGTGACGTTTCAGTTCTGTCTGCGTGTAGTAACCCCGGTTACAAGTACCGACATCACACTTGAACTTGTACTCGTTCAAATGACGTCGCTTGTGCACGAGTAAGTTGGACTTTTGGAAGGTGCTGTAGCCACAGATCGAACATATGTGATCCATTTCCTTGTTGTGAGTTTCCTGGTGTTTCTTCAACTCAAACGCTCGCTTGTACTTCCGCTGGCACACGTCACACTCAAATGGTCGATCCGTGCTATGGACGATCATGTGCGCTTTTAGATTGCCTTTATTATTGCATTCCTTATTACAAATAGCACAGGTGAAAAGCATTCTACGCTTGATTCTTGTCTTGCACTTTTCTTTCATTTCATTGGTCAACCTGGAAAGAAGAGAAACCTTTATGTTCCAGAATAGATTTTAGAGCTGTCTTATCAGATCACAACACAAGTCTTATTCTGTGCTTATATTATCATCATAATTTTTTTACATTTACTCATTATTATGGTTCAACACTTTTGAGATTATGTGAAATATAATTTGCTTCAATTTCATGCAGTCTGTAGCTGCTAATTCAACAATTAAGGGGTTTTTGAAGATACTATTTCACCCAAGTCCTTTCTTTCTAAATAATGGTGTGGTAGTCTTTGATCTACAGGACTTGACTACATGTATCAAAGAGGAACTACACCTACAGTAGGTTGAATATGTTTCAACATCAACTGACAAAGAGCAAGACTGATCACAACCGTTGCTGCCTAGCACGTCTAAAGTCAATCAACATGTAAGACGTATGAACTAACCCAAAGGCTGCCAAAGTAGCAGGAAGTAGCTGGGAAGGTTGGCAATAGAACCCAGATGACTTGACTTGTGACTTAAGCAATGTACTTGTCAAGAATCATTTAGAACACACCTGACATTGATAAGGTCTTTCACCTCTGTGATACATCCGATGTAGTATCAACAATGAACGATGAGTAAACGACTTTTGGCATTCATTACAACTGTACGGTTCAACTCCGTCGTGCATTCACAGGTGCACATTGAACGAGCCAGACTTACAAAACCCCTTAGCACACACGTGACAAATATATGGTTTCACCCCGTTGCGCATCTGTACGTGACTTTTCAAAGAGTTCTCATTAGACAAAGTTTGTCCACAAAGCTCGCAGATGAAGCTCGCAGATGATCTTATTCAAGCCTAGATGACCACTTCTGTGAAGACGTTAAGATGAGAGATTCACAGATGTTTTCCTGTACACAAGGCACTGGTTGTTACGGCTCTTGGACGTAGCATCGTGGGTTCATTTGTGATACAATGAACTATTTCTCAAAACGTAAGCCTTCTCGCACAGGCTACACTTCGACGGCCACTTATCATTGTGGACGTTCTGATGCTCTTGAACTCAGTTGAGTTTGTACGATGAGTGGAAACCTTTGGGTCAGAATGTAAGCTAGAGTAACGGGTATTACGGTGTGTCAACAAGTTGGACTTCTGCACGAACGGTGCGCCGCAAGCTCACAAGCATGGTTCTTCTTTCCTTCATGAATCAACATGTGACGCGTGACTTCGAACGAACGATTCAAGCCCTTATTGCATAGGCTGCATACAAACGGTCGGTCAATGCTGTGTGACGTTTGAGAAGTGCCTTTGGTTCAACACTTGTCACATTATTCACACTGAAATAATGTTTGTGCCAATCCAGCAGTATTTGGACGTAGTTTGTTAACTTTTTGACAACTGAGAAGATTTACCGGCATCAGTGATCAAGACAAGCATACTACCGCTTCACTGTTGTCACGTGGTAGCAAGGCTGAAGAGAACTTTCACATGGAATGAGCCATATTTTTACTACTGTTGATACTGAACAAAACAGTTGCTGATAGATAGCAAACAAACAAGGTTGTCATGAAGCTTGGATGACATGCAAAGAGCTTATATATAAAGTGTTTTATTCCAACGGCTCAGTCAACGGTTAACGTGAAACTTCGAGACTCACAAGTGAATTTCACTCTTTCATATTTTGTGTAATTTCATATTTGTGCTTCTCACCTTATTGGGATTTTTTTTCGTATATTTCATATATCACCATTTTAATTATTATGATTTCTTTAGGTTTTACTTGTATGCTACATATTCACTATACAATCCAGTTTTATTGTTGCTAAACCTTAATTGCCAAAGTTCACTATTTTGTTCATTTATAAGTTTTCATAGCAGAAAACAATGGAGCCAAGAGAAGAGTTGGAAGACCAAGAGAAAGGTGGCAAGAGGAAGTCAAGTTCGGGTAGTCAACCGAGGAGAAAAATGGGAAGAAGTGGATGACGAGAGATGGTGGGAGAATAGAGAACGATGGAGGGAACTCGTAGGAAGAGAAGAAGAAATAGAGGATAGGCCTAGCAGTAGTGAAGAAGAGGAGGAAGAAGTCGGAACTGGCAGGAACCGATTGATATGAGAAGTCTGCCCTAGAAAAACTGGTGGAAACACCCCCTGGCCCAATTTAATTGGTTATCTGGGTTTGAGATATATATATATATATATATATATAATCATCATGTATAATTATCACGCAAGAAAATTAAGTAGGTACAGAATTCTTCAACTGTATTTTGGCTACAATTCATCTTTATATGATGAAATGTATAAAATAGTAATTTATGAACATGTAAAAAACTACGTTAAGATTCAACAATAATCTAAGCTTGGCAACAGGCCGATAATTATTGTACTTCAGATTGATGGTTCACTTTCGTGATGTTTCCTACGGTGAGATTTTAAAAGCGATTTCGAGACAAAGCCCTTCATGCAAATGTCGCACTGGAATGGCCTTGCACCGGAGTGGTATAGTTTATGTAGCGTCAATGTTGACCGTTGTGAGAACGCTTTCAAACAATTCAACTCATCACATTTGTAGGGTTTCACACCGCTGTGTACACGCATATGCACTGCCAAGTTCTCCCGCGCTCGAAACGCCTTATTACACAGAACGCAGTTGAATGGTTTAATGTTCAGATGTATGAGTTGATGACTTTTCAGAGACTCCTTACTCATCAAGACTTTATCGCACTCAGGGCAGCTGTAACGACCGCCACCTTCGTGACAATTAAAAATATGCAAACGCAAACCAGCCTGTCCTGCAAACGTTCTACCGCACAAGTGACACTGATTTTCACGTTCTACAACATAACCGGATTCGTCATGAGTCTTTAAATGTTTGTCATAGCTGATTTTCTTGGCATACACTTTGTCACATATCTGACAAACATATTGGTTACCAGAATGATGAGAGTTCGTATGGACTTGCAACTCGACATTGGTGTGAAAACCTTTCTGGCAACTTGGACAAAAGAGCTTGAAAGCGTTTAAATGACGATTGCGGTGTATAGTCAACTGCGATGCTTGAACAAATTTTCTGCCACAGATCTCGCACAGAAAGTTAAGAACCGTGTCGTGAATCTTCTGATGAGTCTTCAGTTCGAAAGAACGTTTAAACATTTTGTTGCACTCCAAGCATCGAAAAGGACGGGAATTACTATGCGTTATATTATGCCTTCGTAATAAACCTTCAGTGTGATATTCTTTATCACAAAACTGACATTTATATGGCTGACATTTGCTCTTAATTAAATGATCAACTTGAATGTCAACCGATTTAACTTCTACACCAGTTTTTTTCTGAACTTTGAAATTAAATTTTGTAAACTTTTTCTTTTTGCTCAGCGAGACAATAGGTATAGGTGGCGGTACATTGTTTAGCAATGGGGCATCACTACTGGTATCGCTAGGCATTAGCTGACAAATCTTTTCCGATGAATTGTTATTCTGCGTAGACGAACGAAGTTTCCTACGATCGATAGAGACTTGCGAGCTGTAAAGAAAAGGAACATCCCGTAAACGCTTTGACCTTTGCGTCACCTTCTGCTGAATCCACTACCACATCATAACCAAGGTTAGAATACGAACACAAATCCAACTTAAACAATAAAAAAGATGAAAATACGAAAAAGATGAAGATACAAAAGATGAAAGAAGGTAGACAAGGTAGAAAAATGACGAAATATCATGTTTAAACATTTGCCAATAAAGTACTGGGAGAAACAGAACACCTTTGCATGTACAACGGAGAATGCGAGACAAAAAGAGAGCGTAAGCTCAGCACATACCAAACATACCACTTCTGCAACTAGACAAAATACTAAATAGCGTGCATACTAGTTTACAAGTCTAGCCAAATAAGTCATTGCAGCAATAAATAACAAAGCTTTTAAAAATAATTTCAAATATCACTTTATTAATCATTATGAAACCAAGACAATGTAATGAGGATATGATAATTCAAAACCAGTACTTTTATCAAGCTTTTGCATTTCGTACATGGATATGAATGTAATATATTAAAATATTCTACCCAAGCTAATGATGGATGAACTTACAGTTCTAGGATTAAAAAATTAATAAGACACATCTATTACTTCGATTAATAATTAACAAAAGTGAAAAAAAAACATCCAACTAATTTTAGTACGTACTATGGTACTTCAGTTACTAGCAAAAAGTAGCATTATACGTCCAATACTATACAGTGGACAGTAGGCCTACTTGAAGAGGTGATATTTACAAATAAATGTTAGAACAACTCTGCCAAATTTTGACAGTACCGGTAATAAAATCATTACAAAAATAATAATAACAACACAATAAATGTAAAATGCGATTGAACATGGCCAATACCGCCCAGTCAAACACACTGATGCTATAAATATGACTTATGTTACAAAACAAGGTGATGAATGTGATGAATATAATTTGGTACACTTATATTGAATAGGAACTCAATTTTTCAGTCATTTCCAATATTGTAGGCCTTGACTTGACGGCAATACAAAGATGAGACATAGATGAACTTGATAGCTAAATATATGACTTGAAACAACTGATCTACTTTATGATGATAAATTTAATATAACTGTCAATGAAGGTCAAAAATATGGTTTGCAGCTACAGTAGAACCTCTTTGGTACATTTTTCAGGGAAACAGACTAAAAAAACTTTTTCAAGTTAAAAACTTACCAAAGAAACTATCCAACAGGTATGGGATCAAAAAATAAACTTACCAAGGTAATAAATATACAAATAAATGAAGAGAAACTTACTAAAGAAATTCTACAGTAGAATTGAGCAATTAGTGATGTAAAGTGATCTGGAGCGTCTGACTGAAATTATGTTTCATTCAACACTAACAAAATTAACCGTATGAGATTTCTTGTGAACTATAAGTGAAGACTGTTGCGTGAAACGCTTTAAACAAATGCTACAAGAATATGGCCGCTCGCCAGTATGCGATCTCATGTGCGTTTTAATATACTTCTTAGAGTTGAAAGGCTTGTTGCACACTTCACACGAGTACGGCTTCTCACCCGAGTGTGTACGAAGGTGTATTTTGAGGTAGTCTTTCGATGAGACACTCTTACCGCACAGGTGACACACACAGCATCTTTCCCCCGTATGACAGTGCATGTGTACTCGTAGAGACTTCTTACACGCGAACAGTTTGCCGCAGACTTTACACAAAACATCTTTGGTCGGTGGAGTGTAGTCCGGCTCGTGTGTGCGCCTGTGTTGCGTTAGCTGGTTCTTATAACGATATGCGATGCCGCAGTTCTCGCACTGGTACGGCCGTTGCAGAGTGTGTTTCATCGAGTGCTCCTTCAGCTCAGATCTCGTGATGAAGCGTTTGCCGCAGTTAGGCACGAGACACGGGAAGTTGCGATCATTTAGATGACGCTTGCGATGGTTCACCAAGTTGAACTTCTGAACGGCAGAGTAGCCGCAGATCTCGCACACGTAATCTTTTTGAGATGTGTGAATTTTCATGTGAAACTTGAGCTCTTGAGAACGTTTGAAAGCCTTCGAGCAACATTCACAAACAAACGGTCTTATTTCGCTGTGACTTATAGAATGACGCCGAAGAAGAACCGCGGTCGAGAATTTTTTCGAACATTCAATACATTTATGCTGCTTTTGGTTCAAGTGTGTGTGACCTTTTAAATGTAATTTCAAGTCTATTAATCGAACAAACTGCATCTTACAAGTGTCACATTCAAACCGATGAATTATGCTCGCTGTCGTCACAGGTTTAGATCCAACTTGTTTAAACGGTCGCTGTTCAATATTAGGAGTAGTTAAATCAGACCGTTTTATGTTCCGAGGCAAATCGTATAATGTCAAATACGGATTATATTCGGAAGCTTGGTCTACTGAGGCAGATTTTTCCCAGGAGCTGCAAAGAGAAGGAATGACCCATCAATGCTTGGCTAAACAACACATGCATGTCTACACTTCTGTTGCCAAGAGAAGTTTTACCAAGTTGCTAGCAATGGCCAACAACAAAACTATCATTCTAGTCATTGTTAGTCAGTTATTTTTCTTTGTGAGAAGCCATGTGGCTTTTGAGCAATGATTTTGAGCCAAATCTTGTTTCGCACAAGTTACACTTGTATCGTTGCCCCGAATGACCAAGCTTATGTAAATCCAACGTGGACTGCTGAGTGAAACCCTTTGGACACTCGTCGCATTTGAACGCCCCTTGGCCATGGGTACGCAGGTGAACACGTAAGTTCTCTCTTATACGGAAACTCCTGCCACACAAGTCGCAAATAAAGTTTCTCTCCTTGGAATGTACCGATGCGTGAACTTTTAACGACTCTTTTGTAGTCATCGTTTTTTGACATATCTCGCACGTGAACTTGTTTTGCCCCGTGTGAGTCAATCTATGTGCTCGGAGAGTTGACTTGTGGACGAATTGCTTGTGACAAGTTGCACAAGGGTGTTTCTTCACCGAGACAAAGTTTGGATCGTGCAAAAGCAGATGCTTAGTCAAGTTTTGTTTGTTCGCACATGCACGATGACATATCTTGCACACAAACTGGTTCTGATTATGTTGGGTATTTTTATGAGATTGCAATTCTTCATTGGAGTGGAATCCCTTGGAGCAAAGATTGCAGAAGTGTTTATAGTCACACAAATGTCGGTTGCGGTGGATCGTAAGGTGATGCTTTTGCACAAACGACTTGCCGCAATATTCACAAACAAACATTCTATCATTACTATGAATTTTTTTATGGATTTTGAGTTCTTGTGATCGCTTGAATGTACTCGGGCAGTCCAAGCAAACGAACGGTCTATTCTGGCTGTGTGTGACCATGTGTCGATCAAGGCGCGAATACGTCGCAAAGTGTTTGGAACATTGCGTGCAAGCAAGTGGGTTAGCACTAGCAGGTTCTACTGGCCCCGACTGATGTACCACTACCAAGTATTGACCGTCGGGTTCCACCGTGGAAGGTAAAACAATATGGTAGCTCTCGGCGGTATCGTTGACACTAGCAAACAACATCTCTGTGCTGTTACTGTCCGTAGTCGTAGCATACATCAACTTGCTATTAACACCATCATGGTTATTAGAATTTATATCATCAAGCGTGTTGGTAGTGAAAATTAGGCGTTCGACTTGAGCAAAATCATGTTTGCTTGAAATAACAGAGGTATCATCATCAATTGCTATCAAAGGGTTTTCGTTCAAGGCCAGTAAGTTGTCTGAGCCTATCGTTAAATTTGGCTGTGGAGCAATAAAACCATCGATACCAGCCATGTCATCGGTAACAGTTCTATTGATTAAATTATCAATTGCCATACTTCTCGAGCTCCTGGCATTGTTACTTGAAAATAAACTACTGCTAGAGACGGCGGAATTAACATTTAATCTGTCAACAGAATTCTGTGTTTCTCGTTTCCTTGTTGTTTTATCGAAGAAAGCAGGCAGTAGTTTGCTACGTAAAGCTCTACTTTTATCTGAGCGTTTATGAGTACCAGACCTGGAAAGAAAACGAACGTTCTTTAAATACTCAGTCCGCGGTCTGGTTAGTACTCTGTAAACTCGAGATGAAACTGTTCAATATCTGACACCAAAGAACTATTGTTATGTGAACAGTTCCAATGATCAATTGATTTTACTTGTATTTGTATTGTACTGTTTTGTGAAGTTACAGTCTACATAGATGTAATTTACAATCTTATCTAGAGATTGGATCTTAATATTGAACTGCATAATGCTGAAGCACACAGGGATGAAGCAGATGGATAGATGGAGCTCAGACCTCATAAGTTCAAAGTCTACTATCACCAACACTAAGTATGTCAATCTCGTTGAATCGATAGTCTTTTCACCTTAGTGAAACGGTGCAAAATCTTGAAGAAATTGTCAAAGTTTGTTGAATTCACACTTTATATAATGGATACATTCAACTGGTATTATTTTTTTTTTAATGTCAAGTCAATCGAAACGGATGTACAACTTAGTCGTGGTGATTTTTCTCAGCGTGGTCTGCATCATGAAAACCTGGTGGGTGCGCTACCCTCCGTGTCGTCATTGGGGGTATAGATACCTAACCTGCTGCTGCTCAACAACCCCACCAACAGTTAGGTTATACAGGGGGAAGATAACTAACCATCCACACAACAATAGCTGCATGGAGCTACAATCCTGCTCTTTAGTATGAAATAGTTATATGTAGAAAAGTACGGGTATAAATATGTATATGAATTCCACATTCTAGTTTTTAGAACTGGGAAATCAAGATTTAATGTTCAGAATGGTAAAACTTATGATAACCATATGATTTCAACAATCTTTGTTTATGACATGTCACTGTTTAGGCACAGTGTAGGTTAGGTATACCTAGCCTGCTTGGCCGCTGTACGGTTCACAGCGGTCGCTCGTGTCACTATACCCCCAATGCTGTTACAGGCTCACAAGACAGGCACTCATAAAAAAAATCAGTACGATTAGAGTAGAGATAGACCAAAAACTTCACCCTAATGATTACATAGACATTCTCTTGACAAAATGAGAAATGGTTGTTTCAAAGTTAGATAGGGACTTTTAAGGTTTGCCAAGAACCAGTTGCTTGCATAGAAGTAATTTTAAAAGATTGTGTAGGGTCTACTATTGAGCAACTTATAGTGGTTAAAATATCAATTCATAGCCCAGCCCAGTACCCTAGGAAAACATTTAGCATCAGTGACCATGGTGACTGATCATACAATGGCTAAAACATCTGAACTGGCTACAATAACTCAAGTTATCCCCACAAAATGTCATTATTCAGTCAATTTTAGGGGTGGTGAAATTCGATCCTATCTTTCATCCATAGCCTCAATTTGGAAACAATGATTCTGTACCGAGTTTCGTTGACATTAAAAA
Organism: Brachyptera risi; assembly: GCA_964007535.1. Lineage (NCBI taxonomy): Eukaryota > Metazoa > Arthropoda > Insecta > Plecoptera > Taeniopterygidae > Brachyptera > Brachyptera risi. The sequence goes on from OZ023328.1 coordinate 40,952,577, forward strand.
AAAAATATATATATACATAGAGAGAGTGAGAGAGGGGGGGCCTATACTACTATATTTTCTACTATACACTCAAGGAAAACGCGTAGTCTTCAGAGTCGAGGTAAAGGCTCAACAAGTCATGGTAATATTTACGACTGTAGGCCCTACTTCTAATATTACGCTACAAACATATTATTATAGCAACCTATACATTCACCATTGTAGAATGTCTACTCGAGACAAAAAAAAAGTAAAAAGAAATGACCCGGTATTTTCTTCTACGGATATTATATTTTCAGTCCCTCACAATGATACATATTCAATTCATACAATAGTACACGAGTTGCCAAGAAATGAATTTCTGTACATGAAAAGCTCTCTATTTCGATACAAACAAAAAACTGCAAACGTAACCATTTGTGTACAATCAACAGGTAAAGAAAAGGAGTGTGAAGAATGCTCAATACTAAGCAATGATTTACACTAAAACAATATATTATTGAAGACAAGTGTTTTATTAAATAATATGCAGGAATACACACAACTTGAATTGCAATCAATAAATAACTTCATCAAAAGGCCCACTATATGGGTACCGCTCTTGTGGACCACAGTATTGTGAATCCCGATATTCTGGACCACAAGAAGAAGATAAAGTGGATCCCAGCATTGTGGCCGGCTCAATTAAACCCGAAAGTTGTACAAATACTTTGGTTTTTTGGCCCCCAATATAGTGGCCCACAAAACTAGAACACGGGGGTCCAGTATATATTTTAGAACAACTGAATTGGTATTGTGAACCTCAATAAACTGATACACAAAGATCTGTCATTGTCAACCTCGATGAACTGGACCCCGACATTGTGGCCCACAAAAGTGTATCAGATGTCGTATGGATATAGTGGACCACAAACTAGATATTCTGTGCCCTAAAGCTTGTTAGACATACTGCACCCCGATATTCTGGCCCCCAACATGGTGGCTCACAGAACTAGAACACGGGGGTCCAGAATACCTTTTCCAACGACTGAATTGGTATTGTGAACCCCAATATACTGATACACAGGATCGGCATAGTCAGAGCGAAAACTGCACCCCGATATACTGGCCCCCAAACCGAGCTAAGCTGGTGCGCTGCGAGTGCGTTTAGCTCGGATTGGGGGGCTAGTATATCGGGGTGCAGTTTTCGCTCAGACAATGCCGATCTCTTTGTGTATCAGTTTCTTGGGGTCCACAATACCAATTCAGTCATTGGAAAAGATATTCTGAACCCCCGTGTTCTAGTTTTGTGGGCCACTATGTTGGGGGCCAGAATATTGAGGTGCAGTATGTCTAACAAGCTTTGGGTACAGAATATCTAGTTTGTGGTCCACTATATCCATACGACATCTGATACACTTTTGTGGGCCACAATGTCGGGGTCCAGTTCATCGAGGTTGACAATGACAGATCTTTGTGTATCAGTTTATTGAGGTTCACAATACCAATTCAGTTGTTCTAAAATATATACTGGACCCCCGTGTTCTAGTTTTGTGGGCCACTAAATTGGGGGCCAGAATATCGAGGTGCAGTATGTCTAACAAGCTTTGGGGTACAGTATATCTAGTTTGTAGTCCACTATATCCACACGACATTTGGATACACTTTTGTGGGCCACAATATCGGGGTCCAGTCTACAGGGGCTCCCAACTATATTATGTACCTCATTCTAAATTCACTTTTTACCTCTATTCTAGATTACAAAAGTAAGCTATTCTATATTGTATTAATCTAAGAGCAGTAGTTGATTATATCTTCATGAACATCAGTCTTCATTATTGTTATGGTTAAAAGTTGATGCACTAGGCTTTCTTTCAAATGTCTTGAAACATTATGTTAGAATGCAGAAACAATATGGGTTTTCATTATTCTTATATAAATAATAACGTAGTGAAAATGAAAATAAAGTAATATCAAGTGCGGTCAAGGTTCTCAAACAAATAATTCTATGGTGCATCAAACGACGAGCTCTGGTCATCATTACGTTAATACAGTTTAAAGTACATTGCTCATCTCACATCAGGAGATAGAAATGGTTGTAATAAATTATTACTAATTAGTCAATAACTATAAAGTACAAATTGTTAGGCATGTAAGGTGAATAATTATTGATTTGAGGTAGTTGAGTTTATACCAAGGAAATGAGAGAGCAGAAAAGAGCTTCGTTAGCAATGTTAACGAATGTGCATCTTGAAGCAGAAGTAAAAGTCTCTTTGATACCTGGTCAAACCAGTTGACCATGTTATATTGCATAGGATTTGAGAGGAATCAAACGACAGAAACCGACTTTTACTTATGCTTCAAGCCGTACCACAAACATCTACAGTATATCAAATACGATACTACTCTCGGCGAGGTTAAGTACTTTTAATCTATATGGCTATACAATATATAGGTACCAAAGAATTTCAGTTATCTATAATTGTACGTAATATGCATTGTAAATAGTACGTTGATCATACCTAAATGTGTCACTTATTACAAATTCAACATTCTCTATCCATTATCTGAAGGTTCAACTACACTTGCAGAAGTTGAGTTATACCTGACGAAACTAAATTTATGGTATCACTGAAAGTTCTACTCTACAATACACAAATCGATATTGAGTATGCACATAATTAATAAGATGATAGCTTACACCAAGACAAAATATAATCAACAGACATTCACAAGTTATTATGCTTTCATTTCCTTGTATGTATCATATTAAAAAAATATGGTGGCTAGTCAAGAGAATCCATGTCATGGCAAAGAAACTCCATATATACCAAACGTCAAATAGTTGCGGTATTCAAGATTTCAGTGATCAGAACAATCTGTAACGTTAGATTCGTTTTAGCAATATCGCAGAACAATTAAATTAAAAAGTTTCAACATCTATGAAATAGGGCAGTAAAGTAGGCTGTGGCGCGGAAGGATAGGGTTCTAATGTAGTTTCATTCCTATGGGTAATAGCACGTACATGATTTTAAAACTGTCATAACTTCCAAACTACTAACACTACGGCTAAACCAGTTAGCCAACAATGTTCAGTAAACTGTTATCTTTACGATGAGACACATACATTGTATCAAACGCCTAGTCAATTTAAACAATTAGATGATAAAAGACATGCTGTAATTGCAACGTCGAAAACTAACGATAGCCGTGCGAGTATGAGTACACCCACATGACGATCAAAGCCTAATGTTGCAACATCTGAATTGCAATGATGCCAAGCGATACCTAGCAAGCAGCTAGCAAGTTTCTTGAGAACACGGCCACTGTGAGAATTCCGATGCAACTATCTCTCTCTTTCATTCGCTTGGCGACATCGCAATTACAGCACGTTTTTCATCATCTAATTGTTTAAATTAAGTAGGCGTTTGATACAATGTATGTGTCTCATCGTAAAGATGACAGTTTACTGAACATTGTAGGCTAACTGGTTTAGCCGTAGTGTTAGTAGTTTGGAAGTTATGGCAGTTTTAAAATCATGTACGTGCTATTACCCATAAGAATGAACCTACATTAGAACCCTATCCTTCCGCGCCACAGCCTACTTTACTGCCCTATACACTATACGTAAAATAAGCACCTGTTATGTTAAGACTAGATTGGTGTAGACTGCCTATCAGTTGTGATGTGTTTTCTGGTGAGTTGCCAATAGATTACGAGACATAAAGCTATGATTGCATGCATGGCAATGATACTGACTTTGACCATTGTGTGACCGTCTATGAACGATAAGTGACGATTGTTGCGTGAAGCTCTTGTTGCACGTGTTACACAAATACGGTCGTTCCCCAGTATGTGTCCGCATGTGGATCTTCAAATACTTCTTAGAAATAAACGCCTTATTGCATACCTCGCAGGAGTACGGCTTCTCTCCAGAATGCGTGCGCAAGTGTATCTTCAGGTAGTCTTTCGAAGAGACACTCTTATTGCAATAACCGCAAATGCACAGAGATTCGCCAGTGTGAGACTTCATGTGCGAGGCGAGCGTTTGCTTACGAGAAAACTTCTTGTTGCAGACTTCGCACTCGTGAGTTTTAGGAGGGGCTTTATATTCAGGATCATGTCTCTTTTTGTGAACAGTTAATCTGTATTTGTACCTATACGACAGTCCGCACACGTCACACATGTACGGTTTGACGCCGTCGTGTCCATTCTTATGTTCTTGTAGCTCTGTGTTCGTATAAAAACCCTTATTGCACTCGTCACACTGCAGCTTGTACTCGTTCAGATGTCGCTTACGATGGTTTATTAAATTACTCTTTTGTACCGAAGCGAAACCACATATATCACAAACGTGGTCTTTTACATTCAAATGAATCTTTCGGTGATCCTTCAGCTCGAATGCACGCTTGAAACGTCTACTGCAAGTATTACAAGGGAATGGTCTAGCATCACTGTGTATCACCATGTGAACAGTCAACGCGCCTTTACTAACAAACGACTCGGAACAATTCGTGCACTTGAATGGTTTCTCTCCGGTATGAGTTCTACGATGAATAATTAATTTACATGGAGTAAAAACTTTGAAACAAAAATCGCAAACATTATTAGCGTCGGTAGATTTCACTTTTCTAGTTTTTTTATCCTTTGGGGGTCTCTTAGAAGTTCTGAGCTTAGTTTTTCCAACCAGTGGTATTTTGCTATTGGTTCTACCTGCAGATCTGTAAAGAAGAGACACTGATATGAATCAACTAGCCTATCAAGTTGGTACACCAAGTGGAATCAGACAATTATCAACACCAAAAAATAACATCCCCTTTGGCATGTACATAATTGTGGAAGTTACAATTGAGCACAAAAAGTAAATTCATTCCAGAGGAAGTCTTCTCAAGGGTTAGACACAAACAGTCCCGTTTTGTGCCAATTATTGTTCAAGAGAGTGATTCCACAGACAAGACTTGAAATAACAAGCAGCACAGCCTCGTCAGTAACTGAACAAGGTACGCTACTGAACCATGTGATAGCAGCTGCCACAACTAGGTAAGCTGGTGGTCGATTGTACCACTAACAAAATAATTATACCCAAGGCCTTTAAAGCTCAAAATATCCATCAAAGGAACAAATGTTAAATTAAATGCAATATTATAACAAACAATTTCAATGACAGACATCAATATTACCACAATATACATATTATAAGTTATAGTACACATCTCGTTCAACGTAAGTATGTTCACCAGTGGTGCCAAGTCCTAGACAAAGTACAGCTTCTACAGGGTCGAGATTTTCACATCACCGAAACCAGCTTTATCAATCAAAGCAACATAATTCCAACTTTTGAATAGTCATGTCTCAATCTGCGTAAAGATATAATTAAAATGATATGCATATCACAAAGCCAAAAAATTCAACAATTCATTGAACAAATTCAATTTGTGGCGACAAAAGTACGAAATTGCACTGAAATTAAAACTTCAAAGTGTGGATTCAAAAGTAAATATACAGACCAGTCGAAAAGAAGACTCTTATTTATTTTCTTGTCTTTCGTATTATTAAATAATTATAAAGGTTAGGTGGAAGAACGGTCATGTGATCGAACCTCGCCCTTTTTGATTGTATGACGTTTGTATGTACATGATAAATAAAGACATTCTATTCTATTCAAAAACAGTAGCCAATCATATCACCGCAGGGGCTATAACAATGTCATATGTATCACAAATGTATTGCAAGGCCTCTATGCCAGAATATACCTGCACTGTGTGCACAGGATGTCTCAACTTTTCCTCTTTGCCAAACTAGAAAGCTCAGGTATCTGCACCAATTTGTCAATAAAAAGAATTCCAGCCATCATCAAAATTCAACCTTCAATTCAACTATAGTAGTGGTGGTCAGTGGATCATTCAGAGGGTAGGTTATAAAAATATAATTATTGCGAAGACAGCAATTTTTGAATTCGGAATATTTATTGAGTGGTTGCCGTTGTGCTTTACGAGCATATATCACTTAATCAGAGGTCAAATGTTTCACATTTGTTTCCCCATGGTTGAATGGCACATAGAATTTCAAATATAGTTCAGGCCTAAAAAACGACCGTTCCAAGTATTTTCGAGTAAAAATTTCTTCTCCATTATGGTCATTCAATCAACATTGCACTTTCTCGCAAGTTGAACAACGCGAGGAATTGTTGGATCTTTCAGTTTTAAATGGGGATTGAAGTTCAAATTATATGCAAATCGGATTATTGTGATCTTGACGTTTACTTGTTTGCCCACCTTTTCTGATTTGTGGGAGATGTTCTTAAAAGAATCGTTCATTGTCGACAGTTGAAATACTTGAAAAAATTATGTGAACACATATTTTTGCTATCGTGCGCGAGTATAAAATGAGGTATTACATACCAAAATAGAGTATATAAATAAAACTAAATGCTGTTATTTGAAACATGATATACCAGCACATTTTTGGGATATAACTGGTTACACATCTCTGGCAAGTTGTCACCTATCGGTGCAATGGCTTTAATACAATAATTCACAAATACTTCACACTCGTTCGCTAGAAATTATTCCAGATTTATAATTCAACCAATTGAAAAATAGATTTATATAATATAAATAAGTTGATAGATAACAGAGAAATAGTTACAAAAACTTAATTCACCGAAATTTGAATAATAACCCTGTGCCATGACATCTTGAGCATAAGGGTAAAGAGCTACATTAAAACCATAATAGGCTGTAGCTCAACTTATATAACAAAAGTAGAGCATATCCATGACAACTTTTAGCTTTCATTATTTGAACCCAGAGCTTGAAGTTTGAATCTCGTTAGCGGCCAGACCAGAGGTGACGTAGTGCCAAGGACAGGCATCCCGTAGCATAAAAAGTTGACAGGTACATTATTTATTCATTATTAGTCCCAGAAAATAATCAACATTACATTGGTTCAACCACAAAATGTTACTAGATAAATTCCATTTTTCCCAAATTGACTTGCCATTTCCCAACAAAAAATATCCACATAACTTCGAAAGATTGAGCAAGAAAAACATGATTAAATTATCTACAAATTCTACTAATGCAGCAATATAAGCAAACATCAACGAGCCCATAGATTTTGAGAAGAAATCACAAAAAATCGGTACCGGTACAAACTAACCACATTACTCCACATGTGTTGCCAATAACGTGAAAACATCACTCTCAAAGATGGAAGAATTTTCCAATAACAGTGAAAGAGAATCTACTTATACTTTCAGTAATCATCATATAAAGTGATCATCTAAGTAACACTCGCACATTAGTTTGGCAATAAAATATCTTTTAGTCGAAGCTTCGTCATAAAGAATGCTCGTGTATGCATTCTTGGCAGTTGATCCACAACACTTGTAACAAAATAATAGTGAGTAATTGGTAGCAGTACTTGCAGTAAGAATGCTGCATTGCTTTCTAAATTGAATGTGCACAAGTTCAAACTGAAAAAATCTCACTCATCAAGGTAAGCTGCCGATTCTGAACTCAATTTCAACATTACATTGCTCAATAGAGAGCAAATTAATCGTCCAATTGGAAGTAGATCTATTTCAAAACCTACCACAGCAGCAAGTTCTGCATACTAGAAACACTGCAACTTTGAATACAGTATAAGCCGTAGACGGATTTTTTTTCTCTACTTACAATCGTATTTTAAGTACGCTATTTGAAAACGCTAGAACATATTTGGATTCTTTACTAGCAACATGGCGGCTCCCAGTGAAATCATGTACGTACTCTACTTCCAGAAGCCAATTGAAGTGTGAAGATTCTCACTAACAAAGAGGGAAACATAATCGGGAAACGCGTTAGTCGATGTAACGTGTGAACATTAGAAACGGGAACAAGCAACATGATTTTATATTACAAAAGTTGTCAATTAAATATTAGGCTACAATTTGAATGATCATTCTGTGAAATTGTACCAACGCATTTCATTAGACATGCTAGACGAAAATAATTCCACAGCAAATACTGGACTGAGAATAAAGCCAGCAGGTTTTAACAGTGCACCCTGATGTTCGTAATAGCAAATAAAATGACGGGCTTTTGAAATATAGTCAACATGGTCAGGCTCAAATCAAGCAACTCAACATGGAACTTGAAAATCAAAATATGTAACCAACAAATCATGAGCTCACTCAATCCTGGTATCTTGTGACATCAACTTTGGAACTGTTATTTTAGATTCATTTCGATTGATGAATTTTATTTGGTATTGAAGTGTTGTTGTTCACATCTAAGTAAGGGGTAAATTCACAAAGATGCAAAATGAACATATTCCATAAAAATGAAATCTCACAATATAATGACGACTTCGTTATACAGATAGAAATTCTTTCAATTATTTTCCAATATTTTTCGTTTCATTGCATTTGATGTTGTCTGATCACGTTTTAGCAATGGTAACAAAATGCCGATCCCAATGTTTCTACATATTGTCAGAAACACTGATAGGAAGGAAACTGGATGGCATTTAGTTGACTACAAATCACTGCCTTCAAAATGTTACTTTTCAAATTTTGAATGCAAGATTAAGAATAGAAATTATGTTTGAATAAAGCATAGAATACAAATAATAAGACAATACAACAAACACTCTGTAGGCCTCGTACTCGATAAAAATACAGATATAATTTGAAAGCAACAAAGGAATTTTCCTTCCCCTACAACTTTATTACGCGAGCATGGCTGAGCAGAGTATATCTAATGTTTATTCTATACTTCAGTGTATCGAAATAATATAGATATAATTTGAAAGTATGTAACAAAGGAATTATCCCATTTTAATATCATTTGCTCAACGACCCCACCAACTGCTACGTTATATGGGGGGTACGAATGAGCAGGTGATTATGCAGCTATGAAGTGATAATAAGTGATAGGACGTTTTCAAAAACCCTTACAAAAAAATGCCTTACACGAGACTCAAACCCACGCCAAACGGTGACTTCAGTTTCTGAAGCAGTGCGTCGGCTGACCAAGCTGCCAAGGGCGGCTAGGAATTTTCTTTTCCCCACAACTTTGTTACACGAGAATGGCTATACTTCAGTGTATCGAGATAATGTGTCAAATTCTACTCAGTCCAGTCGGTCTGCTTACCTCAACAGGACAAAATGTAATTTCAAATTATTCTGTAACTAGGAAAAGGCATATATTATGCATTGTTGGGCCAGCAATATGGGCATATTTATATGAAATGAAATAGAAAGCTACAAATGCACCTCGAGTTAAAACCTATTGTCACTGCCTTCCTGCTCAATTCATTACTCATTGCAATCGAATTGTTATAGGCCGAACTGTTGAGTGAATTTCTAATGGGTTTCTTATTGCAACATTAGTTGATGAAAAAAAATTATTTGAAAAAAATGGCCAATCAGATTCATGTGAAATTTCTAAAAAATGTGCATCATTATTGAATTGGGATTCCATGAACATTTTAAATTCACTCCCAAGGAAATATTTGTTTTGAATAATCTCCAGTGGGTTTTTTTTACGAGGTTTTTAAAATCTTCTGAATGGGTTTTCTCATGAGTGGTGCAACCGATTGCACCTCAAAACCCATACTGTATTGAATCACATGACAACACTCGTGTATGTCAAGTTACACCACAAATGAAATGAAGGCGAGACGAAAGTGTCCTAGCCCATATTGACATCACATAATATATGAATCCATCCTAACTAAACGGTGGAGCTTGGCAAATCATTTGATGAAAGCATCGACTTCTTTTTTTCATAGCAGTATGTAAATAATCAATTTGTTTTAAAATACAAACTACTGACATAATTGAAGCCCACCTACCATACTTGACTGTGTAATTCAACTATTATGAACGATTGAACGTTTATCAAGAACTAGGCCCAAGGTTCTCGACACCCAATTTCAGATATTGTTACCATTTAGATATTGTTTAATAAAGAACAATTCTTGAATCAACTGAACAGATAAGAGGAATAAGCGCGAGTTTAAGTTCATTTTTTTCTTTCTATAAGCTGTACTTACCTGCTCGGTTGGTTAATTTGAAATTGGCGAAATACTGCCTCGTTTCTCAAGATTGATAAAAGTGAACATAAAATGAATCATCTCTTCACAAGTTGATACAATATTAAAATATATGTCATGTTATTCCACATTTTTAAATTGTACATTCATCATCTTCTCACAAAAACTGTATTTTGGTATGTCACAGGAATGAACCCCAAAAAAGGCAGATTTTCTGTTCATTTTCTCCCCAAGATCTGGTATTACCAAGTCAAGTTAGCCTATATCGGAAAGTTACTGCAAACAACTAGCATGGGTAACCATGGTGATAACAATTTCAAACTGCCAGTTGGAGCAACTCGCATGTTGGTAATTCAGGGACCAAGGCTCGGTACTACCAATTCCAGTTACCGGTAGTCAGCTATCTGAGAGTTGGTGATAAAGTCAGATAAAGGCTAACTGGACATGGCAATACTGGACAAGCCCAAGTCGAGTAAGAGGGTTACAATTTTGTATCGAGTTTTACTCTGGAATAATTTGTTTCATATTTATTCAAAAGATTCAACAGTGTCAACAGGGAACAAAAGTTATTAAAGTTATTCAAAAATTGAAAAGTTATCTCAAAACTGTGGTTTTTTAGTAACAGCATCTATCTGCACATCGTCTTAATCACCAGTCAAGCAAGGTCTAGTTCCACAATGTCCAGCTATATCTCAACATTGTCACAGAAGCGAATGATATAGATCGTAGTGCAATATATATAAATAAATAAATATATACATATATATATATATGCAATATGCACATCAATATAACCAGCTCTTTCGGCAACCTACCTCGCAGCGTGGTGGATTGAGAGGGCTTAAGTTCGATTCTAGTCAGTTACTACTTTTTGGTTTTGGTCTTCATATTTTATAATTCTAGCCATAGGTTAGGATTATCATTTCATCATCAATATTTCAACTGTGTCAATTAATTTCTTACTCGGGGTTTCCACATCACCTGAGTCACGTTGTTGACATCGAGCCCAGACGTCTACGCCGAATAGGAACAACCAACTCTGGGCTAAACCCAACCATCACCATGGTTACCACTGCCATTTGGTTTCACTTTCAGAATAAGGCTGACTGAACTTGGTAAATACCAAAGCTTAAATTTTCCATTTGAATAATTTTAATGCATCACATAATTTAGCTTTAGTTTTACACAACATTGTCAATTATGATTATTGATCATGATGAGTATTTGTATTTTAAATGTAATTTCTGAACTCAAATAATAGTACTAATTAATCACACATAGGACCTACTCTATAAATCGAGTGAGTATGTAATAAAAATGTATGTCTTCCATTAATCTACAATTTTTTAGAGTAACTGTGATTTATAGCTATGGAGCAAAGATTTATCAAGAATTGAAATTCAAATGAGAAAAAAGAATGCTCGACGCTCAATTCACTGCTGTGTTATTAGTGGTCGTGGACTGTATCATGTCGTTGGGAATTCCTCTTGGCTTGACCCACCTACCTGTAATCACCACACATTCACAAAGTGGGAAGTCTGCAAGAAGGGACGACTGTTCAATATTGCGCGAACGAGCCAGCTTCAAGATCCTTCTTGTTTAGGGCGTATGTTGCGATGACTTCTTGCGATGACTCGTGCAGTGTAGTACATTGATTTCCATAATTTGTATTCAAGACAGATTCTTTTCCATAAATTGTATTTGAGATAGATTCTTTTCCATAAATTGTATTTGAGACAGATTTGTGAATTCAACAAATTACTGTAGAAAGACAACTTGAATGACCTGGACTAGGACGACCCAATTTACACTAAACTGCTCCAATACAAAATAACCAACCCATTATTGAAACAATGCCAAGGGAAGATAGAATATGATGTTTCACATAAACTTTCAAGAAGTGGATCTACATCTGAAGTATTTGCGATATCCATCTCAATCAATATATTGAAATTTGAAATAAATTCAAAGCATTCATTGATTGATTATAGTATGCTCAACGACCACACCAATAGCGATTTTTTTCGGAGGAGGGGAAAGGAACGAGCAGGTGATGATGAAACTCTTAAGTGATGATGAGTGAAAGGAGGTTTACAAAAACCCATGCCCAAAGGTGACTTAGGTTTCTAATGTGGTGCTTTGGCTGACTGAGCTAAGGAGGGCAGCTCGAAGCATTCAGTAATGAATTAATCAACATGGATACCACACATAATTTAGAGATATATCTATATCTATGTATCTATATATATATTTACTATTTAGACATGAAACCACATTGACAAATTGCCATTACGCTCTCTTGGCTTCTCGACTTAATGTTGGATATGAACCAACAGCCTTGTGATGCACATAAATATGAAATGTACAATACACAACCTAATAAAGTACTTCAAATGTCACTCAAGTTTTGGCACTGACAAGATTTTATTGTTGCATATTGGTTATTCCCAATTGGCCCGTTTTAGCCAACTACGACCACTTCAAGTCAAATTTGCTAGAACACTTTGTTTCACTCATTTTCCAAATTATGAATTGTTGGCAATACCGTTATTGACAAATACATGAAAGAATGAGTAGAAGGTACAAACAGCAATTCCTCCAGCTATAGTAACTACCAGATTTCATTTTTCAATGTGGTGAAAACTGAACTTCCAAATATGGCCACACTGCAGGTCAGTATTTTATATATTAATATATTAGGGGTGTGCAAGTCTATCTAATTTCTAGTCAAAATCTCTGCCAGAAACAGACTCACTTAGAATATTTTAGACTCGATTTGCGAGTCAAAGTCAAGTGTTCATATCTGCTGCCGATTTCCAAATTTGAATGCGGTCTTATTGGCTGGCAAGTTCAGAAGGCAAACCTCTTTGGGAAATCAAAATGTCCAATTGTACCATTCTTCTGGTGAAAATATATATATTTCAAACATGAACCCGCCAATTCACCACTGCCCTGCACTTCTACACGTGTGATCATTTTTACACGTCGCCAGTTTGCCGTGAGAACGCAATGACATACTATCACTCCAAGTCATGGCCAAGTTGGTAAATCCTCCAACCATCTGCCTTCCTTCCTCTTCTCTCCCCTCTCCATCCTTCCTCTCCCCATCTACCCAGCCAACATTCGCCACAGCCCTCCACCCGTTCCCATCCCCGCGTTACAAACGCTTACACACACACTCGCACAGATCTGGAAGACTATGTATAATATATATATATTTATAGGCCTAGTAAGCAGTGGCAATTGGTTTTAGGGTTGTAATAGGTTTCTTAACTTCAACTTTCTCATGTTTTTAGAGGTTTTTCATGATGGTGAGGATTAGGCAGGGTGAGATTTATGTGGAATGGACATCAAAATGAAGTTTTTCAAAGTTCAAACCTCATCCCATCTTAGCCTAACAATCACCCAACATAACCTCAAACAAAGAATGTCACCTTGACCTAAAAATTGATACCAGCAGTTACATTGCATTATTCTTCCATATCATGGTATACCAGACAGCAAGCATTCAATGCTCTAACTTGATTTGAAATACAGTATTCAATAATTCACTCATTTCAGGCTCCAAGCTGAGAACTTGGTACCAACTATTAAGTAAATTGTACTTACTTCAATCACACCAAGTAAATAACAGTTGAAAACAATTCACAAATGTTATTTCATATCCCAAAGTATGTCATTACATCAGATGTATATTATGATATATTAATTGGATTTGCGCACTACTTTACCTTTAATGTTGCAACACTCGGCAAACCTGCAAGTCCTCACTGATCCAGGAATTATTGGGCTTCTTCCTACCAATTGACATGACCTTCAGAACAGACCACCACTTCTTGTAGCTGCCAACGTAGGTCACGAGGCATCAACTTGTCCTCGTACATAATTATTGAACGCACAATCGAGACCGAAACGAAGAAATATTGAGATATCTTGCTTTCAATCAAGTTCCGAAACTTGAGTGTAGCCAACCGTTCCAATCGAATAGCACAAATAATACACTACGCGCCTTCCAATACACAAGGCAACTAACAGACATGAAACAATAGAACTGACTGCTTTATGATACATTCAAGCAGTTAGTCTACTGCACCTTACCGTTGTGTTGAGAGATGATATACTCTGTACAACATGAAACGTATCTTCCGCACAAAAAACATTTCTTCTTGTCTTCCTTTTTCTTCTGGTGCACATTTTCTTCAATATGTTTGAACTTCAGATGTTATTTTCGGGTATGTAAACATACAAAAAATACGAATTTTTGGGGGGGAAATTCGTTTCGATTCAATTTAACCGATTCAATGATTAAAATAGCTACTATTCGAAAGCTGAGATATACAATGCCTAAGAAACACGGGCTCTCAACAAGACTTGGGCAGTGTTATATGCGATGATGTTATAGTATGCATATATATATAAGTTAACCTTACATATGGCATAGCTTGTATTATTCAAATTCATCATGTTTGGTTGTTAGAAAGGATGAATATAAACTCAAAACTTTCAATCTTTCACTCGTTCACAACAGGCCACTCAATCGTACAAATGGCAACTCCTCGGAAAACCAAGTTTTACAAAACATGAGAAGCCTACAAAAAATGGTAACTCTTCAATCAACACCGTCAATAGTAGGCAACTATAAAGTGTACTGTATATAGGAATAATCCTCAAGTGGCATCTTGAGTTCAATTAACCCAATTACCAGTACTTCTCTTCGAACTTGAATATACCGGTACTGCTATTTACTCGAATGAAGGTGGATTAAAACTGCTTTGGGATAAGCTAGTCCACATGAATCAGGCTTCTAAAGTTGTGGTTGAACGAGAATAACGTGTCCTATACGGTACTATAATAGTTTAGACAAGAAGATGAACAAGTGAGAAAAGACCAAGGCTTAAGGAAAGTATGGTAATAAAATATAGAGATAGGCCTATAGCTAACAGCAACCTTCGACACATTGCTAGGTATTCAGTCTCGTGGACAGCTGGTCAAGTAAATCAGTAGATCCGCATGCATACTTTAGACATCCACATCTCAATTTCCTCTTGAAAAAAAAACTAGTAACATTCTGAATACAGTAGGCACTGAAGCAATTTTACTGAAAACGAGTTATTGAAAATTATTACCCGACATAACCGAAAAATGTTGCTCTTTATCAATTAAAATCAATAGAAATAAAGATCTTGATATATTTGTGAGAGATGTTACGTTTTGAGGTGTGGATGCAATAATAGGATGCATGTGGATTTTCACCGGAGAAATAAGCATTGCGCACTCACCCACTAGCCGCAGGGGCAGATGTGCTTGTCGAAGGAGCTGTAATTTGTCGCTGTGTACCAGAAGGTCCTGCTTCGTCGCAAGCCAGCGAGACATTTACGAAAGTTGTTGGTTCTAGTTCTTCGTCATAAGCTTCGTCGGATTCACCATCCTCTTTGCTTGGTTCCTCAGCGTCATTATCATCATCTTCGCTCTCTTCACTATTGGATCCTTCTTCACTCTCATCCTCTTCTTCGGCGGCTACACGTCCGGCTTCTTCCGCTAGTACAGCTTCAACTTGACTCAAACTTTTAGACAGTTCAGACCCATGTTCTAGGTCAGCTGCTTCCTGTTTTAGATCCAACTAAACAATCAATGAAACATCACAATCTGTTGAAGAATATAAAAGGTAACAAAAATGAAGATATTAAAATGAAAATACTCTCACCAAATTATTTTCCATAGGGCTGGTTCTAATATTACTATGATCATTTCTGGAGGTAGCATCACCAAACCACTGCAGTAGTTGCTTTTCAGCATTTGCAGTCGTGTTCCAAAATTGGTACTGATTTTCAACTTTGTACAAGCAGTCATCACAAATGTTTTTAGGTAGTCTATCTTCACGGGAAACCTGAAAGAATTGTTAATAATCAATCATTATTGATGGCAATTTTGAGTAAAAAATCAATATCAGTTGGGATGAGAAGTTATGGCCAAGACAGCATGGTTTACTGATTTCATTGTCGGAAAACTACATCCACTCCCAAAGTTATATCACATGTACTGGTAATAAAAAATAACAAGTCAAATGGAAGAGCCAATCTACCTCAAAATTACAATAAATGTCAGTCTTGTATCAAATTAGGGGTAGATGGTATTTGTACAAAATTTGCAAAACCTAGGAAGATTTAAGCTCAATTCATAGTAGGGCCTAGCAGTTGCATGTTTCTTCCATTCGGGTAAGCCACGTGAACTAATAGAAAACTGTTCAAGTTTGTGAGTGGTTCACGCAACTGACTGGGACTGCTGTGTTACTATTAATCAGGCTCAAAACAGCAGAAAAGTCTTCATTTTGAAAATACATACAGGCCTATATACAACATTCACATTTTACATCCAAGTATTGGACCTGTAGGCCTATATAAAAATCTAGAAGATGATTAGCTTCATCAGCACCTAACAATTAGAAAGCAGTAGGCTGACGTAGTGGTACCGGTAAGTGAAGTCTTGCAAGATCTAGGCACAAAAAGTGTTCCTTCAATATCAATATGCTCAATATTATGCTCATTACCTAGGGAAATGCTGGGGAGGTTTCATGTCTCAGTGTCGGAAATGTTTGTGAGTAGTACAAGGTTCGTCATCATGGTGTGTGGATTGTGTTGAATATTATAATTTGCTGACATTCATGGAACTCCACCATTTGACGGTTAGGTTCAGTTTGAGTTGAAGTGATATCACTAGTGTAATTATTAATAACCATAATTTTACTCAAATTGAGGTTATTTGTTGACACACAATGATGTTTAAGGTTGGTTAGGTTCATGAATGTGTCAAATTGACATCAATAGGCTAAATACTGTAATTTGTGAGAGAGCAATACAAGTGAAATTCTTCTTTTTTTATTGTGTTTTTGAAGTTTGAGAATAGTGTGTGAATGTCCTTGCGGTATTTGTTCATCTTTATCATTGTTGTTTGGACAGAACATATTTTTTGCTGAATGTTTCTTTGTTGCTTTGGGAGAGGTGGAGATGTTTTTGAGGTTTTTGAGACTGATTTTTGTGTGTGGATGAATGGAATTGTATTTTAATCATCAGAGGTTTGGTTAGTTGTTTGGCATTATTGGGGGAATTGGTCAACTGTACTGAAAATCAACTGTCCTAAAACTCGACTTGACCTAAAAATTGTCCTGACTACTAAAAACCACTAGTCTTAATTCAACTGATTCAAACTTCTAATTCTTGAGCAATCTGTACAGATATAAATGTGGGGGTCAGCTCATCCCCTTTACAAATTGTCACCTACCATTGAACGTTTTCATAAATATGCTGTATTCTTGACCCGTCGTTTCAAGGATTAAATGATTTTTAGTGATGGTCAGGGTTAGGTAGGGTTAGGTCTAGTGTTGAATGGACTAGATTATAATTTTGGGGTTCATGCCCTGCCCTACTAACCCCAATCATCATCTACCACCACTCAACATAACCCTAAAACAGACCGTTAAAGGATATGGCATATTCACAAATGTTTTGGGCCCAAAGGATTTTTAGTGATGGCCAAGGTTAGGTGGGTAAGGTTTGTGTCAAATAAAATCTCTGAAGGATAGGATCTGATCTCCCACTTCACCTTCTGTAAAATTTGCTCAAGAAGGGAGTACCGGTAGACAGTTGGTTTTTGGTAAAGTTGGTACTTCCTCATGTTTTTTCCGCAGCTGAGCAAGTTGGTGCGGCTAGATTTCATCACTGGCGGACGTACAGAATAGGGTTTGGCGATTTTCAGCATTTAGGCCTATTTGGGTTTTAGGTGGTTTATACATTCATCTTTCCAAATGACTTCTATTCTGAGTTTTTTCAACGGCTAGGGGATGTGCTGAATTTATTCAGAACCACTTCAACTTAATTGTTTTGTTGGTTCACAATGTCAGGATGGTGGTCTGTGATCACTTCCTTGTTATTACAAAATGTTCCCAAGTAGTGTTTATTTTATTGAATAATTTTTATTTCAAGATGCAAAATTTAAACTACTTCGACAAATGAACCCATTTTCTCACTTCAAAATATGACTCCCGTCTAAAATAGACAGACAATGATCTGGGGGTGTCACAAATCTTTCAGAAGAATGCCGAAGCCAGAGCCATGCCAAAGCATAGGGCCTAGCTTATTAAAGGGGGAGGGGGGGAATCAACACATTTCTACTCTACAATAGCATTATATTCCATCACGTCAGTGTGGACCGACGTTTACCTTTGAATAAATAGTTGTTAGCAATCAAAAATTCCTATCTAAGTAGAATGAACAGATAAAAACGCTATAAATAGTCATGGCTTTATAGAGTTTATGCCCTCTGTTCAGCGGTAATAAATATGGCGTGCGGAACGGCTTGGGGAATGAGAAAGATGCAGCTTACCTTCACTGGTAAACAGGCCGCAATTTTGAGAAAAAGACGTCGAACTTCACCTTCTCCATCGAAAATAGGAACCGAAACTCTTTCTTTTACAAGACATAATCGACAAAACTCAGAATAATTTAAAGAAGACATAGTTATTAGTCTTCTTTGAAGAAATAACCACCACCCTCCGACGCCAATCCTAACGTTCAAGAGATCGTTGATTCTACGGCGAAGGTGAACGATCGCAAGTTAGCATCCTGAACAACCAATCATATGATACGGATTTCAACACGAGAAATTAAAATAACTAAATGAACTCAGCCTTCACTTGATTAGTGATTTCATATAATGGCAATAATTGAATTATCATGTTTTTCTGGAATTCTTTGGCAAATAATTCATCCTATTTCTACTTTTAAAGTAAAATGTGGATTATGTAATCATGTTTAGAATATTTAATCTATGTTTGGGCGGGGCTACTTAGGTTGATACACCCTCTTTAAAGGGAATCGATGTCAGATAGAACAAGCGCACGAAATACATTTTGCCGGGAAAATATAATCCCCACCAAAAACAAAAACTTGTAAAAAGAGAGTGCCAAGCCCTTGCTATTTAAACACTTTGGCATATGAAAGTAGTGATATAAAAGTTTTGGTCAAGTTGGCCAATGCACATTTATTTCATTATGTCTAAAGCTATTAATTGATGAGCGTAGCGAAGTCTCCATCCCACTCTTATAAGGCTTTGTCTGTGTTTTTTTTTTCTTTTTTTTTGGAAGCACTCCACAGGTCGCAAGGGTCGACAGATCAACATGAAACTTTTTTTGTACACGCAAACTCATCCAACTTAGAACTGTATAGTTTTTGGAATGAATCGATCGGACCGATTTTGAGAAAAATCATCTCAAAGTTTCTAAAAACCCCATAAGATTTGGCTGGGCAGAAAATGTTGAAAAATAAAATCTCTCCAAATGGGATGAAATTTTCTCTAAATGTGTATACATAGATTTTACACATTTTCACGATTTTGTATGCAATTCCTATCAGTCGTTTTGAAGGAAAAAAAAAACTGATAACATTCATCAAATATATCATAAAAATTGTGACAGAATTAAGTTGTTGAGATTCACTGCTTTCTAGATTCAAGAGTTGGCCAACAATGAAGTATTTTTTATATTCATCAAGGTGTGTAGAATACCAGAGTCAATGAAGTGGCAAGAGTTTAACAACTTGGAGTTTAACTTTAACAACTTTTCTAGCTTATTCAGATATCAAGGTGTGTAGAATACCAGAGTCGATAAAGTATCAAGGGTAGAACACTACTTCAAGGACTTTTATACCTTATTCAGATATCTCGCTCATCTTACAACACATATTTCGCGTTTGACTAGTAGTTATAACTACGAAAACGCATCATGTATTTCCGCATTGATGGATGAGCTAGAACATATGAACATTATCTTTGGTTGGTTATATATAGGTATATATCCACCTTGAGATCCAAACAATGATGTCACTGCCCTCCTGTTTTATTAATTAGGTACTCATTCTAATTAATTTCTTTAATAATAAAGAAGGCCTTTTCTAATCATTCTTAATAATTGGTGACACTTTTTGTTACTTGGATTTAATTGTTATCTTGATAGCTTTGAGTGATGTACAAATTTAAATATTACATTATTTTTTTGTTACATCAAAACGGCTGATCCCATTTGAGTGAAAGTTCGGGATAATGTGTATTATTACTAGGCAAATGCGTTGTGTGTTTCCGCGTTGAACATGTGTTAACCACTTGTTCAAGAGATTTGGTTCAAAAAATGGAGAATATCAAGTTGAAAATCATTCGAGTTGCATAATAAAATCAGTAAATGATATGACTTGATAGTTTCAAAAACAAAATCACAGTGTGTAGCTTTCGAGTCAATCAGCCGTTTCTACAGAACACCACCAGATAGAGCAGCGATCCATTACACACAAAAGTTCTCACGGTATGGTACGTGTTTTCAAGATAAGTGAAGGCACCATCTCCCGGCCGCAAACAAACGCAACCCTCAATTCATCTTGGTGTGTCCCAATATTTAGATTTCTGATTTGAGTTCTGGCTGTTGCCAGTGAAAGAATTTGCCGATATTGGACATCAAGTAACAATTCTTTTGCTGTTTACCACTTCTTACCAGTGTGAGTCAACTTTTTTCAGCTCTCACAGAAACAATGTGTTTTCCACATTGCTTGGACCACAATTCCACTGTGTATAAAACAGATATGTGCATCAAGGCAGGCACAAATTCCAAATTAACAAGGTAAACATCTTCAACAAATTATTAGCACTTTTGAAATTGATGATTTTAGATGCATTATAAATTTATAATAGTAATTTAAGAAATCTTTTAGACGCGCACCAGCATTTTACACAACTCGAAAGTGTGTCTTCACATTAAAAGTTAGGAAACACTGTAAAGTGTACTAGAAAATAAATTATACATTGAAAGAGTGAACATCTACCGGAATCCTGTTTCTCACAGCTCCACTCAGCACGCCGCCCTCGTAACTAAGTCACCTGAGGCACGTCGCTTCAGAAACTGAAGTCACCATTAGACAAGGGTTGGAGTACGGCTCAAGGCATGCGTTTTTGTGAACGTTTTCATTTATCATCACTCCATAGTTTCATAATCACCTGCTCATTACGTAGTACCCCCATATAACCTAGCTGTTGGTGGGGTTGTTAAGCAAACAATAATCACCATCTCAGCACTGTTTTCCCTGTGAATATCTGAATACATATCTAGTTGCCAAGGTAGGATAATGATGATACTGACAATTATACAATACAGTATACGCTATACTTTATTACATATTACTATAAACGTACATTAAACAAATATATCTAATACCTATACCAAAAGTCACACTTTGAAATAAAAAAGTATTGGCCTATAGATTGCCTAGTCACAATAATATCAAAATTTCCTAAATAATAGATACATTCAAATATTTTTTAAAAAAGGTCAACGATTGAGTTTATTTTCTTGTGACGAGTTGTAAATAAATAAATTTGTTAGGTACCTACCTATAGATATGAGATTGTTACCCTAGTGTCACATAAAAGAAAGCATTCTAATACATGGTGTATAGTAGCAAGCACCATACCCTACTCAGCATGCTAGGCCAATAGATTGTTTAATAAAAATGTAAATTTTCAAGATAGGTAGGCCTGGCTATATACTATATTAATATATACTAATAGTATTCACTGGTTTGATACATGACGATTCAATTACAATAAATCATTTCTAAATTCCTATAACATATTATTATACATATTTATCTTTGCACATTGTACCAGTCTCGTAACGGGCCGTAGTAGTTGAAGTGAAATACAAGTTTTTCGATAACGTAGATAGATCACACACTTCTAGTAAAGGAAAGATTTAACCATCAGTAATCAAAAGTTTCAAGTTATTGTACTGCAGTACACGTCTATACTGAATACACTGGATTAATAATAATTAAACCATAGCCTGTACCAACCTCGAATCGTCTGCAAAATGACTCGAGATATTACCGAAAATCTAATACTTCACAAAATTGACTCCATGTGTACTCTTTAAAAACTATTTTTCAATCATAAACATAGCATTTATGTTATATACAAATATAATACATGATTGTTCGAGTTATATAGTGTTTCATTCATTTCTAAAACACAGCTTTTAGGCCTATGTATTATATAAACGAAGCAAATTACCAACAATAATCTGCCTTGACGTACAAATTACACCAACTCGTCATTAATAGAAACTATAAAGGCAGTATATTAATTTGCCGTTAGCTGACGCATACGTTATAAACCTAGCTTGGCATGCATTGAAGCATATAATAATACGCAGTGTGAATGTTTCACACCTTGTCATGGCATCAGGTTGTTTTGTCACATGGTAGCTAAGGAAGCACAGACAAGGAACGTAATGCACTTAGTAACCGTTTGATCGGTATTGACCATTTTACCTAAAACAGCACGGTTGCGGTAGATATAAGCCACTCAAAATAGCAAAGAAGGTAAACCTGTTGAGTGAAAAAACTAAAAGACAGTCATAAGAACAATAAAAAGCTGCTGAAAAGTATGACAACAAAATCATGACCTTTTTTTAAAGATGAATCTTTCGAGAGTAATTCTAAATTATTTCACATGACACAATCCCTTATGTCTATAATAATTGATAATGTGATTATTACAATGTTTACAATTGTTTTACATGGTTGATGCTTTGTTTCTTGTACTTGATTCTATATTTTATACTACTGGTATGTTCAACCTTAGTACTTGATACAGTAATGAAAACCTTCATACAAAAATCCATCGAAGTAATACGTAATTAACATACTGAAACCGAAGAAAATGGTGTAATAACAACTAACAAGAGTCACACTTCACTTAATCAAACTTTACATAGTTGCACAGTTAACGTAAGTAAATGTCTGTTCTGAATATCAGAACACAATTGACAATACTGTATAATTATGTATATCGTTCGGTTGCAGTCGCATAAAGTGGTCGATCAAGCTACATTAAATTTCATCATGAAGAGGATATAGTGATACAGTACACTGATTAAACGTACTGAAACTAGAAGACAATGTGCATACGCACCCTCCGCATAGTCTATGGAGACATTAGCGATTAAATGTGCGTAGATTTTATTTACATTGATTTTTTTTTTTAAACCATTTTATATGACCGCAAGTGTACATACTACATAATTCCAATGAATAACGACGAGAAAAGTAATATTTGAAAATACCTCATTTTACGCCATTGTGGATTTTTTATAGACATTAAAAAGTAACTCATCTCATCAAATGAGAACTTTGAGAAATAAGGGTAATGTCATGGAAACCATTTCATTAAAATGTACTCGTAGCATTGCTGTGATAAGTAAACTATTGGTGGAAGTCTTATTGATACAGTATCCATCTTTAGGACACCATATCCTCAACTTAATATTGGCTGCGGTAACAACTGTTACTGTACTTGAAAGAAGACTACAGCATATCAGAGCACTCAGATTCTGTTGTTTTCCCTATAGACTAAAGACAACATAGGATTGACATTGGGCTAAATGTGAGTACATAACAGGCCAATCTCGTCGTAATACTCTCAAGTCAGCTACACAATTTCAGCTACACAATTTCACTTAGGTCCAGTGTTACCAAGTCCAGTTAGTATTTAACTATTTATCTGGGACATAGTGAAAAAAATACCACAGGTCACCATGCTGATAACAAGTTTGAACTGTCAGATAAAGTCTAACTAGACTTGGTAATACCGGGCCTTGGGCCCACTTTATAGTTTTACTGTAACTGCCACACTAATTACACTTCAAGGTAGAAAAGAATCCAACAGTAAGAAATGAAATAATTGCTAGAAAGTCAACTTACTGGTGGGTATTTATTATTTATCAGCATAACATCAATCAATCGAATGTCAACACAAGTTTAAAGAAGTAAAATAGATTTTGCTTTAGCACTACCGGTACTGGGACTTATGGCCAATAATAATTTTCAAATCATTCTAAATTAGTAACAGACCTACACATTTTACATGTGTACCACCACTACTGTTGTAATAATTTAGAAAACTACTACTAGAAATCAAACTGCTAGTATATCTCACTTTCCAGTAGGTTTCAATTGACCAATGGTATACTTGTATCCCCAAAAGAGAGTCGTCTGCCTAATCAAGAACAGCAAAAACTTTGGTGATTGTACAAAAACACGCTGCTGACCTAAGCTTTCGATGCTTTTGAACGATATTGTCATAAAGCTAATCCTGGATACTTTGAATACCCTAAAAAATACCATAACTATAGATACATAACAGTGGTATTCAAACTGAGGTGGGATGTGTGGGGATACCACCCTCTTAAAGCAGGGTACCCACTTCAAATTTTTTCTTGTCGTCCGTCACGATTTTGCATCAAAATTCCTTATTGTCCAATCACAATCTAGAACGCGACCGAAATGAAATGGCGGTCTCGGTCCGAAATCATGTCGTCAGTCGGTCGGTCCAACTTCAATGAAATTGGCCAAAATGTTTTTTGTCAAATGTCAAACATGGAGAGAAATAGTAGCGTCAGTCCTATACCTACTCAATGGAACGACTTGCTGCAAATGTAAAATAAGTTTCGACACTGGATTTTACATCCAATCACTGCAACATCACTGGGCACAAAAGAGAAGTTTGACAGTTTGATTATTTGGATTCAAAGAAGCCATGAGTACGAAAAAATGTGTGAATCAAATGAATGTGTCGTGATGAAACAATGTACTGCAAACCGGTGTTCAATTTTCGGTCTGAAATTGTGACGAACAAGAACGAAAAAAATCAAGGTGGAAGTCTTGCTTCAGAAGAAATTGTCCCTACAAAAAAAAAGAAATGGTCAACCCTCCCCAAAGCAAAAAACAAATTTACTCTTTTTCATAAACATCATACTATATGAGATTTCACAAAATACTATAAGTACCAGTAGAACATTTCATCATCTTTCATTTACCTATGTGGCAATATATATTAACATGACCATTCCTTAAGTGATGTCTTGTAACTCATGTAATAGACTAACAGTTACTTATTTCTACACAGAATCATTGTCGAGATCAGCGTAGTTTTCTGTACTATCGAGCAAATGAACTGAATGACTACAGAATCTCAGAACTCTGATATACGATTGATAAAAGCATGATTTCAAATTTTCCTATTGGGGCTATGTAGCACCCACCCCCTCACAATGATTGTACATATCATTTGTTCTGTGACTACAGTTACCATCACCCTCTGAGAAATTTTCTAATTCAACCACTGGGTATTTGCTATGATGGTAGACGATCTTTTTTTGTGGATACAAGCACATAGCAGTACACTGTTCTAATTTTTTTGAAATACATTTAAATTTCTAAGAATCAAATTTATTCTAAGGCCTGGCCTGGTAATGCTAAGACCGATTACGCTTATTCTGAGAGTTAGTGTCAACAAATAGCACTGGTAACCACGTGGTAATGTTAACGACTGAATCTCATTTAGAGCTACCGGTACTTTAACGACAGTAATTTCGGCACTTGCGCACTTACCAATTACCTCAGTAGATTCGTATTTCATGACTGCTCTACCTTCACCTTCCAGATTGAACTACATTCAATTTTTACATTCAAAACTCAAGTCTTATCAGTTATCAGTTGTGTAATGGTATATGGCATACCATACAGTCTCAATACATTCAACCAGATTGATTGACACCATTTTTTGAAAATTTGTTTTGTGAAATTTGAATCACAGATATAAAAAAATTATAAAAATTTAGGTCTACATTTTATTACATTGTACAATACCCTACACTGTTAAGACTGCTCTCACATTATTTGGAAACTTTTGGTATGGTAATTTAAAATAAAATTCTCTATATATTCAAGACAAAAATATTGTAATGAAGATAAATGACAACGCTTGTTAAAAACTTAAAAAACCATTTAACTAGACTTTGAAACACTGAAATCCAATGAAAACAATGAAATGCATTAAAAATGTGAAGCTAAAAATAACACAACAAACTCGAGTTTATAAAACTATCCTGTAGAGATTGCAGCCCCCCCCCCCCCCCCCTTCCCTTCAGGATTACATTGTCTATAACAGTAAGCCTACAAATAAAAATGAAATCAGATCTGTTGAACATTGGAGCAGTCAGATTAGATTTAGCAAAAAAAATCTTTTGGTAAAAATAACAAGATATATTTCTTTTTATACCATGGGTTCAATGACGCACTGTAATGATCAAGATCTATTGGCATCAGTGGATCCATGACGAATGAGGTGATGGAAAGATGAGATGAGAGGTTATTTTATCATATGTTTTGGATAGTGAGAAGGAAACGGTTAAGGTCCATTGTTAATGAATCATTCTAGTCTTCACTTTTATTGTAGACCGTCAATTTTGCCTACCATGCCGGGAATCGAACCCTAGTTTCCTGAATGATATGCTGGCACTGGCTTCATTTATATTGGGTTCAATGACGCATTGTAATGATAACCAAGATTCCATTCCGATTGTCATTGGAATGACGGGATGATGAAATGAAGGTTTCTTAGGTAATGAGAACGATATTTGGGAGAAAGTATGTATACTTAATACCAAGCTAATATACTTAAGTAATATAAGAGCCTATATTGTGGGAATCATCTGCCACTAGCCTAGGCGATGGAGGGAAACAACAAAAAACTCCTGCAGACAGACAGACGTGTAGGGGAGCGAACCGAGGTGCAAACCACCATCACCTCCCAGATCACACGAAGCAAGCGCGTTACGAACTGAGGTACATGTGAAGAGTGAAGGTACTAGCCACTGGTCCACTCATCTCAATAATGACTTTCGAATTTCTGACAAATGAAAAGCACAGAAGTTTTCAATACTAATACAACGTTACGAACTATGGCCTATGTATGTATGTAAATCGATGAACTTATTCTACGTAATTTTGACACGTATTCTGCTGATAATGCAGAAGGGTATGGAAAAATTGGCATATAACTACATTGTTAGTGAAATTAGCAAAAAAAAAACATTCTTCACTAAATCCAACCAAGACTGCTCTTATATTACTGGGCTTTGGTCAATATTTTGCTTAGCATTATTTCTAGGGTTGAACCTACAGATCTTATTTCCTAGCGAATATTTCAAGTGACTAGAGCATTTACATTTCAGACAGAAGAAGAGGTTTCAAGATACCAAGTATCAGTATCAGGGTCAAGAAATTAATCGAACACAGATTTCCTTAATGCACATCTAAACAAGACATCGTAGACATCACATGCCCGAGACTTGTATACGTCACCTTCACATTTCAGAGACCTCGGTTATCCATACCTATATAAATATAATCATGTTGTTTCCTTGTATCTACTTTGTATTAATGTTTTTGTAACCACAGGAGATGAAGGTGGACAGCCAAGTGAATAATTTAAAAACTTTATTTTACCATCTGGCTCAGTAAGTCGAGGCATTGCCTTGGAAATTGAAATCAAGTAGGACATAGATTTGTGTCCTGAATTAGGAATGGGTTTTGTAGACATCATTAGCACATCGTTCTCTCCTACATACCTCAAAAGAACCTACCTGTTGAGCAAACAATAATTAAGATCAAAATCTTCGGTAATCTAAAGATGACTTCATACGACTCTTTTGCAATTAAATCATTCAACATTTCTTGTGTTTCTATCTGTAAATCTCTTCCTGAAACCACTGATACATCAGATACCAGGGCTATGTACAAGTATTAGTATAACGGTGATGTTTGAGCTTGCCATGGTGGTAGACTACTTTCAACTTTCATGGGAACAACATATATGGTACGATCTTACTCAAATGAATTTTCAATTAGAATGACCCTTAGTTTATAGGTAATTAACTAATTATATCCTGGACAGGTCACATTTCAGCTTATAATTTCAATAATTGTAGGCTTATTTTTCTGATTGAATGTGTTGAGAAATTTTGAGTCAACAGAATTGTTTGTTTTCTTGAATTTTGAGTCAACAGAATTGTTATTCAATAGAAAAAGAAAAAAAAGAAAAAAAGATTTGTACGAGGCTTCCAATGATAATTATGACGTTTTGAGAAAGTACCCGTCAAACATTTCTTCTGGCTCAACGAATCATACTACGCACACCTTGTGAAGTATTCAGGTATATGAAAATGCGTATCTATCATCTCCAGTCTGAGGCACAACTTCTGTACACGACTGACTGGGATAGCTCGCGAAGCTAGCTGCTAGTCAATAAAACAAGACGATATACATTCTGGAAGATGTCTTGGAAGTTGCGACATAGGTACTTGCGCTCAGTTGTGATGTTTCTTCCGATGAGACATCATAGTTGAACGAGAGACAAATGCCTTTGTGCAGATGTCGCATGGATACGGACGTTCGCCCGTGTGCAGGCGCTTGTGGATTGTTAGCGGAGAAAACTGAGTGAAACTTTGACCTGGAACAGAACAAAGCACACTTTTGGCTTTTACATGTAAAGCTAATATGCTATCGTACTATACTATTTCAGACAAACAGATGAATATTACTACGTAGTTTAAAATGATTAGGGTTGCCAATCGATCAAGGAAATATAACGATACCGAAATAAATGTGCAATATAGAAAATCTTTCGAAAATATTGAAATATTAGGAATCCCATTCGATACTGAATCGAACTGATGATATTGAATATAGATTGAAATTATGGAAAATTTTTAAGGGATGAATCAAACATGGCGAGAATCAAACTCTGGTCTCCTGAATGACGTTTCAGTGTGCTAGCCACTCAACCACTTGTCTCAGTGGTTTATATTTTTCCTTCATTGATTGTGCCTATTGCTGAAATTAATATGGCTGTCGGCAAGCTGAGAAATGGGAGTCGAGTGCATATGGGTTTATGAAGTCCAAGTTGTATTGAAGATGATTGATGACATATTGTTCAGACAATAGACAAAGACAGACATTATCATTATCATAGATAAAAATTGTTGCCAGGCTGGTTTGTTCGGCTTGCTGCTTGTTTTTCCCAGTCGGCGATATGGCCAATCTGACATATGACTGACAGCCTGCTGTTTTCTTATTCGGTATCGTATTCACTTTCGATATCGCAATAATCAAATATAGAATAAATTGATTTCGATATTGATCGAAACCTTGATATCAAAAATTAATCGAAATATTCATATTGATAGGAAACCCTAAAAATTATCAAGATATGTTCCATGTTGTGGGTGGTCACAACTGAGACGACTCAAATGCAGTGTGAAAAATGGTGAGGAACTTTTGTCCTAAATAACACATAGGCCTACTAGGAAAGCGCATAGCAAAACCACAAAAAAAGGGGACAGTGCAAAAAAATTGCACAGAGGTCTCTACAAATCTCATTCAATTATTCGGATATTGACAATAACACACAATCTCAGCCATTTCATAATGAAACTCCTTGTGAAAAATGTTGTGACATACCACATATATCACAGCGGTACGGTCTCTCGCCCGTGTGGCTCCTGCGGTGACATCTGAGAGCATCTCGTCGAGCAAAGGCTTTACCACACCATTCTGTAACAACCAATCACAGAGCAACTTAGTAATGTGAGGTGGAATCAAAGCATGGCAAATAAAGGACCTTATTAGCTATTAAGTAGCACTGAAACATTCTTTGAAAATACTATTGCAAAATCATTAGTCTGGAATTGTAAGACGGCAATGAGATTTTTAGAAATGATAAATATAAGTAAGACATTTATAGGCTTAGGGGTAGCTCCTTGTTACCGGTACTTGAAAAAAAAATGGTATCACTGTCACTCATTACTAAAGAAAGTATCTGAATGACTTCTATAAAAATAAATGAATAGGCATACTGGGTAAGTCTAGAAATGACTGAATAACACCCCCGTATAACCTAGCTGTTGGTAGGGTCGTTATCCAAACAAACAATGATTGAATAACCCATAATGCGCTTTTCTATCAAATAGTCACAAAGGCCTACAATTCTGAGCTTACATTCAAACTTTTGCCTTTCAGTTGAATAGAATAAAAATAGTAAACCATATGTTGCCATTCCATTCAATTTTCATTTGTTTTCCTCCAACTTTCTGAATGAGAATCTAATTTTATCATCGTTTTAGATATCACAAGTAAATTCAAGCCAGACTTTGATGAATATGCATGATTCCTTTATTCCAAGGCCTAATCAATAATCATCTTTTTGACCCTTTCACTGTTAGCCAATAGGTGTAGGCCTACTGTCATGGTTGACCACGTTGTGTGCAACAATTTAACTAAACTAGCCAAAAAATGTGCCACATTTTCACAGGGCTCTACCAAACCAAAAAAAAAAAGGAATAATTGATATTACTTTTTGATATCATAAAAACCCAGCCAAAACAACCCTAATTTTATGATTAATGAATAATAATCCATTTTTAACATAACATCATTCTTTGAAAGTAAACCCACTGTTTGTTGAATCTTATTGGAAATTTGAAATAAATTTTAAAATATTGAACTTCTCATTTGAGTTTTACTTTTTTCAACACTATTTTAATTGCTTGTCAGTATTTGATTGTTTAGTAGGTTACATCATATTTCTGAAAAACAGACTAGTACCTATAATAACTGGTAATAGACTTGACTTGTAATAAAGGAAAAAATAATTACCACAGACAAAGCTCTTCTCTCCGGTATGCATGGTAGAATGTATCCTGAGATCAACTCGAGTTAAAAACCCTTTACCGCACACTTCACACATAAACCTGAAACAATAACAATAAGTTACAGGTTAACTTACACAATTCCATGTTGACTACTAGTTGGTCCACTTGTGTTCTCATTGTAATTACTCCACTTCTAGTGAATGGATCACAGTTTGGAAAGACTATTTTACATTCCAATAAAAATAAATACAACAAAAAAAACACTATACAGAACATTTAATTCAGATATTTTTTCACAAAAATTCAACAAAAAAGTTTTTTTTCAATTAATTTATTTCATTTCATTTAAAAAAATAACTTTTATGATGAAATAATGTGGCACTACTGTTGATATCCAAGCACTTCTTTTCCCCAAAGTTCACTATTTTGGGATGAACATTTTTTTTTGTGTTATGTCTGCTAAATTTCTCACATGTGTTACCAAATTTGAATATTTTTCAAATTCTGAAGTAGCAACTTTTGCCATGGTTTTAGGTTACTTTGAAGCACACGTCGCTAATTAAAATGCTATTTCGAACAAATGGAAATTAGATAAATTACTGGTATACAAATCATGATCTTACATTTTTTCACCCGTGTTACCAAAATGAATTACTCAACATTTATGATTTTCATAACTTTGTAACATTTGGTTTTGCTCAACAGGTCATTCTGTGTTTTTTCTGCAGTCATAACACATCAATCATTTTTTTGAAAATTATTTCATGAATGTAAATCTGTTTCTCAATGATAAAATACTTCAATGATACAATAATCCTTAAAACAAGAACGCCATCTTCACCAGAATAGAATTCAAAGAAACTATGCAGTCTAAAATTCAGTGGAATTTGGTCGTCAATGTTGTCAACAACGGATGCAGGTGTTGCAGGCCAATCTAAATAATTTTGAAGAAGTTGAAATGAATAAATAAAAGTCCACATTTAGAATAAATTTCACTAGCACTGGTACAGTAGCTCAGTGGTAAAGCGCTTGCTACATGTGACCGGGAGGTGAAGGTAAATCGAACCTCGTTTGATTCCTGCCAACGCCAATATTTACGGAGCTTTTTCGTGGTTTTCCTCTGAAACCTAGGTGAATACCGGATGGTTCCTGAAATTTAGGACATGACCGCTTCATTCCCACTACGGTACCTAAGAAGCATTCATCTCATCATCTCATTGATCATTAATCCGACAACAATAGCATTTAGTTATCATTATAGTGCCTAGTGCGTCGCTGAACCTGATGTAAATAAATGGATCAACAAATTTATTGGGAAATAGTTTGGTCACATTTTCCACAAAAAATCTTGGAAAAGATTCAAGACAAATAGGCCTATGTAAAAATGTTATTTGTAAGAAAATTTACATGAAAAACAAATTGTTACAAAATGCAAATTTGACCTTGTGTCAGAGTGTGAATAAATTCTTACAATGATGGTTCCCTGGGCCCAGTTTAACAAAGAATTTCATCTTAAAACGTTCATCGCTAAAACCGTTATACGTTGAAACCGAGTTAACACGTTCTAACTTTATCACAGTTTAATCTTCATTAGAAGAATTTGAAAGAAATTTTATTACACGGTGCTAGCGTCATTGTCTTCGACTGGCAACCAATGTGAGCAAAGAGCGGGATGTCAATTAGTTTGTAATAACGCAGTGAACATCAATTACCGTACTAGGCCCTACGATATTTTAAATTAAAATGAGTCAATAAAATGTTGTAGGCCTCGACACTTCAAAGTTTTTTTGAATCTTTTTGATGTTGATCATCAAGGTTTTGCATTTTGTTTACCGCTTATTCTATCAGCTGATGGTCGAAATTCCTAATTGTGAGGCTAGGATTCAGCAATTATTTCAACAAGTGAAAATAGGATCATGTCTTTACTTCCAAACTCATCCAATGTTCATTTTTAATCTTTGAAATATGTACCAATTGAATTTGAGGGAGCAAAATCACCACAATCGTCTGTCACAAATCGTCGTGTCACAATCGTTTGTGGTCGTCACAAACGACCACGGTCGTAATCAACTGCGAAGTAAGTGTTGTATCGCCACTAAATCAGTCAAGACCGGTGTCATGCCGGAGTTAACTTTAGAACCAACTATTCTCAAAACCATTGCTTAAAACTTCCGGTGAATATGGCTTGCAATCAAGTCTGGTGATATATGTCCTGAAACCGTAACAGCTTGGAACGTTTAAAACGATAAAATTCTTCGTGAATCTGGCCCTGGGGTTCGTCAACTTTGTCACTAGAAGAGCATGAAATGGTAAAATTAAAATTAATAAAATAGAAATTGATGCAAAGTATTAGAAGACTTTGGAACAAATTTTGACATTAAGCCCTAACGTGACAAAAGTATCCAAGTGTTGGTTTATTTGAATATAAAACAGCTGGCACTTGGCCTACTGTAAAATGCGGTGATACCAACAGACTTGATCATGATATAAAGAAGGTGTACCGACTTCCATACTAGGCCTACTAACAGGGCCAGTATTTGTGCTTTCTTGTGAACAAATCAGGTCCCGATTGCTGGTCAGAACAGAAATTTTTTTTTAAGAATTAAAAAAGAAACATGTAGGCCTGGGCCTACTTTTTTTTCGAATGAATGAATGAATGAATATTAGGGCTTCAAGGCGCATCAACAGCGAGGTCATTTATTTTTCGAATATGGTGAAATTGAGTGTTGGCTTTGCTCATCGAAAAACACATTTTTACTATTCAATATTATCAATAGGCTTAGTGCGTAATTAGTATGAATAGAATACGTGATTAAAAGGAAAGTGGCTGACATTTGGTGACGTTTTAGTGAACTGGGCGGACGCAGATACTTTCAAATTATATACAAATTAATCAATGTGTAATTAGATAATTAAATACAAAATTAAAATTACTGAAATGATTAGGGCCTAATTACTAAAATTACAATACTAATTACAAATATAATGTGTGTAAGCATACAACAACATGACATCTAGGCCTAACTGCCTCCGGACGATTAATCGCCCACTTCGACAGTGCTGCCGTCTGGTTAGCTTTTAATCACGAATAAATGAGGAGAGTTTGAACAAAGACAATGACTGAGTACAGGAGTTGACCAATCAAGTGTTGTAACTTTTACACGGTCACGTGACGGTTTTGCTTTTCACAAATACGACCATCAGTGTGCTGCACTTGGTGTAGGCCTAGGCCTTTTGTGAGAACATTAGAATCATATTCAACATGTGGTTCCGATGGAGTTCAAAAAGTCAAAAGTTGAGAAGATTTGCGATACGAACAATTGGCAACAATAGCATTATTTTTATGCAGACGCTATTAGACAGAGATGATAATAATAATAATAATAATATGTTTATTGGACAGATTGATCATACATAATGATATTGTCAATGTCAATTAGATAATGATAATATTATAAAAATTACTCACTGGACAATCTGGACAATAAAGATAAGTTGCCAGTCTAGTTTTTTTTTTAATGATCAACTTTAGAGCACAACTTCAACTAATCAATAAAATTGAAAATTAAAAAAATTGAATTAATTAAATTTAAATAGAATAAATCGATTAATCAAGAAATGAATTGATTAGATTCCTTGT
Organism: Brachyptera risi; assembly: GCA_964007535.1. Classification (NCBI taxonomy): domain Eukaryota; kingdom Metazoa; phylum Arthropoda; class Insecta; order Plecoptera; family Taeniopterygidae; genus Brachyptera; species Brachyptera risi. The sequence continues at coordinate 40,986,803 of OZ023328.1, forward strand.
CAACTTGCTCATGCTAGCAACTGCAATTAAAGATAAATGTTTAGCCAGAGTTCTTGATTATTTATATTTATACCGGTACCGGTAATGCTAAAATGAAACAAAACTGTGTACGATCATTCTAATTTCAAACTAATCATTCAAACTAATTTAGTGATCTCTTGGAGATTTGTGATGGAATGCATCCAGAACTGGTGATGGGAGGGCAAGAGAATGATGAACTGATTCGCGAGTGGATTAGAGGAAATAAGCTTGGGAAGAAACTTATTTTTACTATCATTGAATTAAAACCTTTGCAGTTGTTAATGAACTGTGAAATGGCAAATGGAACTCCATGTGGCAGAAACTCCATAGTGTTTTCGATGTCAGATGAAAGTTTATCACTGGTTCACAAGCAGTTTTTCGAGTTTCGTTGGGATTCTGCAAGCAATATTTCACAACACAAGTCAAAGCTAGAGTAGCTAGCTAACGTACACGATGAAGAAGCGAGGTGGTGAATTAACAGCTGGCATCAATGCCGATGACTGGGGTACTGTCAACACTACCGTCAAAGCTCAACCAATTTCACAGTGCTTGGGATTCAGTAGACTCACAAAAGCGAACGCTAGAGAATCTGACAACGCGGTTACTAACCGAGGTGCTTTGCCTACAAAATGCCGATGGCATTAATGTCAAAGCAGAAGTTCAAACAAGGTGATTGATCGCTCAAGCAAAATCAGAAGTCAAGTGGTTGTTTTACGAGCAGTAAAAAGGACCATCTGTGTAAAGGCTGTCCAGGTTGTAATGAGTGTGGATCTGAGGATCATCTGGTAAAGATCAGTCTAAAGGAGAAGACGTCTAAGAAATCTAAGAGTGGGTCTAATGACGAGCAACAAGCATTTGATGGCTGTGCTAATCAACTCAGTAGCAACAGTAACTGGCTGATTGATTCGGGAGTAACAGATCAAATGACAGACAAACGATGAATCACTTGATAAAAAACGTAATGTGTGACTCGCTGATATCAACAAGAATCAAAATTAGTGCCAAGTTTAGGTAGAGTGTTGAATTATTTGAATGCTTATGAAACTTTTGCACTTCTATATAGGCCTAATTTAGTAATCTTTTGTTTTCCATTGTCAACTTGTTTTTTATTGTAACCTGGTTGTGGCTATAGTTGTAGGCCTAAAAGTTATTTTTAAAGAGCTACATCTGTTCTTCTTTCTTCTCTCGAATGAATTACATGCAACCTGCTTTTACTATCCAATATTATTAACAGTAAGCCCTAGACCATTGGCCTGCTCTATATAGGCCTAGAGGTGATAAAATTCAAAATAAGCTCTCTCACTCTCTACAATAGTAGGTGCCTGTAGCTAAAACATGTTGACTAGGCTAAAACGATTACAGGCTGTAAAACAAGTGTAAAACTTACGGTTTCTCTCCAGTGTGAATACGTAAATGTGTCGTGAGGTAGGACTTGCTAACAAACATCTTCTGGCACACACTACACGGATACTGTTTGTTGTCTGTGCCCGAGTGAACACGTTGATGTGATTTGCACAGCCCCTTGGTGATGAAACGTCTACCGCATGTCTCGCACAGGTATGGCTTGACGCCCAGGTGACGGTTCATGTGATCTAGGAGGCTTTGTTTGGTCTTGAAATTACGGCCGCACGTTGTGCAAGGATAGGGCTTGAGGTCACTGTGTACACGTTGATGCACTATCAGGTATGACTTGCACTGAAAACCCTTGCCGCACGTGTTACAAGTGAAGTCATACTGTCCCGTGTGTTTCGCTTCGTGTTGATTCAACCCGATTTTCGATCGGAAACTTTTAGTACAGCCGATACCAGCCGCACACTTGTACGGTTTCTCGCCTGTGTGCTTTCTCATGTGCTCGGTCAATTTGTAATTTGTCCGATATTGTTTACCGCACTCAGGACACACTTTTGGCTCCCACTTCTTTCTTCTTGATATCTCTTTCTTGGCCTCGACCGGCGGAGGTGGCATTGGGGGTGGTTTCACTAGGGGCTTCCGAGGGTGCATCTCCTTCCGATGAGCCTTCAATGCGTCTGAGTTCATGAATACTGCACCACACGTTTTACACTTGCTGTAGTGACTCTCGTAATGCACTTGAAACTCGTCCTTGTCGGCATACGCTTTGCCGCATATATTACAGAAGAACCAGGCTACCTGATCGAGCGTAGTTGGCTGGTTTGGAAGTGGGGGAGGAGAAGAGAGTAAAAGCAGACCATTTGCAGCTGGATTTGAATAGTTGGTGTTGCCAATGTCGCCGTTTGTACTTCTGAAAAATATTCAACAATCAAACATCATTTGATCTGGACAATAAAGATAAGTTGCCAGTCTAGTTTTTTTTTCAATGATCAACTTTAGAGCACAACTTCAACTAGGCCTAATCAATAAAATTTTAAATTTTAAAAATTGAAATAATTAAATTTAAATAAAATAAATCAATTCATCAAGAAATTAATTAATTAGATTCCTTGTCAACTTTCTCATGCTAGCAACTGCAATTAAAGATAAATGTTTAGCCAGAGTTCTTGATTATTTATATTTATACCGGTAATGCTAAAATGAAACAAAACTGTGTAGGCCTACGATCATTCTGCCTACTGGTACAAGTAATCTGAGAAAATAACCAATGGATTGGATATAAAAGGGAGTAGGGACTAACTGCAAAGTTAACCATGAGTAACTAGTAATAGTCTCAATTAGACCTGTTCATCAACAAATTCAAGGTTAAACCTTGACCCTTTTCGTTGTAATATTTATATCATTTTAAATATTATTTACTAGGATTGTAATAGTTGTGCTTGCCTTGTAGCTGCTTGACTCGAGGACGCACCAAGTGCACTCAGCGCAGCCGAATGTCTTGTTACTCGAGGTTCTACCAGCGGTACCAACGTCTGCAGGTGACTGCCGTTGGGCATTGTGGTATCGTCACTTTCGCTCTCCGACTCGCTTTCCGACTCGGACTCACTGTCACTCTCCGTCTCTTGTAAAGCTATTAAACTGGTGCTGTCCTCGACCTTTATGAGTATATCTGGTTCATTCTTTATTGTTTCTTGCTCGAGCTGTGGTTGATCGACAAGAATACTGCTGGTCTCCATTAATATGCCACTAGCTTCCATCAAGATGCCACTTGTAACCATGCAATCTGGATTACCATCCTGGGAAAGTCAACAGCAATCAATTATAAATAGTAGGGCAATTGGGAAGCTTGACTGAAACCATCTTCAACACACCATACAAACCAGTGAGTTTTTCCCTCTATTATCCAAGTATTTAATTTTAGTGCTTAATTCTTCTAAATGACGATTTCTATACATGTACACTGTATAAGTCCAATGAATGATAATAAATACAATACAATACAATAACAGTGTAGACTGGCAGCTAACGTATAGTTATGAGTTTCAGCATAAGACTCGGTCCCCGAAACAGTAAAAAAGTAATAGAAATGATTCAAATTAGCGTATCAGTAGGAGAATCATTTTAGGTGTTTACAAATCAAATATGGAAAATTTCAAAAGAAAATGTAGGCCTAGTGAAATAAACACAATAGCCTACATTCTGTATGCATAGGCCTACTTATTTAAAAGGTAAAGAGCATCACAACTGACACTTTCTACATCAAAGTAAGACTTTTTCTATGAATTATGATAAAATGGACAATTATTATGCAGTGTTTGGAATTAATTATACAGTAATTCATTTTAAATGGGAAATTTTCACAAGTTGTAAAGTACGGTACGGTAGTTGCCTACCGGCATCGTCATCTATGTCAGAATGTAGGCCAAATAACATTCACAATTTAATATAGATCACATATAATTTCAAGCATCATCTATAAATAACAGTAGGCCCAATTCATTTTTACAATTCATTTCAAAAAATTCTTTCTACCAACAGCAGCAAATTTTGAAATTTTTCAAGTCTTGTTTTTTTTTTTACATAGTCGATGGGATGTGTTTTCAGCGTTATTCAGCTGTCTGTCTGGCCCAGTGAGCCAAGGCTCTCTGGCATGGGTACTGTTCCTGCATAAGGCATGGTATATTATAAATTCACTCACTGGTTGAGTCATTCTACAAACAATAACTTTGATATCTCACCATTAACGGAGGATGATCGTTTGCTTCCACCAAACTATCCAAATAATTTTCTGTCTTCATGGTTTTCTCTCTGAAATATATAAATTCATTCAGTTATTGGATGAACAAAAGAAGAGATTCCATTTCACATTTTCACATTTTTCACATTTTAAATAAACGAACATTATTATTATTGGAAAAAAGGAAAAAGGAGAAAAAATTGAAAAGGAGTGTTCATTTTGTGTGCACTCCATTCATCAAATGTAGATCTGCCTATCAATCAATTTCAGTTTTCCAAATCATGAGCTATAGGCCTAGTCTATGAGAACATGAAGTGTAAAGTTTTGGGGTAAACTTGGATAGAGAAAAATCGGATAAACTACTAAAGATAAATTTGAACCACCGTACAAATAACTCAGCAGATGAGAAAAACAGGGTAGGGCCTACCGTACAGAAATTTTGGAAATTATTTTTTCCAAACAAAATTTTAATTTCTAGCACACTGAATTTGAACATGGCCCAGTATTACAAATTTTGAAGCTAATACTAATCGTTCCACCTATTTTGCCGAAAAAATAAATTGAATTACCGGTAGGGGAGAGCGGGGTAGGCCTACAGTGGTGGGTGGGGTACGGTAGTTTATTTGCCCTATACATTCACATTTTTCGTATTTTGCCACTATATTTTTCGCTCCCTAGTTGGTCACTTGACTTGAAGTCCCTTTACACGATCAAGATTTGTTAGCAAGATTTTGCCAAACAAAAGTAGAATAGACCTACACAGATTTCCTATTACGCTCTCACACAGCATCAAGATTCTTGCTCCCAGCGGCAAGATCTTTTCTCTAGTTGAACTAGACTACTTTTCGGCAATATTGCCCAAAATCAACCAATGTCTGACGCTTGGATTGTCACATGGTCATTTGTCATTGATCACCTAGATTTCTTCTGACGTTCACGTGCCGCGCATGTATCATTTCATTGAATCTCCACCATGTAGGAGACTAACTGCACTACTTTGACGATCGTTGTCTTTATTGCACAAAATACACCTGTCAAATTGTAGGCCTATTGAGTTGGGTTATATTAATTCATGTTGTTCATTTGTTTATTAGTGCGTACGTAACACTTAACAATACATGATATCTCGTTAAGTTGAGGTCATATTTTTGTTACATAGATGTAGGCCCTACCACTATAAGCGCAGAGGATTGATGTAGTTCACTGTGTGTGACTGTAGACCGCAAGATCATCGGTAAAGATCTTGCGGGAGCTTTCACACCAGCAAGAAATGATTGGCAAGATATGTTTTTACTATCAGCAAGAAAATCTTAAAAAGGGGTTTTAAAATTCTGAAGCATCAAAGAAGTACATATAAGGCTATAGGTATTACTCACAGGTGCTTGGCATTTTTGAAGCTAATTTTGGGAGTTGAAAGTAAGTTTTATAAATTTATAAAATCAGCAATTATCCACAGCCAAAATATTAACACCAGCCTAGCAATCATGAAATAGGCCCACAAAATAGTGGGCCTACTAGCCGCAAAGTATGGAAACACAATTGGTCCTCTCTATGTTGATAAAATGAAACGACATTATTGGTGGGCCCTACCAAATAATAAATATACCGGTATTAGGCCTACAAAGTGTCTACCGGCCACCGGGCGAAATAGTACCGGTAGTGAACTTACTCAACCGGCCACCACCGTCATGTTACTATGTACCAGTAGTATTGTGGCAAAAATAACAATATGCTTGACGTGAATCATTACAGCACATTGATTAGCATGGCTGACTCCCGTATCAGGGGTCTACATGTCGAGGATCACCAGTGAAACGTTATTTTTTTACTTTATAAATTGGTGTCTCGAGTGCAGGGTTATGGGTTAGGTTATTTTACTTTACGTTTTTTACATTTACCAGAAACAAAATTATCAAAATAAAAGGCAGGCAGTGATTAGGTCGATAAAGTAGCCCAAGATGGCAGTGGCTGGCTGAATAATTTTTCATTATTCCACCGGACAGCTCGTTGAATCTATTTTATGGAACTTTGGGCCCTAGGCCTATGCTTCTGCAATATTACAACATTTTGGTAGATCTCTGTACGAGAGGTAATTCAAGAAAACAGCTAGCCTAGATCCTATTTATGTTAAATTATCAACCATTACCTAGGCTATGCTTCAAGTCTAGTCTTGTCTAGCTTATGCCTATCTAGGCCCTAGGTTCAGTCAATAGGCTCAGCGCTTGACTAGGCCTAGGCCTAGGCCTCTAGCATGGCCATTCAATTTAAACTGATGGCCTTTTAGTGAGCTTGGGCCTACTAGCTGTGTCACAGATTTTGTAGGCTTGGGTCCAAGCTCGGGCTCTAATCTAGGGACGGGTTTGGGCCTATCCTAGGGTATAGGCTATTCCCTGGGCTAATTCCAGGCCTAACCTAGCCTAAATCTAGAGGCCTTAAGCAGTAGGCCCCAACTTATTTTGATGAACGGTATTACCCAAAAAACTAATGAACTGATATTATTTCTTGATGTACTACAAAACATTTACTCGAAGTATAATTTAGCAGATTACTTACACTATGCGGTTCTGGAACATTTTGGAATAATTAAAAAACCAAACTAAAATGCTCTGTCCAGAAAACTACCTTCGTTGTGGGTGCCTTCCATTTCTTATGTACACCAGCGTAGCGTAGCCAAAGCCAGCCAGCCAGTGGTAGCGTAGCCAGTGGAACTCATACTCGCGAGTACATTCCAAAATTCTTCTCAAAGCCCCGTAGAGACGGCAGTAGTAATAGGGTGTTTCGAAGGGCGCTCCTAGTTTTTTTTAAAGAAATATTCCTTCATAACCCTGCGTTTTTTCAATGTTCGGATATGACATCTCATGCTTAACAGTTACATTATTAGCTTATTTATTATGGCAGAATCAAACGCAGAAGTGACAATATTAGAAGGTGAACAGTGGCGAGTGGAAGCTCAAGCAGTAATAGCCGACGTGAAGGACTACGTGAAAGAAATACTTATATCAACACTGATTGGATCAGGAAACTGTATATACCTCAACGTTACGACAGTAGAAAACTGCAATTTCTGTATCGAACTTAGTTCTGCTGGTTATAAAATTGTAGGTCAAGCATACGATCAGAAAAAAGAGTGTGACTGATGGTGGCAACTACTTCGAAACACCCTATGCCTTGCTCGACCATATCAGTCCAAATTACAAACTGTTGTTCAGCAAGGCTCTAACACAAAAACTGGAAGTTCTAGAGGCCCAGCAAAGTGACTGATTGTGCTTGGAAATCATTCAATCCATTAATAAGACCATAGACCATAAGACCAAGTTAGGCTTCTTGGGCTTCATTTTTCAATAGTTTTAACCAAAGACCTTAATATATAACCTACGGATTTGACAGTCATGAAACGATAAGTCTCCTAGATTCTGTGACTGTGTGTAAGTTCACTGTGTGGTGCGCTCAGAAACGTGATGGATCGAACATAAAATTCGATCTCTAGGTTTGTTTTCCTGTGTGTTTACTATTGGAAGGCAACCATCTGTGTATGCGACTGTGCGTGATTCATTGGGTGGACTGTGATTAGTAAGATATTTGTCGCCAATATCTGTATTTTGTGTGAAACTATATTTACGATCATGGGGAATACTTTTCGTGAACTGTAACATAAGCTACTGGTGTGAAATTTGGAATTCCAAGAAAATCTGGTAAGTTCTATTCAATATGCCCTAAGAAAACAAGGGCTAGGCTAGGCTATGATAAGTAAGAAATCACTGGGTAGGCCTAGGCCTTGGCATAGGGCCTATGCCCTTGACAAGGCCTAGGCTAGGACCTATAATTGTGAACTTGATCGACCTAGATCCAGGTAGGCCTTTCCGCATTAGAATGTGTTTAGCCTAGGGTCTCACTGTAGACTTTCTTAACCCCATAATATTTCTTCATCTCAATATAGATTTAGGACTTACTAGGCCTGGGCCGTAGTCTAGGCCTAGGCCTAAAGATCTAGGTATTGAGCAAATAGCGTTGATCTAGGTGAGGGAGTATTGTCTGTGCCTCATTTACTAAAATGTCTTTGTGATTGTCTTACAGGTATGGGTGAACATCAAGGCTTCCCAAATAATGGATAGTTTGCAGGTTGCTACTACAGGAAATGCTAGTAAGTCATCAAGTCGCAGTGCGTCCCCATGTCGCCAACAACTTGTTAGCATTGGGGGTAGCCAGCCTGTTACCCAAGGCAGTGTAAACACTGTCAGTGGTCACTCCAATCAGAGGAATGCTCTTGCGTAAGTGTGTTTGTTTTACTTGATGGCTTATAGGATTAGGCCTATGACTTTTTATTATTTTTTATGGATAGGCCTAGGCCCTATACTTTGTGACATTTCCTAATTAAGCCTACCGGTACCGATTTGTGGATGAAAGGTAGGATTTTGGTATTTTATTTCAAATTTGCTCATCATTTATATAGAGTAGCATGTAGCCTACCCTAGGCCCAAGTTCACATTGAAGGTGGTTGAACAAATTGATTTTTGTTAAAAATCACAGATTCATAACCGATCATTTTATGGCTTTATTTTTGGGGTTTCTATGTTTTTTTAGTGATGGTTAGAATTGTTTAGGTCAAAATTAGTGACGAAATAAGAACTAGACTACAATGTTGTGGGTTAAACCTCACACTAAAATCCAAAAAAGTTTATCCTTTGATGAAACCCAAGATGCATTGAGGGTTGCATTTGCCCGTTATAACTAAACTGTTATTAAGCATAATAACTAAGGATATAGAGCTGGATTGAAATGAGGCTCGTGCGTAATTATGTGTAATATCATTTGGCTGCAGCAAGCACTGAGTGGGGTTGGTGATAGTTGGCGTCATCACTCAGGAATGTATCGACTTTTTTGAGGAATTTAAAATTTTTAAAAAAATAAGAAAAATGTATTTAAAATATATGCCGTTTTCACCAAAAACGTAGAAAAAATCAGATCTTTCTACCTGCAAAGGCATATCGTAATAGGTATTGGTATGCCCTTTAAAGATTTCTACTTATTTAGGGCCTACTTTTGAAGGTATTAAAAGTAACTGTGTTTCTCTCTATTAGAATTTCGATATCTTTTGATGTTCAAAACTTATAGGCCCTAATCAAAAAAATAATATTTTGCTGTAGTTTTAATTTACCGTACCTACAGGTACGTACTATCAGTTTGAAATCACAGAATTTGCTCATTGCTTTTTTGATATATTTTGTGTCCGCCACTTAATTGATTGTGTTTAGTTAGTTTTGGAATGCAAAAGAATGGAAAAAAGTATATATAGGCCTATTAGGAAGTAGTTTAAAAATAAAAATCCGATCATAGATGAAAGAAATAGTTGATGATGTACCAGTAGGTAGAGATTGACACAGTGAATAGGCCCAGTGACAAATGTCTGAAATGCTATTTTGACCACCCAGTGAAAATGATTGTGTTCATTCTGCAAACATCAGAGCTAAAATGTTTCGAGAAGTTGTTATTTTTGTCATTAAATTCAGAGTTGGTGAAGATTGGTAGGGATGGCAATCTGTAGCTTGATGCTTGCTTTGATTCAGATGGCGAACAGGCACAGGTAACGGCAGTAGTGGAAGTGGGAGCAGTGCAGGGGATGTTACAATGAGCGTCTCCTCCCACAAGAACCGCAAGTCCCCCGTAGCGATGCTCAGAAACAGAGAAACCGGTTCTGCCGAAGGAGGTAATTTGCATATATCCCGAAACGAACCGGTTTCCCGGAGCTATTATGGCTCTCAGGAAGAAGTGATGGCTCAACGTAGTATGGCAGAAGATGAAGACAACTTTCTACCTTCTTCGTCTTTCGTGTCGAACGGTTCCACAGAACACGTCATGTCTTTCGACGAGGTGGACGGAAATAGTAGCGGAGCCTCGGATCAATTACGAACTCGAGCTGCAATCGACCGAATGCAGTCCAAAATAAATCACACACGGGAACTAATACGAGGGGAGCAAACAACAAGGGATGGTGAGCTACAAACCTATACTAGACCTAGGTATATTAAGTGCACCTGGTTAATCACAGACGATCACGAGCTAGTGGAATGGGTGCATTTTATTCCAACATGCAGCCTACGTTAAGCTATTGACAAACAGCAGAATGAAACAGTATGCAGGAGTTTATAGTTTTATAACTTTCAGCACTCGGGGCAGTTTCTTGATGCCAATTTTGCCTCTATTGCTTAAATAGTAAAATCATCGCTAGGTCTACCGGTATATATGTGGACACGATCACACATCCATCAAAGCACAGCTTCAGAGCATTTTATAATAAAACAGCCAATGTGTTCAGATATATGGTAAACAAAGTGCTCTTTTATTATTATTTGCATAGCCTGCCTTGTATTCAATGAATGATGTGTTAATTAAATGTATTTCCAGTCTAGTTACTCTGACTTCATCAATAGGTTGTCTCCATATCATTGCCAGGCCTGTGGTTAAAATTTACAAGTGCCACAATTTATAAATACTCCAGTGAATCCTGTTCATTTCAACTAACTTTGACTAGTTTGGTTTATATTAGGGTTCTACTAATGTTTGTGTGTTGGTCATATAAGACTCAGCTTTATGCTATACAGTAGTTGTATTAGTACGTAGGTTACAGTGAAAATATTTTAAAGTTTTGTAAGCTACCATTTCAAAGTCCGTCAATCAATCGTGCATACAGTACAAGTTAGTTCCTTTATACCAGTCATCCTTGAGATTAAAGAGCAATACTAATATTTATTAGATAATATTTAAAAACCTCTCAAGGCCAGTCAATAACCTTTGCACTGTCAGCACAAAGTTGAATGAAAAAGATCTATGACTGTTGACTGGGAACCTTCTCAGTATCTAGACCTACTTTCTAAAGTCACTTTTTTACTTCTATTTCATTTTATTCTCATCCACTAAATTAAAACAAATTACAAATACATAATTACGTTGAAAATACGTAATATAGTGAAATAGGTTTTTGGATTGGTCTTATAATTTATGCACATTCGATGAGAATCCCTTACATTACGTATTTATTCAGATAGGATAGGTCTAACTTGGAGTTTTTATTCAAAAACATATTTATACATTTCTAGCCACTTGAGTATTATAAAGCATTGCTTAAAGATAGGCAACTTCATGAAATGTTTACAATGTAACTAAACCATTTTTTGTTTCAAAACATTCAACAGAGTTATTTTTATTTTTTACTTGCGATGAAAATACGTCTTCAGCTGAGAGCGAAACGTTTTATTTTATCAAAAATTGCATAGTAAGTCGCGAGCAATCATTATTCAAGAGCCATTAAAAACCCCATCAAGAGCTGATGTAATCATATGAACAAGTTTGAAAAAAGATGCGTGACTGCTAACTACACCAATTATATCAGGTCATGAAGAATACATTTGTTTTGCACAGGCCCTATAGATAGACATATATGACATATGAGTGACATAAGCATTCTGTTTTGGATTTTTCAGCATTGATTATTTGAAAATAAGAATTTTGCAGCTAAATACACAAAAAAAACCTATCTTTGGAAAATAGAGAGAAAAGAAGGTCGGGCTCAAGATACATTGAGGGTTGCGTTGGTTTGCTGGTTGGATATGGTGACTTCACTTCTTATCCCTCCACAGATAATCGAGCTAAATACAGATGCCCAACGCAATGCTAAAATAGTCTGCGGCTTATTTTGTGATAGACTGAACCGCCGTGATCGAAAGGAAGAAACGCACATCATCGACCGCAGCGAGCGCTGCTCTCAAAGATATTTAAAATTTCTCGAGGAAAGATGTAAAACTATCTGTTCCGAGGCTAGCTCTGCATTCATGTCCAAGCGATATACGTGTACCCTGTTACGAGGGCTCATTGTTATAAACAGACTACCGAGGTTCGGCCCGCCCGTCGAACACATCGGCTACCTGTGAACACGTGAGACTACCCCAATACATTTTTTTCTCGACTCGATGAGAACATCTCAGTGGTTGTTGAAAGAATCTTCTAAAATCGAAGTGTAATTACTGGTACAGAAATAAAACGAAACCATATGAAAAATTAAAATTATGCGAGAGATTGAATTATATTTCGTGTAGACCTATAATGGTACCACTTTTTATATTGGGTTCAACGACGTACCTAAATGATAACTGAGATCTATTGGCGTCGGATGAATGATTAATTAGATGATGGGATGATGAGATGAAGGTTGCTTAGGCAATGGGAAGGATAGTGGGAAGGAAACGGTCCTGGCCTATAACAACCCTGCAGCTACAAATATTGGTTTTCGCACACATTTGTATTCTTTTGAGTGAAATGATTTCGGTTTTATTGGATGAGCGAAGCGAAGACGCAATTTCACCATACTCGAAAAGAAGTTTTTTTTCTGTTCGCGCTCTACATGTCAAAGAAGTATTCAAAATCAGTTAAAACTTGGCATACACAAGTCTCCTCATCTAATTCAATAATGTATAGCTTTGAGGCGCAATCGGTTGAACCCACTTCTGAGAAAACTCATTTCAAAGTTTTCAAAAACCCCATGAGAATAACCCAGAGAAAAAATTCGTTAAGAATATTTAATCCGAGAGAATTCAAATTCTCAGGGGATTTCAATATAATAATGATCAATGAACTATCCCGAACTTCCACTCAAATCGGATCAACCGCTTTGATGTAAAAGAAATAAGGATGTAATTTTTGTAAAACACTCAAAAACTATTGAGATACCAATTGAATCCAAGCAACAGGTGTCACCAATTAATTGTGAACGATTTGAACAGAGCCTTCTTCATTATCATAGAAATTAATTAGGAAATAGGATGGCAGTAAGTAGTGACGTAATTGTTTGGATCTCAAGGTGTATATATATATATATAATAACCAATCCAAAGATAAGTTGATATGTTCCAGCTCATCCATCAACGCGGCAACACATAACGCGTTTGCCTAGTCTTATTATCATTCAACTCTAACGATTGCACTTAAATGCGCGGTGGCAAGTTTCCTATCTATCCCTATCCCACCACCTCCCTAACCTTCTGACGGAATAACTTTAGCCCTATTTCATTCCCCTCAAAAACACTTCTACTAAGATATCTAAACTATATCTGAAACACGCTGAACCTTATTGAATGAAAATGAGTGTGATTTCAAACATTCCCCGCGGGGTCAAAAAGGGGCCCCGCGGGTCGTCGGCTTCGCGATAACAGGCCGTAGCACATGCAACTATTCCCATATGGCATCTTCTTTCCAAACTGAAATCGCCCCCCCTCATGAATATGACCTGGATCCGCCTCTGCTGACAGTTTTTTTTCATGGTTTCCCTCTGTCGTTCAGGTCAATACTGAGATGGTTTTTCATAACTAAAAACCACGACCGACTCCTACCCACTATCCAAAAAAACTTGATGAAATAACATTCCATCTCATCGTCTCATATATTATTCACCGACGCCAATAGATCTTAGTCATCAATACAGTGTGTCGTGAAACACAATATAAATAAATAAATAAAAATAAGCACACGAAGTAGTAGAGTATTATATATTTATATATATATATATATATATATATATATATATATATATATATATATATATATATATATATATATATATATATATATATATATATATATATATATATATATATATATATATATATATATATATATATATATATATATATATATATATATATATATATATATATATATATATATATATATATATATATATATATATATATATATATATATATATATATATATATATATATATATATATATATATATATATATATATATATATATATATATATATATATATATATATATATATATATATATATATATATATATATATATATATATATATATATATATATATATATATATATATATATATATATATATATATATATATATATATATATATATATATATATATATATATATATATATATATATATATATATATATATATATATATATATATATATATATATATATATATATATATATATATATATATATATATATATATATATATATATATATATATATATATATATATATATATATATATATATATATATATATATATATATATATATATATATATATATATATATATATATATATATATATATATATATATATATATATATATATATATATATATATATATATATATATATATATATATATATATATATATATATATATATATATATATATATATATATATATATATATATATATATATATATATATATATATATATATATATATATATATATATATATATATATATATATATATATATATATATATATATATATATATATATATATATATATATATATATATATATATATATATATATATATATATATATATATATATATATATATATATATATATATATATATAATTACCGGCACATGCACCGCAGTGTTAACACGCTCGCTTCATTTGAACCGTGAGGTGTAAGCCGGAAGCATATCGGACCTGGTTCGATCCCCGTCATTGTTCATCTTTGCATTTTTTTCGTGGTCTCCCTCTGTACTCTTTAGGCTAATGCTGAGATGGTTCGTACAATATAGACCAGTACCGCTTTCTTTCCACTATCCTTCCCATTACCTAAGAAACCTTCTTCCCACCATCCCATCGTCTCATTAATCATTCATCCAACGCCAATAGATCTTAGCTATCATTATAGTGCGTCGTTGAACCAATTATAAAAAGTACCATCATAGGTCTACACGAATATAATTCAATTTATTACATAATTTTAATTTTCCATATAATGATTTCCTTTCATTTCTGTACTAATTTAATTACATCTTGATTTTAGAACTTACAAGATTCATTCGACAACTACTGTGTGAGATGTTATGATGTTCTCACCGAATCAAGAAAAGAATGTAGTTGTGGGGTAGTCGCACGTGGTAACAGGTAGCCGATAGCTACCCCGGCACTCTATTTATAACAATAAGCCCTCGCAACAGGGTACACGTATATCGCTTGGACATGAATGCACAGCTAGCCTCGGAACAGGTAGTTTTACATCTTTCCTCCGGAAATTTTATAAATCTTGGAGAGAGCAGCGCTCGCTGCGGTCGATGACGTGCGTTTCTTCCTTTCGATCACGGCGGCTCAGTCTATCACAAAATAAGCCGCAGACTATTTTCGTATGGCGTTGAGCATCTGGATTTAGCTCGATTATCTGTGATCCCTCTCATATTGAAAATCTTGCCCAATTCACGGGCCACATTTTAAGAACTATCGATCTTGCGTAGGTAGTACTGATAAAAGGAACTAACTTTACTTTCACGTCGCCGCAGCTAATAACAGGTGTCATCAAGTTTGTCAGCCTGTCAGCCGTTTCTAAAAAACAACACCAGATAGAGCAGCAATCTTTGGTTCTCAGAAAGTACTCAGAAAATGGAACATGTTTTAAAGTTAAGTTTAGTCACCATCTCCCGATGGCAAACCAACGCAACCCTCAATGCATCTTGGTCGGGCTGAAATGAGGTCAAGTAAATCCTTGCTAATTCAAAACTCGGTGAAACATGAAAAAGACATTTCAAATATTGAAATTTGAATTGACGTTTTTTTTTAATTCTTTTATTACAGTCAATATTATTAAGATGGGTAGTATATGCTCTATTGTCAAAATAACGCTGTTCATAGCTTCTCGCGTGTTGCCCAAGAGTCGGCTGGTCGCTAGTGCCGAACTTAGCTGACATGAACCGAAGACGTGAGGGCACCAGATACTACATCAATATACGGGCGTGTACCAACAATTGTATTACGTGCTTTGCAAATTGGGAAATTGCCAATAAAACATACATGGACTGTTGATGAGAACTTGAGAGAAGAGGAAAATTGAAATTGAAGTTTGAAACAAACACAGTTTGTAATCTTATGGAGAAAATATTCTTGGTAGGCCTACAGCATTAGGCCTATATTTTTTAAACTTATTTTCAACTTTTAATTGTGGTCTAGTGCCGTGAGGCCATCTACCACATGAGCTAGCAACTTGCGAGCGATAATAATGGTTTTGTGTTTGGAGCAGACAAGATATCGGTACGGTAGGGGTGCATCCTGATATTACGGCATTTGTGTCGAGGTTGTCGTGGAAAACATCATTTATACCGAAGAATGAAAGTTATCTTTCTTTTCGTTAATATAATGAATATGCTCAAAATGGTCCAAAATGACCTTTTGTGATGATGATCTGTGCAAACAGTATTTAATTTTTTTTTTTTTTTCGTCAATGCGATGAACACATACCTCTACCTATAGCCCTAGATGTTGAAATAAATCTTAAATCCATGCATGTTGCATATATTCAAAATTTGGAGAAAAAAGTTGTGACAAACACTCGTAAAACACCAAACTTCTTCAAAATGACGAATGTGATGAACTCTTTTTTTCAGATAACGTAAACGAATATTTGAAATTGGCAGCGAATGCTGATAAACAACAGTTGACAAGAATAAAAGCTGTCTTCGAAAAGAAAAACCAAAAATCCGCACAATCCATTTCTCAGTTACAAAAGAAACTAGAAAGCTACAGTAAGAAACTGCGAGAGTTGGAAACTCATGGTCTGCACTCAAGTCACCGTCAGCCCCGCGAAATGTTACGGGATATGGGGCAAGGTCTTAAGTATGTGATATGTCCTTATCTTATCTTATGTTTACATTTCAGTCTCACAAAACAAATTATCTTCTTGGTATACCTTTCATTTCTAACAACATGCTTTTTTAAACTGGAGAGTATTTTCCTGTGAAAGAGTAAGTAATTTACTATAAGACTATGATTGAAATGTAGAACTAAAATTTAACATGATTGCAAATGTGTAATTAACAATCAGAAGAGTAAATGCCTAGTAGGCCAATGGGCTACACTCTAGCTACAAACTATATTTTCTACAGGAAACATGTAGGGGCCCATTAACCCTTGCATTTAGGTAGCAGTATTGTACTGTATTGTTGATGTAGGGACTAATAATGTTAGAGTACCAGATCTACTATAAACTTGATAGTAAACTAAAGGTTTTGCTGTCATGTGGAGGGAATCATCATTCTTGTTAATAATTGACATATTCAATGGAAAAGCTTCTTTCATTTACTATCTGTAAGAACTGTTTATAGTTATATAAGTAGACCATATTTAATTATACATCTCTGCTACTATCTTGGCCAGTGGTTGGTTTCAAATTCTATGTAGGCCTACACATATGTAGTAGAGTGATATTAAAAAAAAAAAGTAGGCTAAAAACAAGTGAAATATGACCAAACGCAACAATATCTCTTACTCAGTTATAAGTCAAAAAATGATATTCCGTCTTTGTGTGTAAATAAGTGCCTCCCTTGTTATACCAATAGTTGAGTGATGAAATAGTGATAGTCATGGTGGGAGTTGATGTATGTTGGTAGTTAGTTCTGTAGCAGTGTAGAGATATATCACTAACATGCACCATTGATAACCGTGTGACTACTTACGGAGAACCAACCCAGAATAGGCCTACTCTATTCGTTGCTTATTAATTACGTTTGTGTTTTAGTCTGCATTTTTTGCTGCTATATTGTTTGTGCGCTTGTGACGTTCTTTGTGGTTGTCTTTACAGAAATGTGGGCGGAAACATACGTGACGGTATTACAGGGTTCTCGGGGTAAGAAAGAACTCTCACTGTAAATATGTCTTCTAGTTGTCACCCCAGCTTGTTTCCTTTTCTTGTGCACGTTGTTGTTGGCTAGAGCTTGAATACTCTTTATTCTAGTGCGTAATACAAAAACACATTTCATTCGAACCATTGAGAATGTTCTCTGAATTCCATAGTTATTCTTTATATTATTTATTTTCGCCCACTAGATTTAGACGTATCAAGTTGTATCCAGGAGAGGAGGTCAAGAGGCCAACCAGAAAAATGCCGTCCGGCCCACCCCCTTATACGACCACTTATAATATTGTGTTGTGGGAGCTTTGGTAGGCCTACTTCAATATTGCTACATCTTTTTCATTTTGAATACAAACAATGAGAGCTGACATGTAGTTGGAAGTAATCTAGTAATTAATCGACTGAAATGAAATATTTACTCAAGATGATTGTGAGACCACATGACTGTAGTTACAGTGACTATTCAGTATTTATTGATGTTATTTGTTACTTGAAAGTGAAGGAAGAGACTGGATGTTGATGTGTGTCATGAATGTTTGTATAAAACTACATTTTAAATGGCACGTTTTCACTGAAATAACCACAGCTGGTGGCAGCCATGGGTGTGTTGGAAATATACACATTCTAGTTTTGCCAATGTGCGTTGACTACACTGCATTCTGTCTCTTTCTAATCTAGTTCTTCTTTTGTCTTTTCTTTCGTAGATACTAGTAAAGCCTTCGGTTACCTAGGTTGGGTAAAGTCAATTCATTGCCTGGGTATTATTCTGCTACTGAGGTATCCACAATATAGAAAATATTGTATATAGAATATAGATCACGTGAACGAATGCTGTTTTGACGAATAATGTTGTCTTTTTGTCTATTTTTTCACCTCTCCAACATACTTTTATCACGTTCAATCCGTCATGATTGAAAATATTCGTTATGAATTCGTAAACAAATTTCCTTCTGCCACCTGTTCATTAATTCCCATGCTTGATAGTTACACCAACTTTAAATATTCATGCACTGTCCTTTGCTGAGAATCATTATATACCTAATTAAAGATGATGACAATGTCAAGGATGACCCATTTGACCGTTGGTACTAATAAATAGGGTGAAGAGTCCAATGAATCAACCTTATATCGATACACTCAGTACACAACCCTTCAACAACTGCGAAATAAAAAGTGTGAAGATGATCCTTTTCATGTGTTTATAAATTGTCAAATTTGTCAACATATTCTCCTTGAAAATCCAAGCACCCTTCACCCCCGCCTGTGACAGGAAAAGTTATGTCATCACAAACACATAGCTCATAATCAGGACAAAAATACAGGAATTGACAGGGACCTTGTGAATACCGAAAAAATTGTGCCTAGTTATCTTTTTCGAAATTACTGTACCCGGTTAATTTTGGCCTGTACGTACCTGGTTCCTAATTTTTTACCCGGAGGCTTTACTAGTGGATACAAATATAGGCCTGTGCACTACAATGTGATGTTTGGTTTATGCAATATTACACGGGAAAACTTGATTTAATATGTTTGGGTTAAGTGTAGGCTGAACTGTCTATGAAAGACAATGTAAACAATAGGTCACCAAATTAGATGAATGGTTATATATTGTAACAAATTAATTTACTTGTTACAGAACCGTCATGTCTAAACCGAGGGAGTTTGCGCACCTCATCAAAAATAAATTTGGAAGTGCCGACAACATTAATACACTTTCAAGTATGTAATATATTTATAATTAATAGTGTTGCCATTCAATATGAAAATTGCAAGCAATATCAAATATTGATCGAAATATAAAGAAATCCACTTTCAAATATTTCATCATCAAGTATTACTTTCAACAACCATTTTTGAATGGGCCAAAAATATCAATTTTACAGTAGAGCCTACTGGATTAAAAAAATCTGTTTATTCGCGCTCCTCAGGTCATATAAAAGCTCAAACTTTGTTGATACTTGGCAAATCATGTCATTATCCAACTTGATACTGCATCGTTTTGAGGTCCAATCAGTTGCACCACTTTGAGAAAAGCTATTTCAAAAGTTATAAAAAAATGAATAAAAGACAAGAAAATTTGGGGAAAATACTTTCTTTGAATAAATTCAAATTTTCAAGGAATTTCACCATATAAATGGTACAAATTATACTATACATGAATTGAAGCAGCTGTTATAAAGAAAATAATTATAATATTGTTTTTCTAAATCAATAGGGCATTTCCGAAATGAATGAGCCATCTAGCGGCGATCGTTTGAACTAGAACGGGATGTTTTTACCCGAGTTCGAAAGTCCTTTGTTGCCAATGCTATTTAGCACGTTTGATTTATATTATTGTGCGTTACAGTGACCGTATTTAGCTATAATATGATAGTAGTTTCATCATTCATATGTTTACTATATACTGAGAGATTTACACACTGTCAGAGTGAGTAAGATGAGAGATGATGCAAGTTATATATCTTAATGTTTTGCCTTTAACTCTGTGTATAAGAGGGCTGACTTTTTGAACAGTACTAAAACTCCCAGAATGAAATACCAGCGATCTCTGCTGCTGGGAGGCGGGACGTGCCTGCGCATTCATTGAATAATGAAAATGGTCTATTGAAAGAAAGCTATCAGAAGATCGAAAGGTAGAACTAATTGGATCGTTGAACGATTGAAAAAATGAGCACCATTAGAACAGAAAGGTCGTTACTTGATGGCTTCACAATCGAGGTGTGTGTAGCTTTCCATTACATTTCACATAAATAGACCTATATCGCTCATCTTACAACACATATACTACGATTTCCCAGTGAATAGTACACTAATGTGTAAGTGATATGTGAGGAGTACAGTAGGCCTAATTGCATATGCCAAACTTGATACTTATGGATTGATGTTTGAAAAGATACTTTTGACATTATTTGGCTCTTGTTTTTTTTGCAATAGCTGGCCTTAATGATAGTTGCTTTTTCAAAAATCAACTGCCAGTACATGGAAACTTGAAAGTAATTTCTATTATCCAGTATTATTTCTTTATGATACAAATATTTCATATTGCAAAAATTATCAATACAGTGTACTGCTGGTATTGAAGCTGGAGAAAATGTTCAAGTTGTGATGTAGGATTACTGAAAATATCAATGTTTAAAAATCCTAGCTCCAACCGTGGAACTTGGGTACTGTACAGCACGTCACATTTGAATACACATAGATTCTGTTCACATTCCAATGTTATTTAATAGGGCAATTTTTCATAGGCCCTGGTGTGTATGTCTTTTATTTAATTATTTCAACTGAATACAGAACATGAATATCATTACAGTAAACCCTGCCACGTTAATCCAAAATGCAAGGGACCCCCCAAAAAAATTTCAATTCATAAAAAATTGGATTGGCCAAAAAACTTTTTCCACGAAAATCATCACACTTCCCAGTTAGAATTGAAGCAATTCCTTATTGAGCGCGAAAGAAAGCTATGCCACACATGCAAACCCGCTTCACTGATCATGTGTACTCGACTAGCCAACAACGCACGTTTGTTATACATACCGCTTCAATTGGCGCTTGGCCGTCCCGAGTGTTACTGACAAACGAGTGTGCCGAGCTTACCATAAATCTCATACTCGTCGTATTTAGTCAAGGACAGAGACTCGGAGCGCATTTGGATGACTCAAAGAAGCGAACAGCTGAGCTAGCTTCGGCTCATTGTTACGCGTCAAATAAAAAGCATGGAAATTGGGAGTATAATTATCAATTCAAGGAATTCAAGGAACTGTTTAGAATTATCCAATACGGAAACAGTGGTAAAGCAATTGGAGGGTCGAAATATTAGTTTGAATTATGGATTATCTGGATTTTGGATTAACCATATTAATTAACATTGAGATGCCTGTACCTTCAGCCAGAGACCAACTTGAACCGAAATATGTCTAATTTTGGATTAACGAGGGTTTACTGTATACTTAACATAGCAAACATAATAAATTGACGGACATTGGTTGATTAGCTCACAATAATAACTAGGAAAACGCGGGATGTGCGTTGTTAGACGAGCTTAGGGGTATAGAAATCTAGAATGAAAAATAATTTGTCAACCCAATCTACATCTATAGACCTTGGATCACTCCAAACGTTCAAAAACCTTACGAGAATCAGTTATGTCACGGCCTTCCTCTTCATTCATTTCAATCGTTTTGAATTAATTGGTGACACTTGTTGCTATAGATTTAATTGGTTCCCCTAATAGCCTACATTGATGGGAAAATGCTTTATAAATGCGTTTTCTTCGTTATTTCTCATCCGATTGATGCGATAAATCTCTCAAAATGTGCTTAATAGTTTCCTTTATATTCGGCGAAAATTTGAGAGGTCTTGAAAAATTTTGATTTTTCAAGTATTTTCCTCCGGGTTATTCTAATGAGGATTTTTGAAATTTCTAAAATTCATAAAAAAAAAAGTTACCACCCGATAATGCCACAAAACTATACAGATCTAAGTTAGATGAGGAACCATGACGAAAAAAAGTTTGAAGTTGATAGCTGTAGCCGTTTGACCTGTGGAGAACCGACAAAAAAACATAAAAAAAACATAAAAACGAACACCAACTTTTTTCAGTATGTCAAATTGAATCCTCGCTAAAGCTCGTCTAATAACTAAAATTAAATTTAAATACTTGAAATATAAGATTTTTTTAAATAATGATATGGACCTATTATATTCTATAATTGAAAATTATTTGGTAACAATTCAAAAAATAATAAAACCAACATTCAATACTCTAGTAGGGTTGGCACACCATTTGTGGCCACCCTAGAAAATGAAGAAATTAAGAATAAAAACAAAATAGGTGGGAAATAATCATGGTCAACATCTATGCCCAAACTATAGACGTGAATGAACTTCCGACACAACTTGCCAGATGCATGAAGCTAGTTCTCTTCTTCTCTTCATCGGTTTTTAATCTGAAATTCATGAAGGGAAATAATCTCAGTATACATTTACTTTGACATTGAGGAACAGAACAGTACTTATATTACCATTGAAAATCCTGGTTTATGCATCTTCAGATGAAGTTCCTTGGACCAGCCATTGTTATATGAACATGAGATTCCTATACTCGCCGGACTAGTTCTCATAAGGCTCCACCTGGTTATAACGTTCCTTGTTTTCCTCAAATTGTAACACATGAATAAAATTGAGGAATAGATGTACTTATACAAAACAGTTAGAATGTTGTTATTTCTAAAAAGAGTGATTCACAAATCCTTATAAAAGATGTCAGCAATAGAGTTGTGACTAGTTTGAGCGAAGTAGCATATAGCTCGTTTCTTCAAACTGAATACTTCATTAGCATAAGGCAACTATCCCCACAAAAAAAAATGTAAAATTAATCTATTTTGTCAACTGTTGACTTGATACCAATGCTGTAAATGTCCGGATATATATCACAGAAACGGTCATAATGCGTTCCGGACTTTCGGAAACTAAAAGAGTTTTATCTGCGGCAGAAAATTATGGTCACAGACAGCCCTGTCCTGGTGTTGAAGTTCATTGGTTTTAAATTATCAAAATGGGATGGTAAGATCGCCCTTGTGGTGCCCCGTCCAAGCGATCCTTTCTTTCATCCATGGCCTTAATTGGGGAACAATGATTTTGTATCAAGTTTCGATGTTATTAAAAATATATATATATTGAATGTGAAGATGTAAAGGTCACAAGTGTGAAATTTGACAACATGTATGATAATTTTATTGTAATTCACTATGGATATGTACGGCCAATATATTGATGATTACGAATAATTTTACTGGTTACCGGTAGGGTGTGGAAGAGCAGTATATTTTTAGTCAATGTACTAAAAATCTTAATATCTCAATTTTTTGTATTAATCAACAAAAAATGGAGATAATTAACAACTCGAAATAGGCGTGGCTTCACCAGTCAGCCAGTTGGATCATATCATTTGTAGTCATTTCAAGAAGCTCCGATTGTATATTTGAATTTGATGAATTTGACTACAGTTCCAACAGCCCTGTTGATTGGATGGTATGATTTGTGACGTCAAGGGGGCGGAGACTGCGAGTTGACAATTGAATTGAATTGACATGAAAGGAAAATGGGTCTAGATGAACTAAACTATCCCTCGCCACTTGGCATGTGTCTCTAACCTAAAACATGCATGAGTAAATAAGATTTTTACCAAATGAAACTTTTCTTGAAGTGGCCACAACTGGTGTGCCTACCCTATTGTAATATTTTTTTATTTCGTATCTATAAACATAGGGCCTACCTAATGCAACCACCTACGGTACTATGTTTTTTGTAACTGATCCTCTGTACAGTAGATAGCATCTTTGCATTTAAGTTTCAATGTAGACACAATAACGAGGGTATTTTAAATTTTTAATAACTAAAATGGGCCCAATGAAAAACATTCAAAATTTGTTGATTTTATTATCAACTCTGGGGATTTTTTGATCTTACTCTAATCCTATTCCAAGTTTCACTAAAATAACAGGCTGTCTGTTTGCTCTGTGGCAGGAAACGGTGACAATGTTTCTATTGACGAGGAGAAGACGCACCATGGCAGCGCAACGCTCCCCGGTGGCTGTAGCCTCAGTTCGACTCATGTATCTTCGAGCGCCGGAGTTAACAAGTTTGCGTCGGAAGAAGGCTCGGCTAGCAGTTCTGTAACAAGCGAGAGCATACCTGCTGGCAACGCTACGCACATTTCGTCCCCAAGGCATCAGGCTACCGTACATTCGGCGGCATTCAATCTAGAGCCGATATTTACTGAAATGCAGGAGCGGAGAGAAGAGTTTGAAAGATTTAGGGAAGAATTGGATGCAATGAAGGTAATTATTTTAATAAGGTCTAATTAGTTGTTTAATTTAATTACTTGGTGTTGGTGGTAGGTCTATGTAAGCCTACATGTAAATTATTGACTTTTGCTGTTTTTATATATAACCTTTCAACTGCTGAGTTTTCTGTCAGCAGCTGTTCCTGTGCTGAGTTATTTTTCTAAAAATACAATAGTTGGTACAAATGATTCCAGATGCTACATATATGATTATTTCTCTATGATTTTTTTCGACACAGCACAGGGAAAGAATCACAGAACAATACAAAAATGAAAGGGTGATGGAAAATCAGATAAAATACTAATTTTTGATTCCTAGGTCTAGGCAGTAGGGCTAGGCAATGCCTTGGAAGCTTCGATATCATCTCCATCTTCATCATTAAATACATTATTGTTCACGATACCAAAATCGAGATAAGAACCAGTTTTGCCTTCCTAGATTTATGTGCTGGGATAAGTTTCTCATTATTCGTCCAAAAATTCGTATTACCGTTATATCGCCCAGTCGGTCGTTGACAGAAATTTTGTCTGAGTAAACGCTGCTATAATGACAATAATCGAAAGTTGACGTTATTTTGAAGAAGTACATATGTTCAGTCAATAAATTGCGCAGAAGTCTCAAAAAATCAGGTCGATAACTGCAGTTTGCCATCCAGTAGAAAATGAACAATGAAGCATGGGAATCAAAACGCGGATATTGGTCAGCAAGCACGACAGGCTTAGAGCAGTTGAAAGTCAACTGATAGATACTTCTACTAGCGTTCCATCCATCTATCAATCTATTGATCGAAATGGTCGAGTTTATTATTGATCCATAATCAATGAACTTATCAGGCTAAATTGGGTAGGTACTAGATATAGGTAGAGTTGTAGGAATATAGTTTTTATTTTCAGCTTTCGTAGTGTAAATTTCTCAATGATCTTAGTAATCATTACAGTGCGTCGTTGAAACCCAATATGAAAAAAAAAATTCTCAAAATATAGCATTTTGTAGCAAAATACAGGATTCAGTAGTAAAATACTCAAACAAGGATTTACGTGATACAGCGGCTGGAAAAATGGAATTTGTAGAACAATTAGTTCCTCACACATATGAACGGAGTATTTGTGATTCATTGTCTGATCGGAAATTGACTGGTTTTGGATGATTAAATAAATGCAGCACATAATCACAATTAGTCCAAGTTTGGGTTAACTGGTATTTAATTGAAAATTGATGATAAATATGTTGAATTGATCTAGTAATTGAAATGAATTGAATTGATGACAAATATGAACTAACGAAGATTGTCACTTTGGCGCCCGTCCTTCCGCACTATTTTTCAAGTTTTCTTTTTTTTTACGTGTCCCAAACTATTCAAGTGCTTAATGACAGTTTTTTTTCTCCCATTTGTGTCTCATATTGCAAATGCCACACATAAGTAGGCCTACATTACCGCTTATAAAAAACTTCTCACTTTCATAAGCATCAGCTCGCTGCTGTATATTTAAGCTCTTACCACGTCCCATACTAATGATAACACTGATTGATAATAGATATTTGACAAAAGTTAACCGTACTACACGAAATTTTCAGCAACAATGAACAAAGAAATAGAACATGTAAGCAAATTCAGTTGATAGGATATTTGATGTAAGACAGTGAGAGTTGTGCACACGCGCTAGATATGTGTTCGCATGTTGATGCGTAGTGTGGAGGAGGAGGAGGGGGGGGGGTTGACAGTTGACGCCCATCAAGTTTCTAGCGGATTTGCGGGAGAGAGAGGGGGGGCGGTAGCATTCCAATCCAAGCAGTCACGCTCAAGTACTGCACGGGCGCCAGGCAGCCATGGCCAGTCAGTCGGCTACAAGCTCGCGAGTAGACTAGACACGTCTAACAATGAACGCAAATTCAAGATTCTTTCGGACTTTTTTTTCAAGGAGAGAAACAATAATTTTCACAACTTGCCCTTGGGTTTTCCACTTGCTTTTTCATTTACACACGATGATATTTTATACAATTCTCGCCTGTACAGTTAAATATCATAGAAATCGTGCATATTTCGTTAAATACCACGAAATACACCACTTATCGTTGAATACTCTGAAAAAGACACTTATCGACTTATCGTGAAATATAGTGAAATAGAATATGATGTTAAACGAATCGAAATGTTATGAAACACAAAGATAACTAAAATGATATGGTATTTTTGAATATGTAGATTTCATCGCCTATTTCGTTGATGCTAAATTCTTACATCTCTAGGTATAGGCCCTATGTACTAATTGAAATTTAATTTTGAAAAATTGAATGCCCCACAAATAGGCCTTCAAAGTTATGTTGTCAATTTTGTTGGCTTTTAGTTTTGTATTGTTCATTGTAGGCCTATTCTTTCTAGGGGCTTGAATATAGCTCTATTGAGCATAGAATCTCAATCAATTGACCCAACTTTTTATAATCCTATCATTCATTTTGAACATCAGTCTCCCATTACATAGACATAGAAGAACCACAATTAATCGAAATTCAGGGGACATGATTTAATTTCGATTTACAAAACTCGCTTTATAAGAAAATCTCAATTAAGTGTTCATGGGAGTTGATTTAGCGAAATATCAGTTTTTTGGTGATGACTTCTGAACGGTATGATATATAAGAATTCTAGTACCGAGGAAACAGCTATTTTTAATACTTTCAAGTGATGAAAAATTAAATTAAACCACAGAAGCATATTAACACGCATATAAGGCACACTTTTTTTCAATTTCAAGTCAATCGAAAATTTACATGCATCTTGTAAAGGTAAGTGAAAAAAATCACATTTTGCGATGAAAATAGTTGCCGTAAAACACTGCTGGTCGTCCAATGTTGAAGCACAGGGCGAACCTGCAATCGTCGTCAGTTTCGATGCATGGACAGTAGTCAATGTTGAAGCATACGGCGGACCCTCAATCGTCCGGATCGACGATTCATATCTTGTTTGTTCCAAATAAAGAACCATTGTTCTCGATTGCGAGTCGAGTGCGAGCATCTGGTAGATGACCCCACGGCACTAGACCATCTTTATAACGAGGGAAAAAAGTTTGAAAATTGAATGCTGTACTGTATTGGGAATATTTTGCTTTTAAAGATCAGAAACTGTGTTTGTTTTCAAGTTTCATTCCAGTTTTTCATAGTCTCATCGTCTTACCTACAGTCCGTGTATGTTCTATTGGTGATTTCCCAACACACGGAGTACGTAATAAAATTATCGGTACTTGCGTGTATATTACGCAGACTTTTGACGTAGTATCTATCTTCTGTCTTCGCGTCATGTCGGATACGTTTGGCACTTGTTTGACATAAAACAGACATGCTTGTGTTGCGACCGCATGGTGACAGCCTGTGTAGGTAGCGAGCAGTAGGCCTACAGTCCGTTTTAAAATTATTTTCGGTTATTACCATTTTATTATGATGAAATTGGAAAATTTCTGAACATTTCGTCATACAATTTATGGTTTTGCTTGCATGGAAACCAAATGAAACATTGTATTAAATTGTATTCTCGCAATGGTCACTATATTAAGTGAGCTATTTACAAAGAAAAATTGTAAGGGAACTAGGTAATGGGAATTGGCCAGGAATTTCGAAGAAGGGTGATATAACGGGATGGTCGATGTAATGAGGGACGCTCCAAAGGATATCTACTATATCACTATTTATGGTCAATCAAATGAAAATTATTAGAAATGTAATACCAAAAATATTGGTCCATGACATCATTTTATTGCAAATACATTATTTGGCTTTCAAGGCCTGTCAACAGCCAGGCTATTTGACACATTATTTCAAATGGACCCCCAATCGTTCAACTTTATTTCAATCCAATTGCTACCATGGGTACTGACCAAGTGTGTTCTCTGTTTTTTTTTTTTAGCAGGCATTACAGCAAGAAGTGTCCTTCATGAGCCACTCGCTGCAAGAGGAGCGATTCCGCAGCGAGCGCCTCGAGGAGCAGGTCAACGACCTCACCGAACTTCATCAGAACGAGGTGGAGAATCTCAAGCAGACGATCACCGACATGGAGGAGAAAGTACAGTACCAGAGCGAGGAACGGCTGCGGGACATCCACGAAATGCTCGAGTGCTGTCAAACTAAAGTAGGTGTTGAACGGTCGACTTCTAGCTAGCCTAACAGTTATTGTTTCGGTATAGAGTCCCGATTACTGAAATGGTGCTCAGTGCTGACACTTTATTCAGATGGTACACTCTGAATTATAGCTCTGAAGCCAGGTTTCAGTTTGTGACTTTTTGCAATTTTAATTTGAACAAGTTATTTTAACGTGATTTTTTAAAACTTCTTTATGATGAATTTGCTGCCAGTAGTATCGCAGCTGACATCTATACCGTCTCAATATGATTCTGGAATTGATACTTAGTAGGGACAACATTGATTGAAGATCGACTAACCCTTGCACCAATCCTGAAATAGATTGATCGTATTTTTCCTAACTAGAAACTCATAACTAGAATCAATGATCAGAAATATTCATTCCCATGTCCATTATTTCAAACTCCAAGCTTTTCCGTAAATGGTATATTGTAACAACATTAAATGTAGGGTTGTCATTTGATTTAGAAATTGTAAACGATACTGAAATAACAGTGGAACCTCATTACAGCAAACCCTAGCTAAACCAAAAAGAGAAAGAAAGAGTATGAGAAAGAGAGAGAGAGATTGTGTAGTAGACAAAAGTTTGGTGAAAGGACTGGTTTGTTTGGCTCAGTGATTCTCATTCACCAGTAGGACAGGAGAGGTTTGGCTGTAAACACACGGGCATGGCACGACAGGCATCTATTAATTCTAATTCGATGTTGAAAAAATTTAAAATTGAATAAATTCATTTCAATATTTCAAAATATTTTGTTGAAATAAAATGGAGTAGGTCTACATACACATGGATAAGGAATGGACGAAGGAGAGAAGCTTTTTTTCTGAAGAAGACGAAGGCGAATAAATGAACATGAACGTCGGAGAAAGGACTGAAGTTTTTTCTCCCCTACACAAGTTGATTTTCAAGTGGAAGAAGCAAGGAAGATTTGCATGAAAAGAAGAAAATGAGATGAAAAGAAAAATTGAAGAGAAAAATATTTTCAGAGAGGAGATATAGAAAACTTTTTTCCAACAAGACTTAAATTATTCTTCATTTCTTGACTTATCAATCACTATAATATTTGAAGTGTCTTGAATGAGCAATATATCTTACTATTTATTTGGAGTGGTAATATCGCCCTTGTGGTGCCCCGTTCAAGAATGAATGGATTGTGGTGTTTAGCGGCGCGTCAACGACGAGGTTATTTGCGCCATCCTCCGTTCAAAAGATCCTAGACTTTCATCCTTTGCTATTATAGGGAAACAATGGCTTTGTGTCAAGATTACCATATTCATAAAACAAAAATCAGAAAGATTAATCATTTCAATATCAAAATGATGAAAAATTGAAAAGATTCATTTTGGATGCGAGATGTTGAACATCTAGCGAAATAACAATATTTCAAGAGGAACTTGATGAAATTGATTAGAAATAGGCAATTTCCAATAGCCAATCTTCACCAGCATATAAAATTATAAATTATAAACTAGAACTTTATTATATTTGATGAACATTATTTTCATCCATTGAACGTCTATTGAACTATAACGAAGAGTTTCTAGCTTTGGCACTACGCGTAGTCCCTTTATGCATATCATGGAGAAATAATTCGACTGCCACTCAGCCTTGCACCTGGAGTGGCCAGGGCCGGTTTGAGCAGTGTAATTGAACGTTGGACAGTCAACGTGAAATAGCTAAACTGAAAAATATCAATTTTTGATCGATTGACAACTACAGTGAAACCTCGATCTATCGTTTTTGAAGGGACTGGGGGAAAAAAACATGAATGCGGGTTAACGATCAAAGCGGGAAATCATTAAAAACATTAAAAAACACAAAAAAAACATTAATTTGAACATTATTCCTTCTATTGTAATTAATACTGCAGGCCTAATCACTATTAATTTCATCTTCAAGTCATTAAAAATGCTGAAGTGTCATCTTTCCTATCTTTATTTACGATTTATTCTTTATTCTCTCAATGTCCTGACTGATGAACAATGGAATAACCCCTGATCACTGCTGAATATAAAATAAGAAAACACCAAATAAATGCCGTATTTACACGCATACCCCATTTTCAATTCATCTAAAATTCACATGCATCTTATAAAGGTAATTGTGAGAAAAAAACGTCACATTTTGCTATATATTTCTGGCCGGGTAGATGTTTTTAGTTTGTGCTACAGCTATCACATGAACGCTATAAACACTGCCGGTCGTCCAATGTTTAGCATGTTTTAGCAATCATCGTCAGATTTAATGCACGGATGGTCGTCAATGTTATATGTTCATCATCTGTTTCATCAATCAACAATGCTCGCCTGAAAGTGTGCTATGGTGATAAGTCTTATATCTTGTTATCAATTTTTCTCCGTTTCAAAATGATCGTTCGAGGTTTTAAGTGACGTGGGACCGAAAATAACAAGCGATAGAAGCGGGAAAACGATGAATGCGGGAAAATTTAGCATTGTTTATATGGCGGTTTGGTTGGGACCACTCAAAACAAACGATAGATACGAGAAACCGATTGATTCGGGAATGATAGATCGAGATTTCACTGTACACCAGTCGATTAATCGATCTTGATTTTTCAGGATCGATGCAAAGATGGGGAGTTAGCCCACCACTTTTTTATTTTTTCACAACAATAAACTTACCGTATTTATAGTATTGGCAATTTATTATTTAATTCTTATAATTTGAGAATGGTGCTTGAATGTTTGTTTATGAATGGAAGCTTCCATGATATTAAAGTTATACTGTATTACTAAGATATGATATGTTTTCTGTTCTAGATCTCAAAAATGGAACATCAGCAACAGCAACATCAACAATATGTGACCTTGGAAGGGATAGACAACTCAAATGCTCGGGCTCTTGTCGTGAAGCTGATCAACGTGGTCCTGACGGTACTTCAAGTTGTACTGCTTCTTGTGGCTACAACCGCAGGAATAGTAATGCCTTTCCTAAGAACACGGTAAGACGCAGCCTTGCAACTAACAGGCCTATTCTGATGCACAGCTCGAATGCCCATTATAGAATTGATGAATGAATGAAATAGGACATGTTGAGTCGAGCAGTTAAACTTAATGGGACCAGTAAGGGTTGAAGAGGAGAAAAGATTTCTTATTTGCTTTGACAAAACCCCTTCGCTTCAGAACAATGCAACGGGGAAAAAGATCATATTTTTCTTACATTTTTCGTACAAGTTTGTACGAAAATTGAGTATGTTTTCAAATTTGTTTGTACCTATATCCCACTCACTGTTGTAGTGTCTTTTAAACATAGCTTTGACTGCTTTGACCTGGGAAATGCTTGACTAGGTTTCAACCTCAAAGAAAATTTCTGAAATGTTTCTATTTGTTTCAGGTTACGTGTTTTAACGACTACATTGCTTGTGGCTGGAATAGTGTTTGTTTTGAAACAATGGCCAGAGCTGAGAGATGTTGGCAATCATTTGATGCGCCACTTAAAGGAGGCGCTGTCGGTAAAGTAGCCTATCCATTCTCTTCCACACATTCAATTACTACCTACGTACCAGTTTTCGTTACTATTACAAGCATTGGAACATTTCTTATATATCAAGAGCAATTATTATTTTTTTGTTAGGGTCACTATTATCGTCAACCCAAACTGGCGTCATCTCTATTATATTTCAGTGTTGATCTGCGCGTTTTCTTCATTTCCTAACGTTATGAGAACGAAATTGAGTTGGATAATTATATTCATCCTCTGTACAAGTTTGGGATTTCATAATATTTGCATCTGTGTGCTACTTTAACTCAAATTCATCTTGATCACAAGGGATTTCAACGGTCGTGTTTTAAATTTTTCTCTTCTAGCACATAGTTTGATGTTCAACTTTCATTTGCATCCTTTTTAATTCATCCTTTTACTCGATTCACGTGTGACCTGACATCGGCCAAGTTGGTATAGTGACCGTTGGAGCAGTCCTTGTTAAGTGTTCATTTTCATCTATGTAGACATAGACAAATTTGTTTCCAATTTCCTAGCCAGTATATTAATATGCATATGTATTCTAAGATGGATACGTTGATCTCTACGATGCGTGGATAGTGTATAACACTTGTCACTTGTTGCAGACACTGTCTTTGCAGGTTGTAGAGATCAATGCTTGAATAGCGTATAATCATTGAAAGACATCATACTGCCTAGAAGTAGTTCTAATCTAGATTGTTTTACTCTTTACACGTGTGACACACTTTACTTTTAGTGATTCTACCGGTCATCCAGTCTGCTCAGTACATGACCGTCACACGTGACTAATGTTATAGAGTTTGCATGGAAAACTTAGTTTTGCTCTCATATTGAAGTGAACACCGTAATGGATCTCATCAGAACGAGCTAGATTAATGTGGACTAATAGTTTGTGTGTGTGTGTGTGCGTGCGTGCTGCTAAATAGTGCAGTTTGCAATTTGCCTAAACCATGACGAGAGTAGGAATAATGAAAGACTGAACTGAAGATATCATAAAACGAAGAGTGAAGCTTGTTTTTCTACAGTGATGGGGTATATTAGAAGTGATAACAGTTACTATACTATTAATCTAGGTACTAATTTATTTGTATATTAGATTTGGTTGAAACAATGTAATATAAAGTGATACAGAGGACAGGTTAGAGAGCACATAATGTGGTGTTGTAATGTCGCACAATAGAGCATTACACCCAAAATGATACGTCCCATGTTTCTAGTGTCTTCTGACTAGCTGTTGGTGCTTATCAATATTATCACGCCATCCAGGCCACTGCTACTGTGTAGTAACGAAAATATTGTTCATTATGTTTTACGATATGTATATACAAATATTAATAATTCCCATTACTTTTAAAGTTTCAACACTTTTACAATGTTTTTTCCTTTTTTATGTATGTTTGCTGAAATCCGAATTATGTATGGTTTGTTGTTATTTGTTCAGTGAGATTGCAGAACTGAGCCCTATATACTAAAAGATTGTTCACTCTGGCCATACTGATCATTAATTACTGAATAGTGATTCATTACTCATTTTTGTCAATACAAGCTCAAACTTCATTTACTAGTACGTATTACTGTTCATACACAGTATTGTAATTATTACTTCTCATAAATTACATCAGCCATAGTGTATATTTGAATTATTTTCATAGTACTGGCCTGTTTCTGTAATCGCACAATGTCAACAAAATCAAGTCACACAAGTTATGTTCCTTATGTTAACACATAACATGTAAGGCTAAGATAGATAGGTTCTCTATAATTATTTCATGTAAAATGCTCTCAGTTATCATGTTAAGTTGCGATAGATTGTTTTACCTAGTTACCAAGATTCATTCCTGAAATTGAGTAAGCTATTGTAATAAACACTAGAATAAAACAGATAAAACTGTAATCACACTTAGAAAAACAGTATGTAATTGTACCGATATTAGCATTGTTGTTACTAAGACCCAAAATATGTAAGGCTGACAATAAAATATAAATTATTATTAAAACATTTTGGATTTGTAAGAAAAATTATAACAACAGAAGTTGAGGTATGTTGCATTGAAATTGAAAACCAACAATTGCCTTACATATTAAGATTTTTCCCCAAGGCAAAATAAGTAAGTGCAATACTATGTAGACTACTAATACTATTCATTTCATGTTGCAATATCAGCACTTTCATTCAACATGTGCAATAAAATTACTGTTTTCAATTCTTGTTATTTAATACCACGCATTACTTGCGGGGAATATTAGGGAACAAGCAACATCCAATCCTTGATTTTGAGGCCTGACAATAAAAGTGGAGAGTGATCTCAAGTTGGCAAAGGAAAGATGGGAGACCTAGGTCCGAGTTGTTTCTTGTCTTATTGTATCTAGCAATGCACATGTGAGAAAGTGCAGGTGATAGATGAGTGTCAGGGAAGAATGCTATAATAACTGCATCAAGCATCATGCACTGCATCAATTCAATACCGTGCTAGGTTACACAATAGAAAAGTTTGTATTTCTCGTCGATCAATATCACCTTTTATTCACTTTTCTTGAAAGTAAATTATTCAAATTATTTTGAATTGAAAATCTTACACTTTCTACTACCAAAAAAAGGCCTATTTGTAGGAAATGAATACTAGGATTAGGTTTGTTGGTAAAAATAGTTGCTTATTAATTATACTAAAATAAGATGTGAATCAGCTGTCTGATGTCTCTCTGCATTTCTTCGTGGCTGCTTCTATAGCTCCTATAAATGCTGCCCTCAAGCCAGCACGTTCCAGGTAATGTAATCCTGTTGCAGTGGATCCTGCGGGAAAACAACAATGCTATGAACTCAAATTATTTTCAGTTCATTGCCAAGAGCGAAGCCTTTTAGGTTCATCACTAACGTAAGGCTCTTCATATTTTTGTTTTGATCGTTGCTGATCAGAGTTTGAAAGGTCTATTTGTATTTGTATTCATTATCGTCCTGTGGACCAGTACATTGTACATAGTATGGGTATCGTCAATCTTAAGAGTAGTAATAATACTACTAATAATAATAATAAGATAATTATTATTTTAGTAAGAATAAGAATAATTATGATGATGAAATAATGAGTACATATTCACAATTTTGAGAAGAGTAAGTTGACAGGGAGATGTGTTGTGCTAGGGAAGAATGTAACATTATCAAAGAGATCTATTTTGGGGACAATAAAGATCTCAAGTATTCAAAAAATCCAAAACAATTGGTAAAAATATCTTTTTCAAAACATTAACGTAGGATCTGGACATACCAGCAGGAGACGTGACATCATCCTTCAGTTGGCCGGGGTGAATGTTCGTTTCCAACACCATTTGACTTGCTCCTAACACTGTCTGTGCAGCTAATTTATAAGCTAGTTCTCGTGGTAATCCCATTTTGACGCCGCCATCAGCCAGTGCTTCGATCACGACGTAGACATACGCAGGGCCAGAACCACTGAGCGCTGTGATTGGGTCGAGGAGATATTCACTGACTTGGTCACAAGTGCCAACTGCCTTGAGCAGCTTCGTTGTTGTTTCTGCATCCTCTTGATTAGTTGTCGATCCACACACAAACACGGAGGCACCTTCGCGGACCAATACAGGCGTATTTGGCATTACGCGAACCACTCTTGAACCATATGGTAGACCCTAATATTGAAATGAACATGTATTATAATATTGTAGTGTAATATTGTATATATACTTGAAAACATTTGGTATGTACACACACACACCTACATATGTGTATATATATATATATATATATATATATATATATATATATATATATATACTAGGGGTGTCTCGGCGGGTACCCGAGTCGGGTACGAGTACACCACTACCCGACTCCAATATTCCTTACCCGGGTACCCGCCATTTTTTACAACGTGAGCTTTTGTTCTTCATTTTCACTGACAGATAACTTTTAATCTAAGCGCGCTTGAGTGGCGGGAAAAACGAAAGAATTTAGGCCTCCTCTACTACTCTCTAGACCATAAATATCACCAGTTGCATATGGCTCGCACATGCTGCTTCCCCCCCCCCCCCCCCTTCCAACACTCTGGCACCCGTAGCGACCACAGTTCCAACACTTCTGAATACCGCTTAAACACATGGCCCTTTGTTTACAAAAAAGAGGGACATGTCACATTCACTCAAGTTGACTCAACCAATGTGTTTGGGTAGATCTTGTTGTGCTGAGAGGGTCAGTGATATGATATGTGCAGACTGTTTATAGTTGCAACATTAATAATGGTACCGGTAACCTAAAGATGGTAAATAAGACGATAAAACACATTTGAATGAAAAGTATATAAGCATACTTGAGATTGAAAAAATTTTGATTACCCGGGTAATGATGACGGGTACCCGACTCCAAAAACTGCTACCCGCCGACATCCCCTTGAATTTTCCTCCATAATTATTCCTAATTATATAGAATAAATATATAATTATAGACGCCTCTTGAGATACCTCTTAATTGTATCCAAAAAACATTGTATCCCTGGAAGGTGTGTGAAATATGCGTTATTGAAGCGCCGACGGAACCTTAATTCATACTAGCTAGCAACAGTTTGTAGAGCTCATGACCATTCAACATTTCAGCCGTTGCTTGACCACCTGGATTCCATCGTAGATAAGTTGAGCACTGGTAGAAGAAAAATGGTGCTTGTTGGAGATATGAACATCAATATACTAGATCCCACCCAACGTTCCCAGTTGGATGAAGTTTTATTGGGATATGATTTCTCTATCCTGGGAAGGAACCATTTAGAATTGCTCGTCAGCGAATGTACAATCGATCTTGTGATAACTACCTGGGAAGAGGTCGAACTTCTGCTGAAGACTCGGGACTTTCAGACTATAGTGGTCAGCTCTGGAAAATTTCTACCTCATTTAACCAAGCTCATTTATCACACCCTGGAAATAAATTAACAAACACTGTTGTTTTTAAAACATATTCTCAAGTTGATGCAACTAATACTTTCATCACTGACCTTGGTGAAGTCAATTGGACACCGGTATACCTGGAAACCTCAGCTAATGCATTCTTAAAAGAAATTCTACTTTTATTTGAGCACCACTTTTCCATACGAAATCAAACTTTCGAAGAAATATGTGACATCAAAAGGCTGGATTACCCACGAAATCTGGAAAGCCTGTTCAAGGAAAAGAGAACTCACTCATCTACTTGAAATGGCAACCACCCCTGCTACTTATGCACTTTTCTAACAAATGAAAAAAGAACTTGGGACTGCGAGTCAAAACAGAATAGACAACTCGCCAATCTGCCTTATTGAGGATGACATCTTAATTACTGTACTAACCAGAATGATGTTACTACGCTATTGAACAAATTTTTCATATCTGTTGGTACCATTTCTATTTATCATTCACAGGTCAATACCAAAGACTGTATGAAAAAGCTGAAACTAGCTTTTCCCACCAGTATTACACCTATGGATCACCCTGTAACTTCAGTTGTGGGCATAATACAGCTGCTCAAGAAAATTGACTCCAAACCTTCAGCTAGTTGGGATGAAGTACCAGCGAATCTTCTGTAACAGTGTGGTTTATGGATTAACGCTCCATTGATGCACAATTTTAATCACTTGTTTTATATGGGAGTTTTTCCTGAGGGAATAAAGCAAGCTAACGTGAAGCCAATTCATAAAAAGTGAGTCTCAAAAGAATGCTCAAATTTATACCCATCTGTTGGATCGTCTTTATTCCCCAAGTTGATTGAAAAAATAATGTATACAAATTAGAACTTCACTTCAAGGACCGTAAACTGCGTACGGAAAACTTGCACGGATTCTGAGAGGGTCGATCAACTATTACTGCGGCTCATAATATAATAGTCAAGATAATAAGAACCCTAGAAAGCAAGAAGAAATTTGGAGCAGTCCTATATGACTTGACAAAGGCATTCGACACCATATCGTGACCTGCTATTGAACAAGCTTGCTTGGTATTGTGTGATTGGCGTCACTGGCGCATGGTTGGAATCGTACATCACCCGAAAGATCACAGTGTGTGCAATAGAATCGTCAGGGAAATCTTCATGGCAGAGAGTCAGTCAAGGTTCTATTCTAAAGCCCCTCCTTTTTTTGATCCTAGTGAACGACTTGGCTTCAAATATCTCTATAGACGTGGATGCCAAATTTTTTATCCAATATGCGGATAACCACAGCGCTACAGTTGAAGCAAGTTGCTCTGCAGTTCTACAAGTGAATCTAACTGCAACCCTCGATGATTTGGAGCGTGTTATGAGCTCAACAAACTGCGCTTAACCTAGACAAGTCACTTATCATCACATTTGCTCCCCGAAGAAATTCGCTTCCACTCATGAGGAACCTCAAGTCAGCTACAAGTATAAAATTCTTTGGAATTGTCCTCAATCACAGACTGACCTGGTGGCCGCATGTTGACAACGTTGTCACAAACTTGTCAAATGCTCGACACATTATGAACACTGTGAAAAATGTGTGTGCATTGTGAAACAATGCAATTTGACAACCTTGAGCACTGTACACTTGCAGAAGTGCAATAAAAATTACAATGTGGTGTCCTTTTCTGAGCTGCTACAGCAGATAGCATTAGAGCCTTTTGAACTCGGAAAAGAATTACCCTTACCATGCTGTCTAAAAGCTTCAATCCCTCGTGTAAAGATGAATCTAAACAGCTCAGCAATCTTCTTCCCTTACCTAGTCTATATATTAAATGTATGTCTATTCACGAGAGACAGCCTGAAGTTTTTTATAGACGGAATTACTTGTAATAATTTTACAGCTCGAAGGTTGTCCAACCTTAGTCATGAGTACGAGCGACTGAAATGCACGTTACAAGGAGTTCACCAATCAGGTTACAGACTTTACAACAACCTTCCTTTAGAGATCAAGACAATTACAGAGTGAAACACATTCAAACCTGCTCTCAAGAAACTAATATTAAGCCACTCTGTTTCTTCACTCTTTCTTCTTCTCTCTTTCTTTCTAGTACAGAAGTACTTGTTTCGACTTTCTAAATTATCCTATCATTGAACTTCAACTACCAGTACCAAGTTTCAACTTTTTATTATCACAATTTTATTCATACCTTTACCTCATTATTATTTTATTGTACTTTCTGGCCCTATACCTACCTGTTTTTCATTTTGACTATGTTCACACAATACAATTTGTAATACAAACCACAACATATATATATATATATATATATATATATATATATATATATATTTTCTCAAATAATTATCTCAAATATTCACACGACTTTAATTCACCATCAAGAATAAAACATATAATATATATATATATATATATATATATATATATATATATATATATATATATATATATATATATATATATATATATATATATATATACATATATATATATATATATATATATATATATATATATATATATATATATATATTATATGTTTTATTCTTAATGGTGAATTAAAGTCGTGTGAATATTTGAGATAATTATTCATTTTAAAAAGCTCTACGTTTCAGCTGCAATGTAGCAGCCTTTCTCAAGAGCGAACAAGGAAATACATCTTCACATTTTGAAATCTGAAGTGATCACTTCAGATTTCAAAATGTGAAGATGTATTTCCTTGTTCGCTCTTGAGAAAGGCTGCTACATTGCAGCTGAAACGTAGAGCTTTTTAAAATGAATAATTATCTCAAATATTCACACGACTTTGATTCACCATTAAGAATAAAACATATAACATAAAATGAGTCGTGAAAGTTTCAAAAAAAATTCTATATATATATATATATACATATATATATATATATATATATATATATATATATATATATATATATATATATATATATATATATATATATATATATATATAAAATACATATAATATATGTTATAACCTTTCTCGGTCCCTGGCTCATCGAAAAGTGTACAGCAATTATGCTGTACACTTTTCATCACCTTTTGGCTACCAATAGGTTAATCAATGTAGACTAAGCTTTTCAATACTGTGTCGAAGTACAAGTACCGATAAATAAAAAAATAGTTGAATTTTTAACAACTAAAAACAGAAAAAAAACATATGACATAAAATTAAACTAAATAATCGTAGCCTATCGAAAACGGAAGGTTTCAGCATTACCGGTATTCTTTTTTGTCTTTTTTCAAATTCAATTTTATTTCAATTTTTTATTTTCAATTTTATTTTAAGATCAATTTTATTGGAATTCACGTATTCCATTATTTTTATGTTCCATCTTGATTAAACGAACAAAATAACTGATATGCCATATTTTGACTCATTTTGTATTTCTTTTATTATGGTGGCCTTCAACATGATGTTTTCAGTATATATATCCACTCAAAGATCTAGAAGGCTCGTTAGAAGATGGCAACATTTTATTTCAATCAAAAACTTTGCATTTCTAGTGTTTTACAACTTTGTGGTGTTATTATTGAGATTTCTTTTGAATGTAAACACTTTTTTAATGTTTTCAAATTTACTACGTACAGAAGTAATTGTTACATACCAACTCAAGATCTTTTATTGTAACTCCCATGGCGATGGAAAGAAATAAGTTATTCTTAGAAACTACTGATTTAATGTCTGCTAAAACAAGCGGGATAACCGATGGTTTTACGGCTAAGAATATCACATCCGAACGTCGAACCACAGACTGGTTTTCAAACATTGCTGTAGCACCCATTTTCTGGAATCAAAAGTGTAATTGTTTAATTTACAAATTGTGTTGAATACTGTAGGCCTACTGTGAAAAATATATAAGTTATTATTATATATCTTTTACAGTGAAAGCTTTGGTCATAAGCATATTTTGTGTGTTACTTTAATTTAATTCAACATATTTATAGTGTTTCTACAACTTGTGTGTGGGTCTATGCTCTATATGTGATTATAAAATAGATGAGGTAACGTCAATTTTTTCAAGTTTTGAGTAATTATTATTAGTAGTAGTGTTTAGTAGTGGGCACGACATTAGGCCTACATATTTAACAATGACTATAGAATTGAGCATCCAAATGATGGGGAACTAGCCAATGTTTATGCCACTAATAGTTCTTAGATGAGCGTAGCAAAGATTTCTATCTCATATACCAATACCAATGAAAAATGGGCTTTGTTTTTATTTTTTATAATTTTGTGCCCGGCATACAGGTCAGGAAAAACCAATCAACTCGAAAAAATTTTCTGCATCTTGTAGGTGTCATACCAGAATAGGTTGGGATTGTTTTTCTAGAGAATCAGTTGAATGGTTTCTCCAGAAAAATAATCGGAAAGTTGGAAAAATCCCCATAAGAATAACCCGAAGGAAAAATACTTGAGACAAAAATTCTTCAAAAGCTCTAAAATTTTCTGAATATGAAAAATATTTGTATACACATTTACAGAGATTTGTGCTACAATCGGATTAGACATAACAAAGAAAACACATTTATACATCAATCAAAGCTATATTTAGGGAAACCAATTAGATCTACAGCAACAAGGTGTCACCAATTAATTTAGAATGATTAAAAGGAGTGAAGAATTCTAAGCTTACTTCTAAATAAACTTCTAAGCTCATCCTACAAAGCATATACTGTGTTTTCCTAGAACTAAAACTGGCTACCAATAGAACTCACCTCAAAAACTTCCTTGCATAGTGGATCCTCAGGTGAACAGCTGGCTATTATGTGTTGACCTTTTGTAAGACCTAATGAACCAAAACATATTTGTTGGAAATGCAAACACCTATATTTATTTCTTGGTAAGTAGTCCTAGAATTATGAGAATTACTCTGAACGAATTTTTTGCAAAGAAATGAAATCTCATGGTGTAATCAATTTGCTGCCCGCAAATGTATAATGAATTGACATTAATCTTAACTTTCGTGTATCGTAATGCTCACCATCATATACGTACAATTCCACTAATTTTATTCTAATTTGTGTGCATATGCCTGTATATCAGCTTACTTTTACTTTTATTGACGTTTATTAGTCTGTATTATACAGTCAGCGATAAAATTGAATTAATAAATAAAACCCTTGAAGCAAGTCAAAAACAATAGAATTTGAGCTATTTGGCATTTTCCAAATTGTCTACTTTATAACAAATTGGACCTTCCTCAATACGGAAAACTTGACAAATATTAGGATGCAACAATACTGTGTTATACTTTCAATTAATTTAAAATAATCATTAAAAACAAGTCAAGTTGAAAACGAATTATTTCTACATTTGCATGGAGTGACATTCTTGCTCATCCTATGGCTGGGATCGTGTGCTTCACAATAATTATTTTCATATATGTTGACAGAATCCAGCCTATTCATAAACATATTTTAGGTAAAGTCATAAAAATAACATCATGGTCAACAAAAATGACCTTATACTGGGAGATAGCACATGCTGGTATGTGTTATAAATTATGATCATACCGTTATCTCTTCAATGTGAGGTCATTTTTATCCTTGAAATATGTTTCATACATGTTAGTAAATAATAATTATTATGTAATGGTGTATAGTAGCCAGCTGAACTTTAGGCCTACTGAAAGAGATATAGGTTGAGCATGGCTTCTATTTTACCCTTTTTTTCACATTGACCACCCCAGACCCCAGACATCATGTAGTGAATTTTATTACTTTTGCATCTACTCGAGATTCCAGTCAATATTTTGTAAAATACTTTAGTACATTAATTACATTGACTATAAAGGTTTCCCAAGCTTATCTCTGTGTTATCTTAATTAAACATAACTGCATTGTAAATGTACTCAAGATAATTTTCCCTGATGTTATTAAATGAATTGATGGTAGGCTGCTGGTACAGTTAATATGAGCTATTTAAAGTTGAAATATTTTTCATATATTCTCGAACTGGTGGTCAAACTGAAAGGTGTTGATTGTATGCACGACTGCAATCTCATATTGTACATAATACTGTATTCTTACACATTTAATCTATAGATATAAAAAGCTAATGAGAAAATAAAAATAGTAGGCGTAAATCAATATTTTTGGAACTATATCTATAATACTTTTCTGTGAAGTTTCACTTCAAGTGAGTTAGACATTCTTTCTTACATTATTTTCTTCATGGATAGGGCTGTTGTACTGATTCACACATCCACTGTCAAGTAAACTTGCTAAAATACAATAGGCATAATATGCCTAATAATGAACAATATAAAATGTTTTCAATAAAGAAAAAATATGTGATTTCATAAGATTCAGCAAATCAAATAGAATGAAGAGAAAACTAAAAATCAGATTTGTATGACTAACAATTTTGTGAAAAATTCTCGACCAAGGGTTTGTGTAAGAAATATATCTTTTATTAGCAGTACGCTGTTTACATAATTAAATTCACAGTACAAAAAATTCTAGAAATATAAAGAAAATACAGTACCAAGTTATTTGTTACAATTACAATTAGTAATTACTTATAGTTGCACAGATTCACACATATTCTTCTAATAAGTACATTTATCCCAAAAATTAAGATTATTCTTCTCATGTCACTTAAGAAAGATCTTTTTTCTTTAATTAGCGTACATGACTTCCTTTTGGCTGGTAATCTATCATTTTTAATGTGTGTTTTAAAAAATTGCATATAAAAGCATGCAGTATAAGTTTGTGTTGAAATGTGAGTTATTATTATTATTATTATTATTAACTCTTGCAGTTGCACATAAATGCGCGGTGGCAAGTTCCCTATCAATCCTATCCTATCGCCTCCCTAACCTTCTGACGGAATAGCTTCAACCCTATTTCATCCTCCTCAAGTATACTGCCAGTTATTATTCAATCAAGCTGTTTAATACTTGAATGAACATTTAGCTATAGGCCTATACCATACAGTTTCTACCTCCAAGTCATAAACACGAATACTGGTACCTTTTGACTCTAGACTAGTAGTCTATTATTTTTAATGTGTGTTTTATGAAAATTGCATAAAAAAGCAAGCAGTAAAAGTTTGGGTTGAATTGTGAATTATTACTGCCAATTATTATTCAATCAAACTGTTTGTACGTGAATGAACATTTGGCTATGCCTATACCATATTATAATAGTTTCTACCTCCAAGTCTTAAACGTGAATACCGGACGGGTACCTATACAGTAATCAGTGTTGATGAAAGCCTACATTGCAAAAGATTTTTTTCATTATTAATAATTGATAACTATTTTTTCATTAAACTAATATAACCGTATGAAAAACAAAATGTAAGGTACCTTACCAGCTGCTATGAAACCTTGGGCTAAAGCTTGTGCCATCT
Organism: Brachyptera risi; assembly: GCA_964007535.1. Taxonomy (NCBI): domain Eukaryota; kingdom Metazoa; phylum Arthropoda; class Insecta; order Plecoptera; family Taeniopterygidae; genus Brachyptera; species Brachyptera risi. Next base: position 41,031,337 of record OZ023328.1, read on the forward strand.
TTCCAGCACCTATAAACCCAATTTTCATCATTGTAGAATGTACTGATGTCTAACTCTTACACTGTCTGGACAAGTTTATTTACACTGATGGATTTTTTCACACGCATTAAAAATGTCTCAATAGTTGAGTTCAAAGTAAATTTAAGATAACAAACTTTTTTCTTCTAGACGGTGCATGTCAGTGTTGCCACTCTGTTATTTTGTTATCTAGAAAATAGGGAGTCTTGGGCTATTCCTGGTTGAATCTAGCTCTGTCAGAAAATGTTGGAGGCTGGTATGCTCCTGTTAGCAGCTCCTTTGTTTAATGTTCCACACATTACACTTGAAGTACCAGAAGGATTTTTATATAAGTTTGACAGCAAAATATACATCATACATTTATGCTACAAGAGTGGAAACTACCACACACTTGAAGAAAAGTAAATAACCTTGGGATAACTGTCACTGTGAAGTGTATGTGTCAAAGGTCTGTGTAGGAAGATGTATTGACAATTTATGATTTATTTCCAATGATCATTGTTGTAGAATCAGAAGGCAGTGCTAGTGATTATTGTATATTTTTGCACAAATGAAGATTATGTTCAAAGACCTTTATATATATTGATTATGCTGTTCGGAATTAATACTAATAATAAATCAAATGAATTGTTATATACTAGGCAAACGCGTTATGTGTTTCCGCGTTGATGGATGAGCTGGAGCATATCAACTTATCTTTGGATTGGTTATTATATATATATACACCTTGAGATCCAAACCATTACATCACTGCCATCTTATTTTCCATTAATAATTTATATAATAATAAAGAAGGCTTTGTTTTAATCGTTTACAATCAAGTGGTGACACTTGTTGCTTTGATTTAATGGGTATCTTAATAGCTTTGAATAATTGACACAAATAACATTATATATTTTTTTACATCGAAACGGCTGATCCGATTTAATGTGTATCATTATCAGATTGAAATTCCCTGAGAATTTTAATGCTCTCAGATGAAATATTTTTCACGAATGTTTTCCTCTGGCTTATTCTAATGGGATTTTTGAAAACTTTGGAATGAGTTTTCTCAGAAGTTGTTCAACCGATCGTGCCTCAAAACTATACAGCATCAAGTCAGATAGGGGTTCATGTGTGTGCCAAGTTTCAACTGATTTTGAATTTTTGTCTGACCTGTGGAGCGCGAACAAAAAAAAAAAAAAAAAAAAAAAAAACAGGCACTTTTTTTTCGGTATAGTGTAATTGAGTCTTCGCTTCGCTCATCCAATAATTGAGTAGAGGACTTGTGTGCTTAGTGGTAGTATAACTAGGCAAACGCGTTATGTGTTTCCGCGTTGATGGATGAGCTGGAACATATCAACTTATCTTTGGATTGGTTATTATATATATATATACACCTTGAGATCCAAACCATTACATCACTGCCATCTTATTTTCCATTAATAATTTATATAATAATAAAGAAGGCTTTGTTTTGATCGTTTACAATCAAGTGGTGACACTTGTTGCTTTGATTTAATAGGTATCTTAATAGCTTTGAATAATTGACACAAATAACATTATATATTTTTTTACATCGAAACGGCTGATCCGATTTGAGTAAAAGTTCGGAATAATGTGTATCATTATCAGATTGAAATTCCCTGAGAATTTGAATCCTCTCAGATGAAATATTTTTCACGAATGTTTTCCTCTGGCTTATTCTAATGGGATTTTTGAAAACTTTGGAATGAGTTTTCTCAGAAGTTGTTCAACCGATCGCGCCTCAAAACTATACAGCATCAAGTCAGATAGGGGTTCATGTGTGTGCCAAGTTTCAACTGATTTTGAATTTTTGTCTGACCTGTGGAGCGCGAACAAAAAAACAAAAAAACAAAAAAAAAAAAAAAAAAAAAAAAAAAAAAACAGGCACTTTTTTTTCGGTATAGTGTAATTGAGTCTTCGCTTCGCTCATCCAATAACTAATAAGTTTTTTAAAATTAATGTTGTCTTCAAGTTTGGTTCCTTCGTTTGAACTATTTGAATCACGTTGATTTCAATTTAAATCTACAGATTGAGCAAATGAGTGAGAGTACAATCGAACTTCAATGCAAGTAATGAAAAATGAAAAGGGTGCGAATAATTTATTCGCAATAAAATTATCCCTGGAATAATTTATTCCGAATTTAAACCTTCGGTTATTCCCGCCATAGATGAACTCAGATGGTCGTGAATCTGTGGTGGGATGACATTTTATTTTTTGAAGGCTTAGAAATACAATGGTTATGAAAATATTTTCATTGTAGGCAAGTTTCGTGGATAGAAGCTAGATAGAAGTCTTGATTCTATAATACTTTCATTTTTTAGTTTCTTTGGAATTTTAAATCGAAGTTCATCCAACCCAAGTAAATCAAGAAAGAAATCCAATCTTACAACTTATAAATCTAAATTAAAACATTTTTTACTTCACAAGTTGGCGTCTGTACAGTATTAAAGACGTATCATGACTGATTGTATAATAATGTAAATTGTACTACTTGTAATAAAGAAATTATTATCGTCAAAAAGCTTGATTATTATTATTATTAAAGGTAATATTTAACGAGCGCTAGTTGGTAGTGATGTAGAATCAAGTCAAGTTCAATTCAACAAAGAAATCAGCTGTTTCTAGAGCGTGGACATGGCTGTGTCGGTTTGTGGTAAAAATATATATTCTGTTGGTCTTCGCAGTTTTTCATATCCATCATTACTAATTGGATTCAGTAATAACGAAACAGTACGATGGGCATCAAAGAAGACAGCTGGTAGTACTAGAAATCAAAAAGGTCATGGGCGCCCTAAACATAGAGGTTGGAGGGTACAAGATGGTCATTTTGTCCAAGCTGGAACAATCCTAGCAACACAACTGAATCTCCGTTTCCATCCAGGATTAAATGTAATAATATGATATAATGTATTTAATATTGTCATTTAATCACAGACCTACTTGATTACGTGAATATTAAGTTGATCTACTAGAGGAACAAGACTTCAGAGGGTGAAAAAACCCAATCTAAGGGGTAGACCTAGTCACTATGTAGTGATACCAACCTATTTTATCTTAATATAAAAGAGGTGCTCCAACTCGGTTCTTGAAAGTGGAATATTTCCAGGGTCCTGATTGCCTGTACCGGTAGCGCAGGTGCGCAACTATCGCTTTTATATCGAACTAGATATAAAACAACAATGCTATACACGGCTTGGTAGAATTATAATGTTGGTAGGCCTAGTTGCATTTGTTTTCTACGAAAATGATAGATTTTGTGAATTCAAACATGCCACTGGTAAAGAAGTCACTCTTATCTACATCTAGTTCACAAGGAAATAAAATTTCCTATATTCTGAATTACAGTGGTTTCCTATCAAGGTTACAATCATTTCTCACTTGACTGAAACTCCCAATCGTCAATGACTATGTTTATCACACAGCTCTGGGAAACGATTTTGCCAAATCTGATTAGCTTGAAACTGGTTAAAATATTTCACATTTATCACATTATCTTGGATCGTTCAAGTCAAAACGTTTGGAAATCAAAAAATGCCGGTCTTGGGCTCATGTTCTTGACCACTCGACAGTCCTGGATGCCTACATGCATTGAGCAAATAAATATCCCTGCCCTTGACAGAGGTGACCACTCTATTGGTCTCTTCTACGACCTCTCCAAAGCCTTTGACACTATTGACCACAATCATCTCCTCACAAAACTACTCACTTGGGAACCCATTCTACATATAAACTAATACCTACTTATAGTCGTGTCGAGTGCCTTTATTTTTTATTTTTTATATGTACTCTTTCATGTTCTTTCAGGTTGGTATGGGTAGAAATGGCACATTGTTTGCCATCGAACCTGGCAAAGTATTGGTCACATGTGAGAAATTGGAACCAAATTGGGAACATAATTGGATTAAGCGGAATTATGAAGGAAGAGAAAGTCAAACAATCTACAAGAAGTTTTTCAATGTGTTGAATGAACCTCAAGAAAATACATTCAAGCTTGTTGACAGGGTGTGATTATTGGCGAGTAGCAAATAGTAGCCTTTAGATTATTAAACATTATGAAATTGTATTACACACTGACTGATTGTTCTTCATTGATTATTATTGCGTAACAACCTTGACATCATCTGTGCTCATTATATAGATGAAAATCCTATGGAATCGTCACCTGATTAGGCCTAACACAGAAGCTCTAAAGTACGTCTTTCACTACAGCGGTCATCATGATGTATCGTCCTTTTTAGGAAATCCAGACCAATTCCAATTAGACCCGATGTATTTTTTCAAGACTCTTGATACTCATAGATACAACCCTTTTATTGGTCTCTGTGCAGGAAATACCATAATAGGCCCTACCGTAGTATGATGAAATATATTTGAAAAATTCTACTCTGATTGTGTAATGGTAATCACATGTACGTAATATAGGGTGACCATCCGTCCCGGAAAACCGGGATTGTCCCGGTTTTCTACCTCTTGTCCCGGTGTCCCGAAAGAAGATTTCGGGACACCTAAATGTCTCGGTTTCGTCGTAAGAGTAAAATTGTTCTATTTTTGGTGACAATAAATGTAATTTCAGTATTTACAATGCCATGAAGAATTTGTTTCTTTGAGTGCAAGTGCCGTTCTCTTTGAAAATTTACCGCGCGCTCGGCAGGCTACATTAATAATTCCCCACCCCCTCCCTTCCGATATATTGTGACTACCTTTCACTGCCTACTGTTTACACGTGGTATTGTGCATTATTAATTAGTCTGGCTCTTGGAGAGCAACAGTTCACTTGTGTGTTGGGTTTTGTTTTACAATGCCAAAACGAAAGTGCTCCCATCAGGAGAAGTATTCTGCAGAATGGAAGTTTATCAAAAAAGGAAGATATGAGGCTGAGACCGAGTGTAAAGTTTGTAATTGTTTTTTAAACATCGGTCACGGTGGTCGATCGTATATTACAGACCACATAAATTCAAAAAAACATAAATCCCGTATGTGTAGTTCAGTATTCTGAACTGTGTTTCACAAACACAAGATCAAGAAACTGCGCCAACAGCAATCATCACATGAATGTTCACGACACAAGTTTATAACATGATAATAAATAATTCTTGATAAAAACAGTGATAAAACCTATGACTATCAATAACGTAACGGGATAAGCAACATGGCGCTTCCCTTTCGCACCATGCGTATCAAAGGGATGCCGCCTTACAAATGTTATGATTTGCTGGTATTGTTGTATGTTGATCTATACAAGTAATAGATGTAATGCAATCTGTGAATCCAGCTCTTCCCAACTGCATTAAGCAATATTGGAATAAATTCCATTTGAATTGGCCAATCTGAATTTAAAATACGTCTGTAAAAGCATTTAGTCCCCGAGTCAAGAGCCCTACTGCTATATTCACCATTTGATAACTGGATAATTACTCACCATCTACGAGAAAGGTCAGAAACAATGCAAGTATACAACTATGTACTATACACTGAGATACGAGCCTAATACGTACGATTTGCTTTGAAATTGCAAATCTCAGAAATGTACACGAAAGCGCGCTGATTCCATCATGGTGAAAACGGCCTAATGTTGAAAGGATAGGACTTACGTCATGTTGCTTATCCCGTTACGTTATTGATAGTCATAGATAAAACACATAAAGGTCTCTACATAAGAAAATGATGATGTATTTATTTTTTATTCACACCGTGCTCCAAAGCAACCAAAACTCATTGAAAAAACGCCCCAAAAAAAAAATCCCTGCGGGGCTGGTGTTGGGGGGCCTTGCCCCCCAAACCCCCCGCGGGTCGCCGGCTTCGCAGATACTTCGCTTTCGGATGATTATTTGTCCCGGATTTTATTTCCTACAATCTGGTCACCCTAACGTAATATGTACAAATATTTTTGAAATTCTGTAGAACTACAGGCTAGCTCTATGTGATCAACTAGATCTAGATCCATTCATACAGAGCTGCCAGTGTTAATATTATTTGGATGCGTTAGCTTTGAAGGGCATGGAAAAATTAATGGGAAAAAACAAAATCAGGGGCATTTGAAATAATGTAGCACTGCAGTATATTACATCACATGATGTTAGCGATGATGCTAAATATGCTAAATACATAGCTAAATATGTAGCAGGGAGTAGAAATGTCATCGTAACTAAAAGGAAAGTTAATATAGACAACTTGAAACTTGACGGAGTGAAGGTTCAACTTAGGAGTAGAGGAGTCAAGGTAAATTTGGGAAATAAGGTTGAACTTATAAATAAATTAAGGACATTGAATCAAGAGGGGTTTGAAACGAATAAAGATGAAATAGAAATCAAGAGGTATAAATATAGAAGCATATCAAAGATAATTACAGATTCAAAATGGGAAAGCTTATTAATAAGAAGGAAAATGTCCAGATTAACTTGTCTTTACAAAGCATACGTAGGAAAAAATGCTTGGAAAGAGATACGATGCAGGATTGAAAACGCTAATTATATAGGAAGAAAAGACCACCTCCACAAAATAAAAAGAAAACTTGTCGGAAAAAGAAAAGGTCAAAATTCACTGGTAGAAAAAAGCATTATAGAGTGGAATAACATAGATGTTGACGGTGAAAAGTGTATATTTAAGAATATAAAGACATTTAAAATGGGTATTAAACAATTACTAGGATCATCCAACTCTCAGGAAAAAAAATTGTTAATTACGTAGTTTGTATAAGCTAGACCCTTCAGGAATTAGGAAGTAATCATATTATATGAAATTAGACCCTTCAGGAATTGTAAACATACTTACCTATGTAATTACCAATCTGTTTAAATAAATAATATTACCTGTTTAACTTTTCAAGATGTATGTTACCTACCCTGATTTGGGCAAGTCAACCACCGGATCACACTCTGTGTAGGTACTAATATCTTCGGAGTGTCTGCTTACAGCTCAACTGTCACGAGCAATTCGTCGTGGGAATTGCTACTGACAGTAAGTTTGTCGTTTCCGTTTCCGGTTCGAAGACCTGACACTCAGTTTGACCGGAAGTCGTCACAATTGACAGTCAGTTTGGCCGGAAATAGAAATATTGAAATGAAATATGGCCGCGATAGTATCATTCGCTTGCCACTGATCTTTGTTGCGAATTAATTAGCGATTTTAAACCTCAAGCCCAATATTTTAATTGTGCATTGTCTTGATAGAGAATTGTTGTCAATTCCTGGTGTTCATGTCATTTAGTTGCCTATAGTTCCATAGTCTTGTAGAGTGTAGACTTGTAGGCTAGTTTGTTGTTAGAAAAAGTGTGGTTAAGGTCGACACATGTAAATTGCAGGCAACTTTATTTGAAAATTGATTAGTCTAGTTGGGATTAGGCCGCCTAGTGCAAACCCTAGCCGGTATTTTGTGTATGCCTCGTCTTTTCAAAGATTATTCGTGATTCTTTTCTGTTTCCTTGGAGTTGTCCGTAATCTATGAGCCCCATTTCTCAATGTCGTAGGCCGATTACTTGGTAAATCGCTGGCATTGAAAATATGTAGGCCTAGATGAGCAAAATAACAGCCAGACATAATAAGTTATGAGAGAATTTGCAAGTTATTATAGGGAGAATTCAAGATTTTGAGATGGAACTCGATTCGAGTTTCAAAATTCTGTAGGCCTACTCTTGTTAACCTAGCTCATTAATTTCTACCGTGAAAAATGGCCCAAATATCATAGTTATTTCAAGTTGATGGTTGTGAGAGTTCTCCGCATGAAAGCTCGCATTTCTGTGGTTCTATAGCTTGAGCGAGTAGACCTATGCTGCATGCATCATTCGCATGATGAACCCAAGCCGAGTTCAGTATGTGTCTTTATTGTGAATTCTGCAGCATACTAGGCCAGCACAAAAAATAACCATTCTGTATAGTGAACACCTCACTAATTTCTATAGATCAAATTCAAATAAATTCGAAAAGTGCGGTCGTGACAGTAGGCTGCACTGCGCGGAAGCTTGCGCGTCTAGCTTGGGGTGTAAATATTTACAAATAATAATATCAATTGTCAGTTATTTATAAATACAAATAATAATGATGGTAATAATAAAATGGAATTCATTCTGGTGTTATGATAGTATCAACGATACAATAAAAATGAATTATACTAATAGTCATTCATAATTCATTGTAACCAGAAATAGGTGATATTCAGTATGGGGTGAGATTTTGTAGGAACGCTCTAGATACCATATAACCTTGTCAAAACTGTATAGATGATTAAATATTGATTAGGATTTAAATGTTAAACTAAAGAGGCAGAAACAATGAGTTAAAATTCAAAGTTCGATTATTCGGTAATACTCGGAATGAAAAAATGAAAAATAGAGGGTACAATTCCAAGGTCAGATCTAATTAAGGTGATGTCTTTATGAGTTTTGCTAGGAACTTTGCAGTGGACCTAGAAGAAAAGACCCTATTGTTCAAGTCTTCATGTCGATTCTTACTCCTTTTCTCTCCTTCCAATTTCTTCCTCTTGATTGACATTTCAAATATGTGTGTTGAATATCTTTCTTTCACTGCTTTGTCTTGGTTGTTTCGAAGATGAAGTTTTACTTTCGCTCAGTGAGAGCGGAAGCAAAGAGTTTTGAGATGATGGTTTGGCAAACTGTCGTAGAGTTTGGGACCAAGATGGGAAAATAAGTTCGAAATTTAGTGGATGAAAAGATGATATACCAAACTCAATTCTTTTATTGCATGTAGCACAAATAATCAGCTTCTGTTTCATTGTTCACAATGTATGTTTTCATGTTCAATAAATGTTTGATTAAAATAATACAGTCCTATCATTATAAGAATTTATTCACTAATACCTTCTACCATGCTTCTACCTTTATCTACAGTGTAATGTACTAGCTTATATTAGGGATGATTAAACAAATGTCAAGATAGTATTAAGATAGAATTCACATGAAAATAGACATATGGAATCTATTAATTTATATTGACTTTAAAGACGCACTGTAATGATGAGCAAGATCTATTGGCGTTAGATGAACAATTAATGGGATGAGATGAAGGTTTCTTAGGTAATGGAAAGGAAGCGGTCATAAGTCATAACCTATATTGTAGGAACCTTCTCGACACGCACAAAAAACTGTCAAGATGGACGGTGGGTTTGGGCCCAGGAAGATGACATTTGGAAAACTAGAGCTTACTATAACTAGCAAACTGACTGTCAATAAGATCGAGGCCCAATAAATGATTAAAAAACTTACAATGAGTCTCGAAAATGATATAAAATCATCACATCAATAAGCAAAGATCCTACAGTCAAATTTAGGCCTGGGAAGAGTAGCCCTAGGGACCTAGAACTCATTTTCCCTTCAAAAACCTAGCCGTATATCAAACTGACTGTCAATAAGGTCAAGGCCCGATAAATGATTAAAAAACTTAAAATGAAAGACTCAAAAGTGATAGACTCAACTAATTACTAAGCAAAGATCCAACAGTTGGATTTAGGCCTACAAAGAGTAGCCCTGGGAACCTAGAGATCATTTTCCCTCCGAGAACCTGGCGGAGCAAACTGACTGTCAATAAGGTTGAGGACTAATAAATGATTGAAAAACATACAATGAGTATGAAAAAAATATATAGAATGATCAAATCAATAAGCAAAGCTCCTACAATCAAATTTGGGCCTGAGAAGAGTAGCCCTAGGGACCTAGAGCTCATTTTCCCTTCGAGAATCTATAGCCTCTGCAAACTGACTGTCAATAAGGTCAAGGCCCAATAAATGATTAAAAAACTTATAATGAAAGACTCAAAAGTGATATAGACTTATATCAGTACTAAGCAAAGATCCAACAGTTGGATTTAGGTCCACAAAGAGTAGCCCTGGAAACCTAGAGATCATTTTCCCTCCGAGAACCTAGCGGAGCAAACTGACTGTCAATAAGGTTGAGGACTAATAAATGATTGAAAAACATACAATGAGTCTGAAAAAAATATATAAAATCATCATATCAATAAGCAAAGCTCCTATACAGTCAAATTTGGGCCTGGGAAGAGTAGCCCTAGGGACCTAGAGCTCATTTTCCCTTCAAAAACCTAGCCATATCAAACTGACTGTCAATAAGGTCAAGGCCCAATAAATGATTGAAAACTTATTATGAAAGACTCAAAAGTATTATAGACTTATCTAATTATTAAGCAAAGATCCCAAAGTACCCTGCAGTCGAGTTCAGGCCTAGGAAGAGTAGCCCTAGAAACCTAGAGCCATTGAATTTGTAGTGGTTAAAGAAGGGACATCCTGTGTTAAAATTGTCGGCGAGCCACCGAGACCGGTTTGCTCAGAGCTTCCAAAAAGCAGTCCCGAAAAATATAGAGGGCCAACGAGCTGAGCGAGCTTCCGAAAAACAGGCGAGAAATTTATAGAGGGCCAGGTTACTGACCATAGCGCTTCGAAACGCAGCGGATATTTTGTAGTACTAGTCATTCTAAACCGAGAGCGGTCCGCACAACATCGCTGCTGTGAGCGCCTAGCATTCTGCGTGGGCTAGTTACTGTCTATTGACAATAGCCAGAAACCTGTCACTCGAAGAGTCGACACTTCTAACCGTCAGTATCAGAAACGAACGGTCGTGTCTACTTCCAACCATTTGTGCTTTCAACATGAGTAACTTGAATCTTATTATTTTTTAAACTCCACGCTAGACAGACAAGTGTCGATAGTTTAATTTCATTATGGTATAAGTTATTTCAACTATTATAATATAATAACTATTTCAAACGTATTTTGAACATAGAAACATTACGAGAAATGAATATTTGAAGTAGGCCTACAAAATATTTACCAGATTGGAAAATTTTTTAAAAACACTCAGTGTCTTTTCCGTACAAAGACTCACATGATGAAATTAACCCATCTACATTCCATTGTGAATAATTGTAATTAATTGTATCATATTTGTAGCAAGTGTTTCAACTATAGGATCTGGGATTTTTTCTTTTCCTATAAGATTGAAAAGTACATCAGATAGGCCTACTCAGGTATATAATAAACCAATTGACGCCAACCGTTCTCAATTGCATATTAAACTCGAAAACCAAGAGAAAAAAACATGAAACCGAAAACTAAATACAGTTTTATCATCCATTCGTAGTTGAACCCACTCCAAAAAATTATGAATTTGATGGGTGTCTTCTCTATCCCAAAACAATGTTATATAGGTCTACTCCTGTGCAATACCCTTTTTTTGTATAACATCGAAACTTGATACAAAACCATTGTTCCCCAATTAAGGCTATGGATGAAAGATAGGATCGTTAAATGTCCTAATTGATGTCACTCGTTGTCAATAGCTGTAGGTGAGATGACAGTGCATTGAAAACTATAATAGAGGCAAGACAATTGACAAATAATATGGATGTTTATCGTTTGAGAGATGAGTTGTTTTCCAACTTGGCAACCCTTCAATCAAACGATTAAAGCGAACCTTCATACAGTCTAATTACTATATTTACCAATTACTATTTGTATTTAGTATTACCGGTACCATAGACTGAAGAACAAACGGAATTTGTGTTCTTTAGTTTATGGTATTACACTTTTAAGCCACCGATTACCATTATTTTAAAATAGTTGACGTTAAAAAAATGCATCAAGGCCTCAAATTCAAGGCCAAATAATTAGTAGTCAAATTGAATCAAATTTTTTCAAAAAAGGTAATATTTTTCAACATTACTCGATTTCATTATTAACATTGTTTATAATATCACTTTTATATTTGTATCAGCGTATTCATCGTTATTTATTGAAGTGGCCCACATCGACATGGAATTATATAAGTTTTAGGTGAACAAAGAAAAGGCACAAAGCTTATCAGTGGGCCTACTCGAGATTATTATAGGCATTACTCTAATCTGAAAAACGTTCCTCATTTCTATTGTCGAAAATACATGAGTCAATATTCCTCATGATGGTCTGCTTTCAACAAGTAAGTTATAGCAAGCGATGGTACAAGAAGATTAAGGATTAGGGGCCGTTGGACAGGGGAGGGGGGAATGGGCAGGGGAGGAGGAGAGGCTTCAGGGGTGTGGGCTTGTAAGTTGTACGCCAACCATCTCACCAGCTCATCTTGAATACGGAACTATTTAATTCATATTTTTATCCATCCTGACTTGGTTTTCCGTGGTTTCCCACAGTCCTCGAAACAAATGCTTGGATAAAGTGCTAATTGGCCACGACCTTTAATTAGTAGAGTAATTATAACATAACATATAACATTTCACTCATTTTATTTTCTATTTTGTATTATCATTATGATGAACTTTACATCTGCTGTTAATGGAAAGAGGTGATCATTGCCCGAGAGACTTACTTCAAAGTGGAAGATATCAACATTTGTGTGTTTTGTTTACTCTTAATACCAATGCCGGTAATGTCCAGATATATTTAACAAAAACCGGTTTTTACTTATAATGTGTTCCGGACTTTCGGAAACTGAAGGACTTTTATCTGCGGCGGAAAAATATGGTCACAGACAGCGCAGTCCTGGTGTTGAAGTTCATTGGTTTTAAATAATTGAATGAGCGAAGCGAAGACTCAATCTTACCATACTCGAAAAAAAAGCCTTTTTTCGCGCTCCACATGTCAAACGAAAATTCAAAATAAGTTGAAACTTAGCATACACAAGTGTCCTTATCTAATTCGATACTGTATAGTTTTAAGGGGGGAGGGGGGGGGGGGGGGAGGGTAAGGTGCAAAACTTGATTCTCACCATTGGTCCGTCTCATGATGTTATGACACTAGGCAAACGCGTTATGTGTTTCCGCGTTGATGGATGAGTTGGAACGTATCAACTTATCTTTGGATTGGTTATTATATATATATATACACCTTGAGATCCAAACCATTACATCACTGCCATCTTATTTTCCATTAATAATTTATATGATAATAAAGAAGGCTTTGTTTTAATCGTTTACAATCAAGTGGTGACACTTAATTGTTGCTTTGATTTAATAGGTATCTTAATAGCTTTGAATAATTACCACAAATAACATTATATATTTTTTTTACATCGAAACGGCTGATCCGATTTGAGTGAAAGTTCGGAATAATGTGTATCATTATTAGATTGGAATTTCCTGAGAATTTGAATCCTCTCAGATGAAATATTTTTCACGAATGTTTTCCTCTGCGTTATTCTAATGGGATTTTTGAAAACTTTGGAATGAGTTTTCTCAGAAGTGGTTCAACCGATCGCGCCTCAAAACTATACAGCATCAAGTCAGATAGGGGTTCATGTGTGTGCCAAGTTTCAACTGATTTTGAATTTTCGTCTGACCTGTGGAGCGCGAACAAAAAAAAAAGAAAAAAAAAAAAAAAAAAAAAACAGGCACTTTTTTTCGGTATAGTGAAATTGAGTCTTCGCTTCGCTCATCCAATAGAACGCCCTTGCAAAAATTCTCACCCCATTTGACATGAAAGAAAAAAACATGGAAAGTCCATAATTTTCGACCGGGCCTATTGAATATCTCTCTTATGGGGAATAACATGTAACGCTTTTTTGAGCTAGGAACGTAGAAGAACTAAGATAGGTAGAGAAAAAGTGTTCCCACAAAATATCTGCGCTCGAATGTCATCTTTCGTCTGATATGTATAACATAGCTACTTATTTTCGCCATATGATTTCAATTGATCAACTCGCATGGCGTGTGGCTTTATTGTTGCAGATTTTCTAGTTTTAGTACAAGGGCTCACATTATAAAATAAACCCGCCTACATTCCACTCTGAATGATTGCATTTTAGAATATGAGTATCTGTGTTAAAAACAGGTAATAAATTCTCCCGTTAGGTATGTTCAGCATAATGAATAGGCAAGGGTCGAAACATGATTTGCTTGACTGATGACAGAGACTATCCTCTACAGGGAGGGAGAGAGTTGAGTATGACTTCAGAACCTTTTCCCCCGCCACGTTAGATTAGGCACTTCGCTGGGGGTGAGGTTGGAAGCTCTTGACGGGATGGTAGCCGAAAGGGTCTATTACCTGCGTCGGAAGGAACAATAGAAGTCGAATTGTCATTATAGAAATAAATTAAAATCGCCGTCGAAGAATCAAGATGATTATATACGGAAGATATGCATTGAAAATGAAAATCTAAACAATTTACTTTTTTATTGGAAAAAATCCACTCATATGCGACCGAAATACGTCGAAATGTATTGTATACGAAACGTCCCTCAAACATATCGACGTATCTCGGCCGCATATGAGTGAATTTTTTACAATAAAAAAGTAAATTGCTTAGATTTTCATTTCCAATGCGTATCTTCGGTATATAACAATCTTGATTCTTCTACGACTATTTCTATAATGGTTATTCAACTTCTATTGTTCCTTCCGGCGCAGGTAATAGACCCTTTCGGCTACGATACGGTCAAGAGCTTCGAACCTCACCCCCAGCGAAGTGCTTAGTGTAGGACCACGTTGCGGGAAAAAAAGCTCTGACGACTGACGTCAGTCTCAACTCTATTCACTGACACTTAGGACACTTAGGCGATAAAAGTTGTTTAATTTAAAAATTATGTCACTTTGGGGCAATTGTGAAAATGAATTATGACTTTAAAAGATGATTCACATACTAAAAATATAAATCCGCTATTTTAAAGCATTTTTTGTGTCCACACATTTTTCATCCCATTTCACCAAAGTGTCCCCCCGTCTCGCCAAAGTGTCTGTCCCGTAGGCCTATGTTAAAAGCATATACTTGCCCATCATGAAGATGTCGATATATATATATACATATATATATATATATATATATATATATATATATATATATATATATATATATATTTATGATATCCAATTCAATATGATTGTGAGCAATTTAATTGCATGTTTTTTATTTTGGAGAAATGAAATGCTCAAAGAATGGATTGTTGAAAACATTGTTCTTGTGTCAAGTTTTGAAGTTTCTACCCTGAAATTTGAAAGAATCAAAATAGATTGAATTGAATTGGAATATCTGATAATTTGGCGGATGACTATTCAAAAACATTAAAAACATTAAATTAAATTTGAAATATAAAACATATTATTGAGTTAGAAATTTTAATCAAGGATGCCCTTCATCTTTCTACTGATTCCCTATTCTATGGGTACCATAGATAATAGTATAGTACCATGGTAATTAAAATTGCAAGTTCTACACCTCAGAGAATTGTGTTTATATAATGATGTTGCAATTAGGACAGTTATCAATATTTACGTAACATTTCTTCGTGGGGAAAATTAATTGTGTTGGCTAAATGCAGGTCTTTGCTCTAGTTTTTGAGAATTTGAATTCAATAATTATTAATGTTTACAAAATTGCAAAAGCAGAAATGTTACGAAACTTAAAATTGAAATATTGAAAATTGATAGAGAAATGAAAAATAACAAATAATAATCTGATGGTTTCAATACAGAACATTTTCCCAACATGACCTGTAATTTAATTTGAATCTGTGGAGTTTCAAGTTTTTTAATAATTATATTGTGTCTCTTTCCATTTCATGTATAGGCCTAAGCACTCCATATACTGCTGGTATAACCTTCTATGGCGTTTTTTCCTTTCCCATTTATGGCGTTTTGTCCTTTGAACCCGTGTTAATCAATGCTAACTAGGAAAACGCTATAAGTACGCGTTGATGGACGAGCGATGTTGAAAAAAGTGTTAAAAGGGTCACTTTTCATTTTTTCTCTTTAAAATGGCTGAGCTGGAAAAATTGAAAATTTCTAAAATGTTAGACAATTGCGTTCTACATATCCAGTACAATTTTTTTTTTATTTATTTCTTTCTTCTCTAATAAGCCTTTGACCATGTAAAATTGGCCGTCGCCCATGTGTCCGTCGCCTAAATGTCCAATGATCAAAGTGGATTAAAGTAGATCGCCCAAGTGTCCGTCGCCTAAACGTCTCTCGCCTAAGTGTCCGTATACCCTCCCTGACATGGACATTAGTCTCGATTAGTCTATAGCTGAATTTAAATAATAACATAGTAAGAATAGTAGGCCTAACCATAATAATCATAATAATATAATGAGTAATAACAGATATAATCTGAGAAATACATGTTTTAAGACTTCAAGGCGATACTAATGCAATCATTTCTTCTGCAGACAAGAACCGAAAGGGTCGCTTCCCTCTCTATGCTTCAATCGATTGATTGATGGGTTGATAAGGTGTAAAACAACATATTTCTCAAACCAGATTGTATGAAGGTTCGCATCTTGCGAAGCGAGTTTGTGGTTTATCTAATTATTGTTAATTTGTTATTACTTTATAACTTTCAAAATCCAAGCATTACATACACAGAATATTATTTACAATTATACGAGGATAATATTAAGATTTTATTTGGGGCTTATTCACTGTAAAATAGTAAGTATTCGAATATGAACACTTGATTATTCGCCGTGTAATAATAATAATAATACCGTGATTACTGCATTTGTCATTTGTGTAAATATAGGTCTACAGTTGGAATACTGCTCAAGTGTTGTTATACTAATTAATGACTACTAGCACTAATCAGCGCCAAGTTAGGGTCAATAGGGTCATTGCGTGCTAGAACGAGAGGCTGGCTAATATCAAATATCAATCGCAGTTTATTTTTATTGCGCGCCAAACACGGCTAGCAGATTGCTCGCAGCGGCGATGTGCTACGGTCCGCTGCCAGTCGAGAGTGAGTAGTTTTAGGAGAAAACCGCTCGCTTCGGAGGGCGCTACCAGCTAGTCTGTCGACCCAAGAATCGACACTAGCTCTACCTATAAATTTCTCGACTAGATGGGCCGAACCCTCAAACTGGCTTGGCGCAGAGGCTCCCATATACGTGTCCTATCTTTAACCTTACAAAATCAATGCTAGAGCTCACTTTCCCTTCGAGAAACTAGCCGGAGCAAACTGACTGTCAATAAGGCTGGGGCCCAATAAATGATTAAAAAACTTAAAATTGTTGTGTTCTTATTTCAATAAATAAGAAAAGGTTAATCGAAGAAACTCACATTTATTAATTCAGGTTACACACGTCCGTACAGGTTGACAGCCAGTTAAAAAGACACCCTTTACCGTCCAACCTGGCCCTACCCGCACAGACACTCAATCATACCAACATACTAATACTGGTATGGTGTGCATAGCCACCGCCTATGCACACACGTACCATCATGAGTTACATACTACATACATAACACTCCTTCCCTTTTTATTTATTTATTTTTTCAAAGGGATTACAGTGATCCTAAAATTAAACATTTTATAAATCAATAATCATAATAATTATAATAACTCCATTTATACTTATAAATCCAGTTTAACAGGCATTTTCCTGGCCCTTTCAGACCGTCGTATAATAGGTGTACAAATTTCCTCAGTTCCCATGCTATCTGGGGCCCTGAGAGGCGAGGACCTGGTTCTAACTTCTGATTCCATTATAACTTCTGGAGATTTACTTTTTCTGCCTATGGTCCCTGGTTCACATGGTACTTCAGGAGTCTTAACTTTGAATGGAGAACGTTGCCTTGCCGGTTCTCCAACATCATTGTGTTTATTCTTATTACAATCAACATAATCTTCATCATACATGTTAGTGACCTTTGTAGGCCTACTATTATCACTAGTAAGCACTGAATATTTCAACTGATTACAGTGACATAGCCTAATTCGACCGTCTACACTAACTAGATAAGTTACAGGGCTTATCTTTTCCTTAACTTCCCCTTTTTTCCATCGTACACCTGGTGTTCGTTGAGGACCAGTTACCTTGACTAAAACCTGTTCTCCTACCATAAACTCTTTCGGTCCTTTGGCAAAATGTTGGTTGCGTTTGAACATTACTTCCGCGCTGGCTTTTTGTAAAGTTACTCCTACATTTGGACTCAACATACTTAACTTGGTGCGTGGTTTATATCTAAACATCATTTCAGCCGGAGACGAATTAGTTATGGTTGTCGGAGTATTCCGAAAATGAAACAAAAAGTTATCTATTCTATGCTGTAAGGTTAGATTAGATTGTTTATTAAGCTTATCCGTAGTAATATGATACTTGGATAGAACTTCCTTGACTGTCCTGACATTTCTTTCGGCTAGACCATTCGACGCAGGGTGATAGGGTGGACTATGTGCTAACCGTATACCATTAGACACACAGAATGTTTTTAGCTCTTCAGAATTGAACGGTGGACCATTGTCCGAGACCAAAAGCTCTGGAAAACCGAAAGTAGCAATTACATTTCTTAGCTTTTCAATTACGTGTTTGGCACTTGTCTGTTGCATTGGCCACACCTCAAGCCACTTCGAGTAACTATCGACTAGCACTAACAGCATAGTGCCTTCCAGTTTAGCAAAATCTAAATGCACTCTTTGCCAATGCCGATAGGGTGTAGGCCAATTATGCAAAGGACCTTGCTTGTCTGACGGGCGCGACAACTGACATGCCTCGCAACTGAGAACCATGATTTCTATATCACCATCGATCCCCGGCCACCAGATATGGCTTCTAGCTAACGCTTTCATTCTCACCACTCCTGGGTGTTGATCATGTAGTAAGGACAAAACATGATTACGTAATTGTTCTGGAATTATGACCCGATTTCCCCAAGTAAGACAATTCTCGTCGATTGATAACTCGCTTTTGCGACTGAAATAAGGTTTTAACCCAGGATCTATCACTTCACTGCTAGGCCAACCCTGTTGTGTTGATAGCATTACCCTTGACAGGACAACATCTTTTGCACTATAATGCGCTATTTCCTTGGCTGTACATGGGAAATCCGAAAATGACGACTTCCACTCACTACAAACCCACTTGACTGCGGAAAACTGACAACGTTGCTCCTCTACTGACTTACTAGGCATCGGTAACCGCGACATCGCATCGGCATTAGCTAACTCTTTTCCTTTACGGTATTCAATATGGTACATATACGCAGATAAAATTATGGCCCAACGTTGCAACCGTGCTGCAGCTAATGTCGGAATACCCTTCTTACTACCTAGTATGGCCCTTAACGGAGAGTGATCGGTGATCAAACGAAATTTATGCCCAAAAATAAATTTATGAAATCGTTTCACCCCGAATACGATTGCCAAGGCCTCTTTCTCTACCTGCGCATAGCCTTGTTCAGTTTTGCTTAAGGTTGACGAAACGAACATCACCGGTTTCTCTACCCCGTCAACCACATGCGATAACACTGCGCCTACACCATAATGTGACGCATCACATGATACAACCATCTCCCGAGTTGGATCATATGGTACTAAACACTGACTACTCACGAGTAATTCCTTACTCACTTCAAACGCCTTTTGACATTCTGCTGTCCAGGCCCATTTACTTCCCTTCTCAAGCAGTTTATGTAGGGGTTTGATTGAACTTGCTAGGTTTGGAAGAAATCTATTATAAAAGTTTAACAAACCCAAATACGACTGTAGCTGAGCTACATCTGATGGTGCTGGGGCCTTAACAACGGCCTCCACCTTGTTTGGATGCGGGTGAATCCCTGATGAGTCTAACACATGACCAAGGTACTCAACTTCTGATTTGAAAAACTTGCATTTTCCTAAATTAATTCTGATATTATGCCTTTCCAACCGTTCTAACACCATTTCCAAGGTTTTCTCATTACCTTCCGGTGTTTCACTTACAATGAGTACATCATCTAAGTAACACTTTACATTTGGAATACCACACAAAACTTGATCCATTACACTTTGGAAAATAGCTGGTGCGGATGTAATTCCATAAGGTAATCGAGTAAATTGATACAGGCCTAAATGAGTGTTGACAGTTAATATTTCCTGGGCTTTTTCTGATATTTTCAGCTGTTGATATGCATTACTTAAATCTAATACTGTAAATACCTTTGCATTACCCAGTGAGGCAAAAATATCATCCACCCGTGGTAACGGATAGTGCTCAGTGTCGACATACCGATTCACGGTTACCTTAAAATCTACACATAGTCTGACAACGCCAGTTTCCTTTTTCGGAACTACTACTAATGGTGAAGCCCACTGACTGCGTGACACTTTCTTCAACACACCATTTTGTTCCAACTGTTTCAACTCTTTTTCCACTAATGGTTTTACAGCATATGGTACCCCATATGCTTTGTGGAAGATAGGGGTTGCATCCTCTTTCAACACTACATCGGCCACAAAACCTATAATGCTACCGGAGGTATCTTTGTTAAAAACTCTTGGAAATTTTTCTCGTAAATCTTGTACCTTGTTACTACATGACTCGGTTACATTCAAGGACTTGACAGCAAGATGGAATTTTGACAAATCATCTCTCCAATTTGGAGTTAGCACGTTCAACCATGGACGCCCTAACAATGGTATAGTATCACTATGTTTACTACTTCCCATAGCCACCACTATCAGGTCTAGATTATGAACTGCATTGATACCAATCACTGACACAGTGATCTTGCCTACTACACTTCCCAGACCACCAAAAACTGATTTGAGTGTAATCTGAGTTTTACTCAGTGGAACATTCCTAAAATGTTTGAGATAACATTTTTCTGAAATAATGGAACAGGCAGCACCGGAATCTACCTCCATGTCTATCACTTTACTGTTGAGCTTCATCTTAACTATCAAAGGCTTATCAACTTTACCAATTACTTTGATATTTTTTATTTCACCCATATCAAAATTGACGTCTTGATCTGACTCGCTGTCCTCTCCTTCACTGGATTCCTGTTCCACTTTCTTCACCTTGCTCCGACTTTGGCACATTTTAGACGTGTGACCTTTTCGCTGACAGGTGAAACAGGTCCACTGACGAGCTGGGCATGTTGACTCCTCATGTTGTCGACCACATCTGCGACACTTGGGATCCATGCTGTGTGCTTGACTCGATTTAGACTTGACTGGTAGCCGACCGCCATCTGACCCATGAGACTGTGAGCTGGAAGGCTTGGACTGTTGACCTTGACGTGACTGCCTTTGAACCACTTTTTTTACATCGCTTAATACTGATACAACGCGTGCGTTATCTCCGGCTGACTCGAGGCCTCTTGCTACTTTGCAAGCTTTGGTAAATGTAATGTTATCTTCGCAATTTAATAACTGCTTGCGGATATCTTCGTTTTTTACCCCACATACAAATCTGTCTCTAAGCGCTCTGTCCAAGAAAGCACCAAATTCACACGTACTGGCTAATGACTGCAATTGCTCAGCGTATTCTATAATCGATTCCCCCTCTCTTTGGTTTCGATTATTAAATTTAAACCCTTCCACCATCACAGACTTTACTGGTGTGAAGTGCGCTTGTAAAATGGCCTTGAGTTCTTCATACGTTTTAGAACTAGGTCGAGCCGGACTAACCAGTGATCTAATTGTCCTGTAAACCTTCGCCCCCATCTGTTGTAGGAATATAAACTTCTTCTTATCTTCTTGAACAGTATTAGATTCAAAAAATAACTCTAACCGCTCAACATAAATGTCAAATTCCTCTACTGATGGATCAAATGTTTCAACTTTCCCGAAATAGGAAGACATATTTCCTTTACCTACACTAGAATGTTCGTCAGCCGTCATTACGCCCACTTGTCGCGACCACGCGGGTCACGAATTGAATTCGGCAATATTTGCACAATCCTAGTAAATTTTTCGTTGAAAGTTTCTACTTTGGTTCTAAAACCCTCGTCGCCAAACTGTTGTGTTCTTATTTCAATAAATAAGAAAAGGTTAATCGAAGAAACTCACATTTATTAATTCAGGTTACACACGTCCGTACAGGTTGACAGCCAGTTAAAAAGACACCCTTTACCGTCCAACCTGGCCCTACCCGCACAGACACTCAATCATACCAACATACTAATACTGGTATGGTGTGCATAGCCACCGCCTATGCACACACGTACCATCATGAGTTACATACTACATACATAACAAAAATGAAATACTCAAAAGTATTATAGACTTATCTAACTATTAAGCAAAGATCCCAAAGTACCCTGCAGTCAAGTTCAGGCCTAGGAAGAGTAGCCCTCGAAACCTAGAGCTCACTTTCCCTTCGAGAAACTAGCCGGAGCAAACTGACTGTCAATAAGGTTGGGGCCAAATAAATGATTAAAAAACATTACAATAAAAGGTTTTATGAATAATTTGAACTGAATATATTAATGAGCAAGTATCTCACATTACCCTGGAGTCATATTCAGGCCTAGAAAGAGTATCCCTAGAAACCTAGAGCTCATTTCTCCTTCGAGAACCTAGCTCAACCAAACTGACTGTCAATAAGGTTGAGGACTAATACATGATTGAAAAACATACAATGAGTGAAAAAATATATAAAATCATCATATAAATAAGCAAAGATCCTACAGACAAATTTGGGCCTGGGTAGAGTAGCCCTAGAGACCTAGAGCTCATTTTCCCCTTGAGAACCTAGCTGTAGCAAACTGACTGTCAATAAGGTTCAGGTCTAATAAATGATTAAAAACTTACAATGAAAGACTCAAAAGTGATACATACAGACTTATTTAATTATTAACCAAAGATCCCAAAGTACCCTGCAGTCGAGTTCAGGCCTAGGAAGAGTAGCTCTAGAAACCTAGAGCTCACTTTCCCTTCGAGAAACTAGCCGGAGCAAACTGACTGTCAATAAGGTTGGGGCCAAATAAATGATTAAAAAACATTACAATGGAAGGTTTTATGAATGATTTGAAGTGAATATATTAATGAGCAAGGATCTCACATTACCCTGGAGTCATATTTAGGCCTGGGAAGAGTAGTCCTATAAACCTAGAGCTCATTTCTCCTTCGAGAACCTAGCTCAACCAAACTGACTGTCAATAAGGTTGAAGGCAAATAAACGTTTAATAAGGCGACCATGATACTCGTAAAATTAACATGATATCAGCAGAATAATTGGCAACGATTAGGCAATATCCCAGACGCATATTCGACCCTAGAAACCCAGAAATAGCAAAGCCAAAAGCCTAGGTAGCTATAGGCCCTAGATATAGACGATGCCTAGAAATGGCAAGATGTTTGACAACACTTTAAACTTCATAATTAGGTCTATAATGGTACTTAAATGATGAAATAAACGTGAAATACAGTTCAATTATTATTTATAGCATCACTTCATGTTTATTTTAGTTCAAATAGACATTGAATTATCGTTTTAATGATGATTTACTCAAACAATGTTCAAACTGAGTGTCAGCAGAACCATGGCGGTATACGTCTACTGACAGTTGGACTGTCATGAGCATAAAGTGATAGAGGAAGTTAGTTTGTCAGTAGCACTTTTGGCTTCTTACAGCTTAGCTGTCAGCAGACGCGGCCTAATATCTTTGCACCCGATCGTCCGTCAATAATCCAACTGGCAGTGTAACACGCATGTCGGATTGTTACGGCTTGCAGGCCTATGTCAAGTCATTTTCTGGTTCGTACATATTTATGTAAGTAATTTTTCATGTGTTAGTCCCAAAGTGTAAACATTCAAAGGCAATTGGTAACATTTGTATATTATCTAGCTTCAATTTATAGATTCGTTATCCTGCCATATTTTTTGGTTTGGAGTCATGCTTTTGTTTAATGTCTGTCTTGTCGACTTGCCGAAGCCTATGGCGAATAGGCCTAGGCGTACAGGGTAATGAGCCTAGCCTGCTTAGCTGCTGATCTTGCTGGCAAGGCAGGTCTGGTAGGCCCAATACTTGAATTAAGCCTAGGTCTGACTTTGACCGTTGACCCTACTGGCTTATGAAGAAATTCCAAGGTAATACTGTATGTTCAAATTGGAATTCCACGGATCGGAACTTATCAAATCAGGGCTAGGGTACTAGGCCTTGGGCCAAGGCGTAGGCTCATGTTAGGTTAGGCTGAAGTTTGGTGCCTATGTACGTATATCGCACGGCCGAGAAACGGTTTAGGCAAACCGGTTCACGGTGAAACGGTTTACAGATGGTGATATACGGTACCTGTCAATTTTGGTGTAGAACACTATGGTTCTAATCCCGTTTGGCAAGTGAATTGGACAACTCGAAATGATTGATATACACGTCAAACCAATTCAAGGTAACCTCGAACGCGTGCGACATATCGATCACAAGGCGCTGCCAATATTCAAAATGGCTGGCAATGAAACGTTTTGCTAACGTGTTTCTGAATTATTGTGATATAGGCCTACACTCATTTGTTGAACCGCTTCAGCGTGAACTGGTGTGCCCAAACCGTTTCCTGACCGTGTGATATATGTAGTCAATATTATCTTGAATATATAATAATTGTTGCTAGGTGCCTAGGCCTAGGCTAGATGTCTGGAATTAGTTCGTAACCTGGTAGGCCGAGAATTATTTCGCAAAGACTTGGTGGGCCTACACTAACATTTACCTCACAGAAAAGTCGAGTTTTATGGTTTATAGGCCTACATTATTATGGTAAATATGGTATAGAGAAATCGCCCATTTGCAACTTTGGGGACGAAAATGCCTGAAGGTTATGTATTTGGATGTAACAATTATTGAAATGAAGGTATATTTTGACATTTTTGCATGGTACTTTTTCTGTAGGCCTACTCAAGCTGTAAGTGCGATTACGATGAAAAATATGCACTTGGTCAGCCATGTTGGAAGTAGTCAGCTAATGATTGCGCTAATAATATCTGTACCTGAAATGGCTGCTAAAATGAAGAAATCCTACTAAAACCGTAGGCCTATTTTCATATTACGAAAAAACCATTTAAATGACTATGAAATTAGAATATGCCACCACTTCTGGATAACATAGTGATGCTATAATTAGTAAATACCAACATCATAAATGTGTCCCTTCGAATAGGCGAGTTCTCTATATTCAATAATTACCATACATTTTGCTACATAGATACGTTCGGTATCATGGATTATGAAACATGGTCATAAAGAATGTGAGCTTTCCCAAGAAAGATTATAGCTTCATGCCAATGTGACACACATCTCAACCAAATATTAGGAACCATACATTGTAAGTGATGGTGGGGTCACTGAGCATCATTTTTAAAATTTATTCATATTTGGTTCAACAACGTATTTTATTGATACCCAAGATTTATTGGCATCAGAGCTGGGTACCAAATATTGGGCTTTAGGATCAAACATTCTTTTTTGTTTAATATCAAAGGTTTCCAGAAGGTGAAAATGATCTGGAAATAATTCTATTCAGGCCTGCTTTCTTATCGTTATAATTTTTTATGACTGTTCAATTTTATTTACATTATGCATATGGGCCTATCCTTTTGAAGAGATTGTTATCTCATGGTGTATGGTAAGATGTATAAAGGGATGCATAAAGAGATCCTTTGGCCCTCTCTTATGGTGGCTCAGCTCCCTATCCTACCAATGTTGAAATTCATGTACCATATCAATTTGTCATCCAAATCTATGAAAGTAATTTAGTAGTGATACAAGGAACTTGGTGCATACAAAATTATGTTCATGGCAGCTTAGCTGTAGGTAGCAACAATCACCTGAAATGCCAATATTTGAGGATTGCAGTAGGCATGACGCATAGTTTCATATTTGTAGGTCTATACTAGGTAGAACAGCGATCGGTAGGTTCAGTGACAGTACTTTTGAAATAGAACAAGGTTGATAGCTGAGTGAAACCACCATGTAAGCTCGATACATTGTGGTGTAGGCTCACATGCACATTAATATGATATGGTGTATTTATCTCATTGTATGGTTTACAATCAAAAGAGCGAGGTTCGGTCTTACGACCGCTCTTTTACCTAACCTTTTGTCCCTAAACTTACGTAGGCCCCTGCCATATTATAACAGAAACATAAAATCAAACAGAATTGAAGATAAATCCTAATAGATATATAACCAAAGGATAGTATAAAATATAGTGAGATGGTGGGATAGGGGTAGTTTGGGAACTTGCCACCGCGCATTTATGTGCAATTGCAAGAGTTGAATAATAATACCGGTAATAATAATAATATTCAATACAATGAAACACAATTTGAAAGGAGACATTATTTTTGCTCAACTCGTCTTAGTGGTTGAATAATGAATAATTCATTCATTAATAAATTGAAATGATTAGTGCATAGAATTCTGATATAATGATTGGAAAGACCAATACCGGTAGTAATAAAATGAAATAAAAATGTAATGCTGTGATGGCAATGAAATGTATTGATGAGGGTGAGGAGCAGTTTGACTTGGGAATGAATGAATATTAGGGTTTTAAGGCGCATCGACAGCGAGGTCATTTAGCGCAATGACACTTGGGATGTGTCATTGTAAGAGTAGAATGCCTGGTCGGTAAGGAAGGATTTGAGGAAGGATTTGAATGTAGGGAATGTGGGCGAGGACTTGATTTGATTGGTGGATCTGATGAGACTATTGTAAAGGACTGAGCAGAGATGTTTTGAACTCCTGGTGCTGAGGGCAGGGTTGTGGGGATCAGGCTGAGTGGGAGTGCACTGAGGATTTGAGATGAAATAGCATCTGCAGTCTGTGGCATTTTACAGCATTTTACTTTACAGAACGGTGTTTTATTTCCAAGAGCCAAAACTACCGTACCGTAGGTACTAGAATCATGTTTTTGCTTCAACATTTTCTTACTTTTGTAATGTGTATTGTTGAAGTATTTGGGTCTTTTGCTTTTATCATGGACCAATAAGGATGTTTAGCACCTTTAACACATGTTGAAATTTGTCTATGCCAATTTAGGAGCATTTAGAGATAGGTTGGTTGGTATTTAACAGAGTTCTGGCAAAAACCTATTTCCTCCACTCACTGTAGCACGTTCGTCACCATTCTCGATTGTGCTATGTTGCCATTCTTAATATGAGACATGTTCATAGACCTGCTGGTAATAAATGGGACTCTTGAAGAGAGAAGTTTTAAGGAAAGGTTTGGTGGGGGGAAGTATCTCAGCAACTTATCATGTAACAATAGTGTAGAATTGGCAACTGTGTGGAGAATGGAAGATCTCATATTTGCATTGACATCAGTTCCACATGGCTTTGCTTACAATTGGCTTACCGGTACATCGAACATTTTCTAGCCCTCACTCCCTGCCTTCGTCTAAAGCATTTTTTTCGCATTTGCATTAGACTAGGTGAAGAATCATTACTCTATGCTCTTACAACACATTATGCTATAATACAAACTGGTTATTGTTTTACTTTTATTGTTTTAGGTTTGGCATATATTAAATATGCATACAAGGTTTTGAATGGATAGAGACAGCCCATTTTTGTTCAACCGTAACATCTGCATGTCACCGACCACGACGAATGAGGAGTTGGCACCGACATCTACTAATGATTTGAATGCTTTGAAGAGCCAAGTATCCTTGAATAATTCATTTGAAGATTTCTCATGTAAGAGCCTTCTGAGCGGAGACTGCAGCGAGGAGATTCAAGATATTGGACATCCTTTTGAAGCCATGGGTATCGAAAACTCATGGTAAGCTATAATGAATATCCCTAGAAACTCTTTTGCTTAGCAGTTACCATAGGACTATACTATATATGCAAAGGCTTAGTTCTCGCCTACGTGGTACCTTCAAATCAATCTTTTATTGGATGAGCGTAAGCAAGACTCAATTTTACTGTAGCCCTACTTGAAAACCCCCTTTATTTTGCCCTATGCCAAACGAGAGCAGAAATTTTGATGAAACTTCACATTATTCAAAATATTGCCTCCAGCAGTGAAGTTATATAGTAAAAGATCCAATATGTTTCTGAGATTTGACAAAATTACACTGGGAAAACAAACGTGAGGATGGCAGGAAATTTTGTTCCAGGTAAAGAATGAACTGGAAAATAGAATAGACCTAGTAGTCTTGAATGATATTCTGTTCTGTTTAGCAGACAGCATACATATTTCTTTTTCTTATCTTTCCCTTCTTGTAAATCAATGTTAGATGGTATAGTAACTTTTACCGAGCGAACAAACAACATACGAAAGGCACCCTACTGCTATATGTTTTCATTTATTTCATTTTTATTTATTTACGGTATATATATATATATATATATATATATATATATATATATATATATATATATATATATATATATATATATATATATATATATATATATATATATATATATATATATATATATATATATATATATATATATATATATATATATATATATATATATATATATATATATATATATATATATATATATATATATATATATATATATATATATATATATATATATATATATATATATATATATATATATATATATATATATATATATATATATATATATATATATATATATATATATATATATATATATATATATATATATATATATATATATATATATATATATATATATATATATATATATATATATATATATATATATATATATATATATATATATATATATATATATATATATATATATATATATATATATATATATATATATATATATATATATATATATATATATATATATATATATATATATATATATATATATATATATATATATATATATATATATATATATATATATATATATATATATATATATATATATATATATATATATATATATATATATATATATATATATATATATATATATATATATATATATATATATATATATATATATATATATATATAAATTCAATGTTACTCAACAACCTCACCAACACCTAGGTTGTATAAATTGTAGGTTGTATAGGTTGAAAATAAATTGATGAAGTGATAGGATTTTTGGACTCAAACCTGCACCCGTTTGGCTTCAGATTTAAAAAGCAACTGTCTGAGCCAAGCGGATGGCTAACAGAGTATATTAAATGGATGAATCTGTTCTAAGGAATGATGACAATAGCTTTGCTTCGGCTCCGGCTGGGGACTTTCCAATCCCGTTGCCTCCACCCGGAGGGTTTGATGATATTCCCTGTTTGGACTCTGACCTTCAGACGTCGGAACATGGACCGTTTCATGAGTCAGACCTTGGAAACCTCTTCTCTAGTGAGCCGGAGATCTCGGAAGATGTTAAAGGTGGGTATAGATGACTGAATACCGAATATTCTTCTTACGGCTCATGTAAGTTGTTACCCTGGATGCCTTATTTTGCCAGAAATTCTCACAAATTGGAAGTCTCTGAGTATGAAATGAAAGGAATTTTCACGGGTAGTAGGGCTCATTTGGATGTTGTGTGGGAACGTTTATTCAAAAGCAAGCAGCTACAAGATGGAAACGTGAAGTATTAACAAATACCGTAGGGTGTAGGTTTTGCTTTTGCCAAGAGCACTACTCTACTACTGGACTACTGTACTTTGTACAGTAACCCTAAATGCAAAATTTATGCGTTAATTCAAAATGCAAAGGACCTCAAAAAAATGATTTCGATTTTAAAAAATTCCGCTTTTCAAACGTCTTTTGTGTGTATCGTATAATTGTTTATAGTCAGCTAACTGACAACGCACAATCGTTATACAGCCCGCTTCCGTTGGCGCTCGGTCGTCCCGAGTGTTATCGACGAATGAGTGTTCCGAGCTTACATAAATCTCGTACTCGTCATATCTAGTCAAGATCAGAGGCTTGGAGCGCATTCAGATGACACACTCAAAGCAGCGAACAGCTGAGCTGCTTTCGGCTTATTGAATGAATGAATATTAGGGTTTTAAGGCTCATCGACAGCGAGGTTATTTGGCTTATTGTTACGCGTCAAATAAAAGTATAAAAATTGGAAAAAATAATGATCAATTCAAGGAATTCACTCCAACTATTTCGAATTATCCAATCCGAAATCAGTGCTGAAGCAATTGAAGGGTCGAAATATTAGTTCAAATTAGGGATTAGCTGGAATTCGAATGAACCACTAATTAACATTTACCTTCAGCCAGGGACTGGCTTCAACATCGAAATATGTCAAATTTCGTATTAACCGAGTTCGGATTAACTAAGGTTTACATTAGCATTGAAAGTAGACATCTTAGGCCGTAACACTTGAGTTTCCATCGCTAATGTGATTAATCATTTATGTGGATATTTTTTTCATGGTACAGTAGGCCTTCTCAACAAACTAACCAACGGCTAGGTTGTATGTTATACAAATGAGGGGGAGGAATATGAAACGATGAAGTGGTGATAGGTTAAAGGTCATTTACAAAAACCCATGCATAGGCTACAGCAAACTCAAAACTGCATTTGTCTGTCTTCAGATTTTAAAGCACTGCCTCAAATCTCTGGGTAAATGAACAGCTGTAGGGATAATCATAATCACAATTTAGCTAGTATTAGGCCTTATTGTCATGGGCATGTGTTTTGTTTCTTTGAAAAGTATACAATTTTATTATATTATTGCTCTCCACCAATTCTACACTTGTCTTCATGATGAGATTGAAGGTTATTTTATTAGGTGTTTTTGGATAGTGGGGAGGAAGAATTGTCCCAGTATTGTTGAAGAATTACTTCAGTATTGGCCTGAACGACAGAGGGAAACCACGAAAATCCCCTGTCAGGATGATCGACCATGGCGGGAATCGAACTCCGGTCTCCTGAATGACCGTTCAGTGTGCTAGCCACTTGACCACTAGTCTCGGTAGCCCTTGATCTTCATAGGCACAATTATAATGATTCTCGTTTCTGTTTTCAATACCAAACTGTTATAATTCTCCACCGAGAATGCATTCGCCGCATTCAGACATTCACTACAGAATCCAGGTAATGTGAATGACTCGGAAACATCAACGACAAAATGATCAGAATAACCAAATGATCAACACAGTGGATCAGAGCTAGGGGATCGGCATGGTTGGTCAGACGGGACACCTATCCTTCATGGTTATGTCTGCTGTTTGGAGGTACCTGGGCCATAACATGTGGGTCAGAGCCCTGGGGTTGGTGTTCAGTGTAACTGGTATTTGGGGGTCGTCGTTTTCAGTGGAGAGACTATTGTCTGTGAGTATGAGCGCAATTGGTGCTTCACGGACATTTGTGGATCGGAGCCAAGAGCTTGTGTCAAGAGCCAAGAAAATATGAAAAATATCATATTGATCAACAAACCATCCGACTTGGGGAGCATATACAAAAGAAGAAAAACAGAGAAAGATACATCTTGGACTGAATGGAAGTCTTCGCTTACGATCATCCAATACAAGGGCTATAACCAAAGCTTTAGTCGTAGAAAATGATCTTCTACTTTGTTATATAGGGCCTCATTCCTGCATGTTGTGGCAGTTGTAAGTGATCTCTTGACCTAACTGTCGTCACTTTAATTTCCAATGTATGAATATTCAGGAGAGTAAAAAATATATGTGATTGTATTCTAGATATTCAATAGAAAGACTTGACTAAATACTACCTCGTACATTTTACTCTTCTATATATTCACAAATAGGAGATTAAAGATACGACAATTAGGTTAAGTGATCACTTACGACAGTCACACTGTACAAGCACGAGGTCCCTGGTTTAATCTCTTGACAATACCTACTTATTTTGATTCCAATTGTTAGCCTATTTAAGTCACATTGCAGTAATATTAGACTTACTCATATAAAATTACAGTAGAATCTCTTTGAAACATCCCTCAATACAGCGATCATCGCAATATATCATCGTTTTGAGATAGTCCCGACCAATTCCCATAAGACCACGTGTATTTTTTCTTTGTTAATACGTCCCTTAATATAACGACCATCGCGAGAATACGACGCTTTTTTGGTTCCCTTCCAAGAAAAATCATCAATACTACGACGAAACGACTAAAAAATTGTTATTGTTTGTACCGTTTTGTCCCAAATATAAGCCGAGGGTTTTTCTCGAAATTTCAAGCCCTTGAGTCACCCTCAGCTTACTTGCAAATCTCGGCCTATAATCGGTAAAAATATGTTTTTTGCTCATTTTAACTGGGCGTAAAACACCCGCACACTCATAACAACGGAATCGACTTGAAACTGCGAGATATTCCACTGAAAAAACGTTTAATGAATGTTTCATCATGAAGAAGCATGATTTTTCCAATTTCCAGCATTTTTATTTGATGCGCAATGATAAACATGACCACTTTGAGCTGAGGTACTCTTAGTGACACTATACGGTGGTATTATTTTCATATTATATGCCCTTCCAAAATAAAGCGAAGTGTATAGGCCTACTTCTACACATCACGTTTGGCACCATGTCTGTTCAATGCCAGGCGTGCTGCTTGACTACAACTGACGGGTGGAGAAATATGATACAGTTGAACACTTCAGACACTTGAAATCACACATCAGTAAATTGTAGGAGGAAGGTTGAAGAAGGGGCTATTGATTCATCAATTAAAAATAGTTTTTCATTATAAGCGTAGCTTGTTGTTTGTGATCAACTAGAAAGTGAAATATGCCAAAACACAAAAGTTCCTACTACATATATAGGCTATACATAATTATTTTAATTCAAGGGCTTCATGCAATTATTCTCTTGCTATTTCAGTAGTCATTAAAACTTCATCAAAATTAAAATTTTGTCATTAAAACATTGTGAACAAAAGGCTACTGACTGGAAGTTTTTTGATAACAATGAAACTTGGGACACAGCTTGTTGAGTGAGCATTGGTATGAAATCTGATTAAATTCTCATAAAGTGGCTTTTACAGTTTTGCTAGACCTTCTACACCTGTGTATTTATAGAAACCCTATTGAGTTACAGTGAAACCTCTATGCATCGTTCCTGGATCCATCGTTTTCCTGCTTGTATCATTCAGTTTTACTCACCCCACTCCCATATAATCAATGGCAAATTTTCCTGGATGGATGGTTTTATTTTCCTGGTACCTTGAAAAACCATAAATAGAGGTTACACTGTATTGTCAAAGTGTTAATGTCTAAAACTATGGTTTGTAATACGTATTGTAAATTTGTAATAGTAGTGTAGCAGTTGTTCATTATTAATTTTACCAGAGTATGTTATTTCATTGATTCAGACAAGGCTACAAGGAAAGTAGGTACATACAGTATAACAATAATGCTATTTATTCATCATATTCATATAGCTTGTGAACATATCCAATGAAAATTAAATGAAATAGCTTGCACACTATCTATTAAGTCATCCCCGATGATAGGGTCCAGGTTTTAAGATTTCTCTGTTAAGAGAGGCTATAGTCACGATGTAGTAACATATTGACTATTGCAACATACTTTATCATAATATTAAGAAGGTGTACCGGCTTCCATACTAATAACATTACTACCGGTATTTGTGCTTTATTTTATTTGTGTTTAATTGTGATGTGTTGCGGTTAAAATCAGAGCCGGAGGTCTAATTTGCCAGTCACGATTTCGCAGATTCCCTTGCGAACTAGATGTAGATTAGAGTGGCTAGGGTACCGGTGGCATTGTATAGCATGTGTGATCGTGTATAGTTCAATATAAAAGCGATAGTTGCGCTACAAGTAAATGGGACCCTGGACTCAGATTCTGACCCTGTAAATACTTCTCTTTGAAAAGGCTATTCGGTACACCTTTATATTATGATGGAGTATGTTGTTATCACTACATCGTGCTATAGTAGTAGCTTATATAGATCTGTATAATAGCAGTCTACTAATTTGTTTCTGTATATAATTCATACTGAGCATACTGTTGAGTACTCGGAGATTGTATGGAACTATGGATTGTTTGGTGCCTCAAGGCATTTCTAACTGGATTGGCAAAATCAACATTGAACGGTTTGAAAACCCTGGTAAATATATTGAATACCTTGAGTTGATAAAAACATGAGCCGCCGACCCGATTGGAGAGTGTAAAGCCCGTATTACACGGGAATGGTTGCAATTGAATGCAATCATTCGTTTCCTCAAGGTCACTCCAAACAGCCGAATGACCTATTATACACAACCAAATGGCCGGGCTGGTTGAATGGTTCACAGCCTCCCTGAGGCATGGCCTGCTTGTCACGATTTACAAAAAGTTAAGAATTGTTTGAATTGTTTGAAAAAAATTGTCCAGAATTAATTTTTATATTTTATTATCATGAATAATTTCGATCATAAACTGCAAAATGAAAGGAATTTTCAACTTCAAACGTCAATATTTTGACATTGAAATCAGCTGTTCGCTATTTGGTTTCCTATTGGATGAATCGGATCACGTGGGCTCTATTCAGTGAATGCAACCCGAGAATATAGAACTATTTCCAATTGCGTCAATTGAACTCTATTCAAACAGCCGAATGGAGGTGAGTCATCTGCGCTCGCGCGCATCAATTGCAACCAACCCATTCAGGCTATTCATTCCCCGTGTAATATGGCCTTAACATGCAATGCACAGCCTTCTCACTGATACCAACTAATAGTGCAGTTCCTGTAGAAGCCAGTCGATAGAGTGGTTGTATTTTGTTCTGGTGTATTATTGTTGTCTTTGAAAAGTTCTACTATTTTAATTCATCAATTCAGTTGCATATCAATTTGGTGTTGGTAATTTCAAGTGGCTTGATGAACGATTACTTGTAACTGTCAAGTTGGTTTGAATTCAAGTCAGTTGATTCAAACTGGTTTGAAGTGCTTATTCTAGTGATAGTCTTGATAAACTTATAAACCTTCAGTATCTATATAAAGTACCATAGTTAATAGGCCAATTTATATGATACTGTAGAGTGTAGACTAGAATATTGTCTAATATACAAGACAAGTTACTACAAAAATACACTGTCAGTGGAGCAAGCATATAAGGGAAAATCAAGACTCTTGGCACAATATTTGATTGAGGAAGAACACTGCAAAGAGTGAATTCAATTTTGTCTAGCTTGGTTTAGCCAATTTAGTATGAATAATTTTGTGTGTAAATGGTACAATTATATGTGTAGCCAATTTATGAAGGAAAAAGAGTCAAATTTAAATTTATTGTAGGCTACAGTGAATAATTATTGTTTCACATAATATTTTTACTAGTTTTTAATTTTTACATCTCTTTCAAATATAAGCTGTCTGGAATACATCAATGATTGCTATAGTAACATCCGATAACATAATATATTGTTTTTCAATTTTTTACCCTCCCTCTTTGTTTTAACCATATTGTCCAGTGCCTAAAAGATCTTGTAATCAGCAGGCAATTGGCAGTCATTGTAATATTTCAACTAGATAATATTGATCTCAGTTAGTTTAGTTTACAAGCCTGACTTGAAACTTTTGCATTATATTGAAAAATGTGATTACATAAAATGTATAATTTTTACTCATTGGCATCTGTAGCTGGACTTCATTGAAATACAGTAGTTCTATAAATTGGATTTCTTGCCAATAGTGTCAAAATAGGATTTTCATGGGTGCTATTTCTGATAACCCATTTTTACCATGGGTGTTAGTCTGAGGCAGCGGAATGCTAACGGTCAGGCTGTCAAGGCTAAAAGTAATTGTTACAACAAAACTAATATTTCACTTGACACAATTAGATAATTTGAATAATAAGCCTGTTTTATAGTAATACAGTATTAAATTCAGTGATTTCATCATTTTATTAATAATGTAATATGAGCACTTGAATTCTGACGTTTTCTCAAGATGGACTGGAATTTACATTGTACATGGTACATTATTGGAAGATAGAAACTTTGCGTGTTCTTAAAATGTTGGTACAGTAAAGCTATCTTTTCCACCTTCATTGTTTATGCTAGCATGTATTGTTTATGTGTGTGCAATCTCAATGTTAGGTTATCGTTCGTCAATTTTTGCTGTATCCATCATTTTTTTATATTACTTCTATCAAATAGAACCGTCTTTTCTGCTCTTACCCTTATATTTTAGAAGTTTATTCTGTCAACATTTGTTTTGTACTTTTTTGCACTAAACCTGTAACTAATTACATAGTCAAATGACTACAATATTTTAATAACAATGTAATGTTACAGATAGGGTGGAAAAGATTGGCACAACAGGCAAAGAGAACATCCTTGGTAAGATTCCTACTGATCCTTACATCCTTCCCCACCCATTCAAATTTGTCCTTGAGATTGTATATTTTTCCACGCATAATTTATTGAAATGTTCAAAAATGGAGAAATGTCTTGCTCGTAGATTCTGATGTTGATTTATCGTTTCTGACGTGGTGTTACTTATTTTGTGAAACTTATTTATCTCAAATTTGTGGTTTTCAGATCCATCAGCAGCTGCTGGCGTGTGTGGTTTACACAATATGGGTAACACGTGTTTCATGGGGGCTGGTCTGCAGTGTCTGGCTGCAACACCAGCCCTCATGGAGTACTTTCTAAGTCGTCCATCTGGTGAAAAGGATTCTCCCCATTCGCTAACAGAACAGTTTTCGTCTCTTCTTCATAAAATATGGTGTGGCAAATTTAGTGTCCTGGGGCCTGATGATTTCAAACGAGCTCTTGGAATTAATCATCCTCAATTTAAAGATTACAGACAGGTATTTATAACTATCTCTGCAATAATCTGGTTCTTCTTTCATTTGTAGTTCAGTACCATGATAACTGAAGAAGAGTTTGTACTGTCAGTTAACTGCTGTAAGGTGATCTTTTCACTGATGACAGAATGGGTATTATTGTCTACAGTGAAAGTGACACGACCTACAGTAGTGGCAAGATCAACCTTATTGTATATATACCACGATGTAGTGATACCAAACACACTTTATCATGATATAAAGAAGGTGTAGGCCTACCCATACCCATAGTATATATATATATATATATATATATATATATATATATATATATATATATATATGGCCCGTATTTGCATCAATGCATTCTTGCAATCAAATCAGAGCCAAAGGTCCGATTTTCCTGTCGCGATTTAGCGGATTCCCTTGTGAACTAGATGTAGATTAGGTGGCATTGTATAGCATTGTTGATCGTGTATAGTTTGATATAAAAGCGATAGTTGTGCTACGAGCACATGGGACCCTGAACTCAGATTCTGACCCTGGAAATACTTCACTTTGAAGAGGCGAGTCAGTACACCTTCTGTACATTATGATGAAGTATGTTGGTATCAATACATCGTGTATATGCTATAGCAAAAATTCAGAAGTAAAATAGCAACAACAATTTGATTTATAAATAAATTCATGAAGGATACTGGAAACATCATCAATCTAAACTGGAAGGAGCCCCAAAATATGTATTTAGTTAATATACCCCCGTATAACCTAGCTATTGGTGGGGTCGTTGAGCAAACAATAATCATTATAAAAATATATTGACCCAAAAAAGGAACGCTTGCTTTTCTTGCTCTGAAAGCAATTAGTGTTGTACAAATTGCACTTGTTGCACTTGTTTTTTAATCATAACTCGTAGTCTATCCATTTTCATAGTAATGGTTCATTGTAAGAAAATACTCATAGTAAGACTTTTTATATCAATCAGTTCCTGATTCCTGCTAGTTCTGATTTCTTCCTCCTCTTTCTCACTAAGTACTACTATCCTCTTTTTCTTCTTCTCCTTCGACGAGTTTCCTCCACCGTTCTCTAACCTCCCACCATCTCTCGTCTACCACTTCCTCCCATCAATCTCCTTGGTTGACTACCCCGAACTTGACTCCCAGCTGCCACCTTTCTCTTGGTCTTACAACTCTTCTCTTAGCTCCATTGTTTTCTGCTATCTGAAACATTGCTCTCGGTATTCTCTTCTCTTCCATTCGCCTATATGCCCGTACCACCTAAGTCTCCGTTTCCATTTTAAATAACCTTTCCACTCCCACTTCATTCCTTACATCTCTGCTCTTCTTCTTCTCCATCTGACATTCCTGTACACTCCTCACAAACTTAATTTCTGCTGCCTCCATTTTCTTTTCTTCTCTCCAGTTCATTGACCATGCAACTGCTCCATATGTTGAAATAGGCAAGTAGTCAACATTATAAATAAGTATCTTCCCACTCCTCAGAGAATCTTGGTTCCCAAAACAGCTTCCTTACTCCTTTAAATAGTGCGTCCGCCTTTACTATTCTCTTCTTCTTCTTCTTCTGCTTCTTCTTATTTTCACTTCTTGCTCTACTTTTGCCGTATTACTGACAACACTTCCCAAGTATGAGATCTCTTCTACTTCTTCCAGTTCTTGACCTTGCAGCTGTACTTCTTCTTGAATCTTTCTCTTCTCTTTGCTCATCACCATTGTTTTGCTCTTTTCCGCGCTAATTTTCATCCCAAATTCCTCGGTCATTTTTTCCCGTCTTTCTACTTTCTTTTGCACCTCTTCTCTACAGTCTCCCCATATACCAAGATATCATCAGCATACATCATTGTCTTTGGCCCTGGACTTTCCTTCCCTGGTTCCAATTTTCTGATCATGTCATCCTACTCATGCATCACCATTACAAACAACATGGGTGATAGGACACTGCCCTGCCTAACTCCACTCTTTACATCAACCACTCCGTCCTGCCTCCATTTGTTTGCACCGAAGCGTTGCATTCTCGATACAAACTCTTCACATGGTCTATCACCCCTACATCTATCCCCTTTGCCCTGAGACTCTCCCACACCCTCTCTCTGGGAAGATGATCACTTGCTTTTTCTAAGTCTAGGAAAGCCATTTACACTCTTCTTAACATCATTATTCATTAAAAATAAAAATCTAGTTTCAGGGTTGTGATGTACTTTAATATAATTGTAATGGCATGGTACTTTGTCACCTAACTGAAAGCAGATAGTGTAGTCTGTCCCGTAGACCAAGACCATATCACAAACAGCCGAAAGATCCTACCGTCTCGTTCATCATCTGGAAACTACGTGGAATTAATATTGACCACATTAATTAACATGGTATTACCTACATCTTCAGCCAGTGACTTACTTAAGTTCAAAATAGTTCAATTTTCTGATGAACCAAGGTGGTTCTAATGAGGGCTTATTTTGATTTATACTTTGTGTCACACTAAATATACAGTACACTGTGAAGACATCTGGGCCTACATACATTCAATGAGTACCGGTATTGACTTCTATTTTAGGCCTGCTTTGCTTTAGTTGGAAAATTTCTAGTAGTGAGTTTAAAATGCAACCTGTCACGAGGAAGGCGTATCTTGAGTATGAAAAATGACATGTTATAATTTTTGATAGTTGATGACTTACGTTTTTTAAACTACTAGTACCGGTAACCAAAAAAAAAAAAAAAAGGCCGTCTACAAACTTGAAACTGTTTTTTTGCTTTTTGCCCAATTAAATGCCTTAATACAAGCATCAACAATGAAATTATTATTATTGCAATATTTGTTCTAGCACGACTGTCAGGAATTCCTTGCACTGCTTCTTGATCATCTTCACGAACAGTTGAATCACGCAAGTTGTAAGAGCGTTTTGTCAGATATGTCAACAGCCCCTCCAACACCTTACAGTACATTCGACGTATTAGACGAGAGAGACTTCAACAGGAAACTGTACAGTGACTCATCGGATCAGACATTGACTGCGGTGGATTATCTTCGATGCAGCCAGTCCTCTTCGTCACACAGCTCAGAGAGTTCGTCCGGGGAATCTCGTAATGCTTTTCGCTTACAGCCAATCCCTGAGGGTGTTTCACAGTTCAAGGTCTTGAGCAAATCTGAAGAGCAAATGGACTTGACTGAAAAGGATCAAGCTAATAGTGGAAAAAACGATGTTTTTTGTAACCAAATCATGAAGGATTCTAATTCGAGCAATAATCTTATTACTGAAAATCAATTGAATAATGATCATCGATTATCCTTTGAAGAATCAGTACTAGATAAAAATGAAATGGCTAAACAGTACAATAATGTTTCACAATTTCATGGTTTTGAGGATATTTTAAAAGATGCTAGGACTTCGAATGTTAATGTTTTGGTCACCGAACAAGAAATCAACAATGAGTTGCGTTTTGATTCGGAAAAATTCCCAAAATTGGAAAAGGTGAGACGTCGTGACGCGTTAGAAAATCCCAATTATACGGAGAACCACAACTTTGACGGTAAAACAGTTAGCATAAAGCGAATTAAAGAAAATAATCTAATGAATTACTGCATGGAATCGTCCGATTATAGAGACGAAAGTATGGAAATGCAGTCGAATAAATGCTTCAATAACGTCAAGAGAATAAAGTTAGGGGACAGCGAGAAGAATCATCGTATGGAAATCGAGCGTAAGCTGAGAGGGACAGATGAGAACAGTGTTGACCATGAAGAACCAGTAGCTGCCAGTTCGACCAGTTGTTTTCTTCGCTCAACGCACAAGCCAAACGACGAAATCGAGGCTGATAAATTCTGGGAAAAACATCTTGCCGCCAATCAGAGTATCGTAGTGGACACTTTTCAAGGGCAGTTCAAGAGCACTGTGAGTACAAAACAGAATTGTGATATATTTTTACCTAAATACTCTCTATACAATTGAACGGTGCATACATTTTAAAATCAGTCAGGATTTAGGCATTTATAGAATGTCAAAAGAAAAGAGACACTAGGTTTTTGATAGTTTCATAGGCCTATAGACAGAAGTTGACTACTGACGAACCTGTTATCTCCCTTGGTTACCTAATTTATTGACTCGACACTCAATTAGCTCGAGAGTCACGTTGAAATAGGGTTGCCGTTCGTTTTCAAATATTTCCATCAATTTTTGATATCATGGTTTCAATCATTATCAAAATCAATATATTTGATTTTCGATTAATTCAAAATTGAATTTGATATCGAATAAATTAACAGCGGGCTGTAAGTCATGTGTCAGATTGGCCATTACCGACTTGAAAGAACAAGCTGCAAGCCATACAAACCAGCCAGTCAAAAAATTTTAGCCATGATATATTGTGTCTCTGTCTATGTATGTCTCGACAATATAAATGTCATCATTCCATCATTCATCACAATATAGGCCTACTATAACTACATGCAAAAGCACAACTAAAGCTGGTCTCACACCTGTGTGAAGCCCTAGTTTGCAAACTGCAGACCCAGCCAAAGGCTCAAACCTCAAAGAAATTCTCATCACACGGAAAAGTTTCAGCCTGACGTTTTTTTCTGGCACCACTTGGTCGATGGCAACAAATCTTCGGTCAGAACGACCTACCTTCAGCAGGCTGTGATCACATAACTGACAGCCACGACCAAGTAAAGATTAATTGACCTATTAAAATTTGTCATCTCAAATATATGTAAAATATCTACCAATTGTTTTATTCAATTGTATTATATTAAATTGTATTTACGTTGGAGTTGCCAATTGATATTGAATACTTTGATCGATTTTCAATATCAAGGTTTCGATCGATATTGGAGTCAATCTACGGTATTTGATTTTTGATGATATCAAAAGTGAATTCAATATCAAATAAATAAACAGTGGGCTGTCAGTCGTGCATCTGATTGGCTACATCGCCAACACATGTGTGTCTGCACTCAATCCTGTTCTCAGGATTGGTCTTTTTATCTGCTGGCACAGTTATGTTAAGGGGGGGGGGGGGGAGCTCCGTCTTTTTAGCGTGGATATTGGATATCGCAATGTGAACAATCATATTGTTGTAAATTTTTTTTGCTGAGGTTGGCCTAAATCTTAATGCTGAAATATAAATCATAATTATATGTTTTTCAGCATCATCATATAATATGTTGTTCATGTTGATCTCCGTATCTGAAGAAATTATTGATGTATCTGTATCAATTAGTCACTAGACACTAGACAGTATGAGTAATTGCAAGGTTGGTTTGCCGTATTCACATTAAGTGAGGACTCCAAGAAACACAGAAAAAGTAGTGCGCTGTTTACTTAAAAGTAAAATTGTTGATATTTTCATCAATACGATCTCTCAATAATTGAAATTCCAACTGAAGAAAATCTAAATGGTGAAAACGGTTTCTATGCTTTGTGTTTGTAATTGTATAGTACAGC
Organism: Brachyptera risi; assembly: GCA_964007535.1. Taxonomy (NCBI): domain Eukaryota; kingdom Metazoa; phylum Arthropoda; class Insecta; order Plecoptera; family Taeniopterygidae; genus Brachyptera; species Brachyptera risi. The sequence goes on from OZ023328.1 coordinate 41,073,153, forward strand.
CAGCTCATATATTTTATTCTCTCTCTCTCTTCTACCTCATTTCAATACCCACTCACTGTGCATTAGGCAATGTGGTTTCTGACAGTCAGAATTCTCAATAGCTCTCAATGGCTTACTTCAGATTGGAACAATATTGTATTGTTAAGCCATCAGGAAATACACATATTATTATAAAAAGTCAAATCAGAATGAACAAATAATCAAAATAACAAAATTTAATCAAAATATAATTGACAACTACACAAAAAAAGTCATCAATAAACTCATGACTATACTGTGTAAATATTTACTATGCAATGGATTACCGAGACAGTGCTTAGAAATGTTATAAAAAAACATAGTTATCTGTCTCAAGATATTTACCCTATTTATACGCATTTAAGACGCACTTTTTTTTCCATTTTTAAGTCATCAAAAAGTCACGTGCGTCTTATGAGCGTAAGTGAGAAAAAATGTCACATTTTGCGATATATTTTTGGCTGGGTATATGTTTTTAGTTTGTGCTACAGCTACACTGCTGCGCAGAAATACGCACGCTTGCTGCAAACTGTTTTTCTCATGTTTTTCATCAAAAACCGGGTGAAACACTGCCGGTTATCAAATGTTGAAGCATAGGGCGAACCCGCAATCGTCGTCAGATTTGATGTACGGAAGGTCGTCAATGTTGAAGCATACGCAATAGGCACCTTGGTAGTTTGAATAAAATAGTCCACGGTGTAAAGGGAATATCATCATTTGGGTCGATTCAATCATACGTCTCACCATCACAGGAAACCAACTGCTGTAGCTATAGGCCTCTTCTCCAGGAAAAGTAAAATGAATGGGGTCCTAAAGCAATGTGGAAATGTACAACAAAATGCCAACCATGGACCATATTTAATAAATATCATTGTTGAAATTTGCATGCTTATGACATGCTTCTTTTTTACTACTTCTCATCAGGCCTAGCTCTTCAGATTCACACAAACAGCGTTTTTGCAACTTTTACTCCGTATTAAAAAGAAATAATTTGAGTTGAATGTTACCGAGATTATTTGTTTTAGGTTGTTTGCTCTGCTTGTGGACACATATCAGTAACGTATGAGCCGTTCATGTATCTCTCAGTCCCAGTTCCTCATGCTATGGAGAGACAGATTTGTATGTAAACATGTTTTTATTGTTGTATTACTTTACAGCTATTTTACCACTGTAATCTATATTGTCGGCCAATTGAGATATCTATAATGTAATCTATTTCCAGGTGTTACGGTTGTTTTGGCAAACTCGATTGATTCAACAAAATATTTGGTGACTTTGAATAAACAGGATAAAATCTTGAAACTGAAAGAAGAATTATTACGAGTAATGGGACTGGACGGTCCCAAGTGTCTAGTATTGGCCGAAGTGTTGGACACTCACGTAGCCAGAACGTTGGACGAAAGCTCCTACTTACGACACGTCAATGACACGAATCGGAGCATTTATGCGTTTGAAGTTCTTCCTCCACCTAACGTCCTGGAATCCCTGCCGCTGGACTTGACGCCGGATCTGGAAGATGTTCGAATGGGAATGCCGAGCGGTTTCGGAGATGGACCTGAGTCGATGGGACCGCTCACGGAGACCGAATATGCTAAACTTGCAGCACAGCCGACGTCTTCGGCCGGATTCGGTGATGGAAGTTACAAGGTGTGCACCATCTGTCTGGAGGATGTGGTAACTAGCGGTTCCATTATGCGACGCCACAAATCGTGCAGCTGTATACTCTGTGAAGGTTGTATCGAGGTAAATATTATCATTTCTCAACACATTTTTGCTCAGGGTCATGTGGTTAGGTCATGTTCATGAGAGTGTACAGTCCGTTGTTGACCCAAGTAAGTTTTCAGAGCCGGTATTATAATGTCCAGATAAAAGAAAGTGATGGCTATCTGCCAGGTGAACCTCCAGTTAACACTATCTGGTGTGGTACTGTTGTATTACGCCCATATATACTTGCACTTTCAGTACTGCATCCCCTTTTGGAGCATCTCTCCCAGTACTAAAAGACTTTGTTTTACAAAAACGAGCTATTAGAATATTAGTGAATGTACAAAAATTAACATCATGCAAACCTCTTTTTAAAACTTTGTCCCTTTTACCCTTACCATGTGTCTTCATACAGCAATCAGTAATCTTTGTAAAGCAAAACTATGGACTATCCCAAAAATACAATCAAGAGCTTCACCAGCATCACACCGGACAGCGTAACAACTTTCGTATGGAGCAACACAGGGTGACTGACGGATGTTCACGAAAGGTCCACTCTACTCAATGACTCAGTTATACAATCACTTACCAGCTGAGTTTAAAGAAATGAAGAGTGTAACGAATTTTAAGTCAAGTATAAAGACGTTTCTGCTTGAGAAATCATTTTATTCTATCGACGAATACGTATCAAAGGCCTATTATATGATCATTGATTTTTATTTATTTTTTGTCAACGTTCACTTTGTGTTATTGACGATTATCATTCTGTAACCACAGTCTTCTGGTAATAAATAAATATTATTTTTATTATTATTATTTTCTGTCGATAGCGATATCGCCCAGATAGGATTGCACTGTCAAGAAGATTCCGCACTGACCAACGCTATCGTGTGCTAATCTGATAGAATGGTCACAGAATGGTCCCAATAATATGGACACTGTTGATTGTCAGTGTTAAGCACAGGGCAAACCTGCGATCGCCTAGACGAAATACACAGTAATTTAAAGTGCAAATAGCTCCGTCATTGAAGCACTGTAAAACAACACAATTCATTCATTCAATTCAGAAGTGTTCATAATATTTGACAAGACTGTTTTATGTCAGCAGTATTAGTTCTCCACTTGATTTAGTAACTAGTGATGACATCGGCCCTGAGGTTTGCAGACCGAGTACGTACCCATTTGTAAAGTCAGGGTAAGACCAGTTATTATCTAGAAAAAAAACTGAAAGTACGAAAGTCGCAAACTTATCTGGTGTTTTTTATCAAGTGAGTTTTAGAAACAATTGCATACAAAAGTTGTCACAACTACGTATTTTGTTGTATAAAATCGTCTCTCCTCTGTTTTCCCTATTCCTAACATTAGCGGTCGGGCGTCCATAGTGATTAGATGAGCGTAAGCAAAGATTCCATCCCACTCTTATAGAGCCACTCCACAGGTTGCGGGGGTTGACTGATCATGAAACTATTTTTGCGCACGCAAACTTATCCAACTTGGTACTGTATAGTTTTTGGTATGAATCGGTCAGACCAATTTTGAGAAATATCTCAAAATTTCTAAAAACCCCATGAGATTAGGCTGGGCAAGAAAATTTGAAAAATAAAATCTCTTCAATTGGAATGAAATTTTCTGTGAATGTGCATACATGAATGATACACATTATTACGATTTTGTATTCAATTCGAACTAGCCGTTTTGAAGAAAATAATTAAATTAACTGTTTTTATTCATCAAATATTATCATAGAAATTAAAGCAGATTCAGGTTGCCAAGATTCACAGCTTTCTAGATTCGATATTTGCCCAACAATGAAGTCTTCTTTATATGCGACAAGGTGTGTAGAATACCAGAGTTTATAAAGTAGCAAGGGTAAAACTACTTTAACGACTATTAACCTTATCAGATATCTCGCTCATCTTACAACGCTTATGTTGCGTTTGGCTAGTATATCACATCTAAACTTATAGACTTGACACGACTTTCACTGCAAGTGAGTGTTCTCTTTCTCTCTCTCTCTCTCTCTCTCTCTCTCTCTCTCTCTCTCTCTCTCTCTCTCTCTCTCTCTCTCTCTCTCTCTCTCTCTCTCTCTCTCTCTCTCTCTCTCTCTCTCTCTCTCTCTCTCTCTCTCTCTCTCTCTCTCTCTCTCTCTCTCTCTCTCTCTCTCTCTCTCTCTCTCTCTCTCTCTCTCTCTCTCTCTCTCTCTCTCTCTCTCTCTCTCTATCTCTCTCTCTCTATTTCTCATAAGGGAGAAGGGTTTTTCTGTTTTCTGTTCTCTGTTCTATCTTTCACTATTATGAAAGACCTTAGAGATAGCATTCATGAGAATGTCGAGTGATGATGATAAGGAAATTATCATTATTGCTTGTATATACGCGTATGTGAATATCTTAAGACAGACAACTGTGTGTATTCTTATGAGTACCATCGGTAATGCATTGCATAATAAATATTTACATAGTATAGTCACGAGTTTATTGAAAACTTGTTCTGTGTGGTTTTCAATTTTTCCTATCTAATTTGACTGTTTGTATTGATAATAATATGTATATTTCCTGGTGACATAATAATATACAGTAATATTGTTTCGATCTGAAGTAAACCCTTGAGAGCTTTTCAGAGCTATCACTATGGTCGTTCTGCTCCTACTAATATTTTTGGTTCTGACTTGACAGAAACCACATTGCCTAATGCACAGTGAGAGGGTATTGAAGTGGGGTAGAAGAGAGAGAGAGAGAGAGAGAGAGAGAGAGAGAGAGAGAGAGAGAGAGAGAGAGAGAGAGAGAGAGAGAGAGAGAGAGAGAGAGAGAGAGAGAATACTGTAGTTCTATGTGAGCCAGCTGTACTAGGTCTATACAAACAAAAACAAAAACATTTTTTCACCATTGCAATTTTTTTCTGTTGCTAGATTTTAATTATCGGGGCAGTATTGATAAGAATATTTACAATTTGATGAAGTAAACAGCGCACTACTTTTTATGTGTTTCTGTGAGTTCTGACTAGATGTTAAATATGAATACAGTGATCCAACCTTGCAATGACTCATACTGTTAAGTGATTAATAGATACCAACATTTCAATATTTTTTTGAGATATGATTAGTTAGGTGATGACTGATGAATAACATAGAATTATGATTTATATTACTGCATTCGGATTTAGGTTGACCTCAGAAAAAAAAAACTTTCAACGATATGATTGTTTAGATTGCAATATCCATGCTGAAGAGATGTGGCTCCCTCCTCCCCCCCCTCTCCCTTGAAAATACCTGTGCCAGCAGATAAGAAAATCGGCCCTGGAAACGAAAGACCGAGTGCAAACTCGCACATTTTGGCAATATGGCCAATCTGACACACTACTGGCAGCCCGCTGTTCATTTATTTCAATAACGAATTCACTTTTTGATAGTCCTACCGAATTTGCTTTTTATATCAAATTCACTTTCGATATCAAAGTAATCGAAAATTGAAGATTTGATTTCGGTATCCATTGATCGAAACATTCAGTATCGATTAGCAACCCTACTATATATCGACTATTTTGTGGCAATTGTCGAAGGAATAGTTGGATCGTGAACGTTTCGTTTTGAGCACATGTTTCTCATTGATGTAAAGCATGCAGCAATGCTAAATATGTATGAGAATCAGGTTTCAGGAATATCTTCGAGACAACCGACTTCAGACTAGAGCGATCCAAGACCTACGTATCGGGTACTTGATGGCCATTCATAATACACCGTTTTGGTTCGTGGGGCAGATTGCGTTGGCTGGCAGATGGCTATCGCTTACTTTTATCTGGACTTCGTAATACCGGCCCTCAATGTAAAATAATTACGTCAGTGGCGATTAAATTTTATTGTGTATCATTTACTTGATAATTTGTAGTGGTATAGGGCCATTCTGACCATGTTACAATACAACATGGGCTTACATGGCCATTCAAGAATTGATCACTTTTGGCAGTTTCAATGTTCAAACAAATGACTGAATGAGCACCAACTTTCATGTAGAATAATGTCTTCAAAACAAACTTTTATCAGCATAATTCATTTCATTTTTGTATTGATACGAATTTCTCAATTATGCATATCACTTATCGTATTGTTGATTTATGTCACATGCTATAGCACTGTTTTGTTCTTCCAGACGTCTTGTAAGCATCACAACCCCGACGGAGATAAACTGACTTGCCCCGTTTGCAGCCTGGTCGTGAAACCAGACACGGAATTCGTTCTGCTCGACAAATCAGGCGACATGAAACCAACAATACGAATACTCAACGTACCCGTCGTGTTCAGACTGAATGTTGACGGTGACGGGAATAACAATAAGAAGACTATGAAACTGTTCGGACATCCGCATTTGATTCGCATCCCAAACTGCACGACGGGAGAAGATCTGCACGAAGCTGTTGCTCGAGTGGTTCCGTACTCGGCTCCGTACGTCGTTCTCCTTATAGATGGACAAGTACGTCGCTAGAGCTGTACTATTTCATGTCACTATTTTATCGTTGGCTCAGAGTTGAAACTTGTCTCATTTTTTTACTCCGGATAAGAATGAAATTTCAAGTTTGAAACTTTCAATCAAATAGGGCCTACTTTTGAGGATTTTATTATTTTCCATGTTGAGTTTTTATTTCAAGTGAGGTCGAAATTAGTAAAAGAACTAATGAGTTATTTTTTTACATTAAAATAAGCTTATATTTTCAATTAGCACAACAACAAAAAAGAGATGGAGGCTATTCAAGATAGTGAGTTAACTTCAAATCAGAAGTGGTCGTACCAGTATTGTACAATGAGAAGAACTTTATTCCGAGCCAGCTAGATTATACATATGTTCTGAACTTGATCACTCATAATGGTATAGTCTATAGACAACAAAAATAGGAAAATACCTACTTTTAAAAAAAAATGTATATTGAGTTCATCGGTGATCTATTAGCGTTGGTAAATGAATAATCCGATGATGAGAAGATCAGATAAAATGTCATTTTATTGGCTACTTTTTGGATAGTGGGGAGGAGTCAGTCGTGGCCTGTTGTCGAGGATCTATTCAACTATGAACCCTAACGACAGAGTAAAATCACCACGAAAAACCTCTCGTCAGGATGGCCGACCATGGCGGGAATCAAACCCCGGTCTCCTGAATGATGCCCACGTGGTAGCCACTAGTCCACCTGCCTCAGTAAAAAGAATGTACATAATGAGGAATGACATCTAATGAATTTCATGTTCATTGAGTTTTATCATACCTCTAAAGCCTGGTTCGTACTTTGAATTTTTGCCGGATCGGCTGACGAAATTTCGGCCGAAATTCGGTCAGCAGTTCCTTTTTCCATGCTAATTCTCATGTCAAACGTCTCCGCCATTTCTTCCCATCTTTCTACTTTCTTTTGCACCTCTTTACAGTCTCCCCATACCAAGATATCATCAGCATACATCATTGTCTTTAACCCTAGACCTTCCTTCTCTGGTTCCACTTTTCTGACCATCTCATTCATCACCATTACAAACAACATCATGGGTGATACGACACTGCTCTGCCTAATTCCACTCTTTACCTAGAACCACTCCGGCCTGCCTCCATTTGTTTGCACCGAAGCCTTGCATTCTCGATAAAAACTCTTCACACGGTATATCATCCCCACAAGTATCCCCTTGGCCCTGAGACTCTCCCACACCCTTTCTCTGGGAAGATGATTGTATACTTCTTCTAAGTCTAGGAGAGCCCAAGTCTAGGAAACAATAAATATTTAATAAAAATAATATGTTCATAATATCATGTTTTTCAAATTCAGACGATAGAACAGACAGAAAATTCTCCCATTTCATCCTCTCTCTTTTTGAAACATCTAAATTATGTAAGAAAATAACTGACTGGGAACGAATTCATTTATTATCAGTATACATTTCCGCAACATTGGCAGTCAGTCCCCCCCCCCCCCCCCCCCTCCTCCCCTGAGTTAGCACCTCTGGCATATATCAAAAACACTTCAATACAACACGAACATCTTTCTCAGAAAGAATATTGGGTGAGGAAGGTTGAGGGGGTGGGGGGATGTGTGACTAATCAAGTAGAAATGATACGCATAAAGTAATCTGACATGCTAACATTAACAGTCCTGTCAATTATTATAAGCACCTCATATTACGAATACTTTGACTGGACGATCGCGTGTTTCCCTTTACTAAACACTGACAACCAACAGTCTCCCTATAATTGTGACCATTCTATTCTGTATGGTTCTCAGTCATCAGTCATTTGTTGATGCTTGAGTGTGAGTGTCCACGCAAAAGCGGATGATCATCACTACACGCGTCATAAAGTGATTGCAGATGACTTGAAACATTATTTAGACCTAAAAAAAATTCGATAATTTAGATCGATATTCGATATCATTTTGATTCGATATGAAATGGAATTTCTGATATTTCGATATTTTGATCGATTTTCGATATGGCACATTTCGGTATCGTTTACATTTTCTTGATCGTTTGGCAATCCTAATTATATATCTTGGTTCAGATTTATTTTTTAAAGTACATAGTTCAGCATAGTGTGTCAACATAGGATATTCAAGAATAATTTTCATTCATGAATAATATTGTTCATGTATTTATATCACCGTAAATAGATTAGACCAAATGAAATGCCCAAATGAAATGGAAACAGAATTGCAGTGCTTATGATCAAATCCAATACCTTCTAAATACTAACAGTAAGACTGTGGCTAGAAGGCATCAACATGGCAATATAACAACTTTTTTTGGCCAAAATTGGAATTTGGAGTGAGAACCAGGCTTGAGCCCACGGTGTATGAACCTAATATACAGTAATTAATACCATTTATTGTTGTTTGACATCAACAACAAATGCCATGAGTGCCATGCCAGGTGGAGTCTATAGCCAATCACCAAGTTTGATTGATGGTATTTGCTTCTCCTTCTGTTTTCTAGGTTGTAAAAGTAACGTTGCTAGCTTGTGAAGAGTGTAATATTTGATTGCAGCCGTCGGCCGATTGTGTGGGTTGCATCGTGTCCGACAAGGGTCCACTAATGCTGCGAGACAACGACAGAGTTGTAGTGCATTTCACAGTGAAAGTCAATGAATCAACGCTCACCGTCAACCACTCGAGTATGGACGGTCTTCGCACCAAAGAAACTCTCTCAATCAACAAGTGCATGGAGGCTTTCGTTACAAGGTACATTAGGGTGATTCCGAGTCAAATCAACACAGCCGTGGACAAAATATACTTCATTTCACCGATCCGCATGAAATTTGGTACACTCACTGGGTTGCATATTGAAATCAATCGTACAAAAATTTGCATTTTTTGGTTGAATGGTAAATGAGTAACCCAAATTTGCCCATAAAGTCAAATAAAGTCATTCTGTAAAGTCATTTCGTAAAGTCATTCTGCATAAAGTATCGTTTACTGACTCGCGTTGGGCGCGACGAGCGGCACCAATCACAGCGCTCGTAGCTCGCGACAGGCAACACGGCGCGTAGGCCTTCGCGTGTCGCTTCCAAGTTGAGCTTGGTCCAACATTTTCGCTCGGTCGCATCTGATCGCACACGTTTCTGTCCCACAATGCACTTTGTTGAACCATCAGCGCTGTGAATTTTAAGGGATTTTCGTGAAGATTGGACGTATTCTAACCTCATCGTTGTCTTTGGATTTTGTTGTCGTGGTGGACAGGACAGGATACGTTTTTTAATTCAATTTATTTCATTTTCATAATCATATAATGTAATAATAATATTGCTCCACTTGGTAATTATACAAATCAATAGCATCCATCTTGCATTAAGTGACATTCAGTAATCACTCAGTGAGCGCGACTGCGCGAGTCAGTAAACGATACGTGCGGGAGCAACACGCGTTTCGCTCGACGCGTCCAACGCGAGTCAGTAAACGAAGCTTGACTCTTCCCTGTTCATCCTAGAGAGCTGAGGAAAATATAATTTTAAAGCTGTTACCAAGACCTTTCAGATGAGCTCTAATACATTCACTTTACTCCAGTGTGAAATATTGTATTATATAAATATAAATAAATAAGTAAAATATGAATATGAACGTGGAAAAAAAGTTGTACAGAATATTGTAGAAGCTCTAGTGCCCAAATTTTACTTTTCGGGCAGATTTGGGGGCTCCGTAATCAAAACGAGTCGACGCATTACAAAAAAAAAAAGAATCATTCTTCATTGGCATGATCATTAAATTCACCAAGTTGTATCAGAATCTGAGTCAGTGCAAAATATTCCCTAGTTGAATTGACATGAAATTGATTACTCGGCCATTAAAAAAAGAAAACCTCTTCAACGTTTTTTATTCAATGTTGGGTAAGTTCCTCCAATAAAGGCCTGAACTAGTTATCAATTGAAATAGAGAACATCTCAAAAGCACGTGTTTTTACCGAGTCAACACATTTTAAATTATTCACGTATTTTCAATGCCCATTGCTATTTTTTATATAGTAAACCCTGGTTAATCCAAACTCGGTTAATCCGAAATTTGACGTATTTCGGACTTGAAGTCAGTTCTTGGCTGAAGGTATAGGCCTTGTTAATCAATATGGTTAATTCGAATTCCAGCTGATCCGTAATTCAAACTAATATTTCGACCCCTCAATTGCTTTAGAACTGTTTTTGGATTGGATAATCCGAAATAGATCGAGTGAATTCCTTGAATTGATCATTATTTTCGTAAATTCCATCCTTTTTATCTGACGCGTAACAATAGGCCGAAGCCAGCTCAGCTGTTCGCTGCCACTGAATAACTCATCCGACTCCGAGTGCGCTCGAGCCGCTCCAAAGACCTTGGTATCTAACTTCGTTAGGTTAGATACTAAGGTCTTTGGCCGCTCTGTTTGTCCTTGACGAGCGGTAAGCTCGGAGAACGGCCGAGCGCCAATGGAAGCTGGCCATCTAACGTTCGTTTGGTATCGAAGATAGCCGAATACACACGATCAGTGATTCGGTTCCTCGCACATTGGGCATCTAGCTTTCTCTCGCGCTCAATATGAAATTGCTTCAATTCTAACTGGGAAGTGTGATGATTTTCGTGGAAAAGGAGTTTTTTGGTTAATCCGAATTTTTATAAATCGAAATCACTTCTTGGGGTCCCTTGAATTTCAGATTAACGAGGGTTTACTGTATCATTTTGGTTCCCATATCACTACAATTACAGTGAAACCTCTATGCATCGTTCCCAGATCCATCGTTTTCCTGCTTGTATCATTCATTTTTTTCTCACCTCACTCCCATATATTCGATGTGGAATTTTTGTGGATGGATAGTTTTGCTGCATGGATGGTTTCATTTTCCTGGTCCCTTGAGAAGCAATAAATGGAGGTTTCACTGTATTGAAAACATAATTCATTTTTTATAGCCCAGATTGAAATTAAATCTAGCATGCTTGCATGTCGCATTGCCTATCGTGTAAGCACCGCCCATTGCGCTTTCCCCACTTGACTCCTTGATACTCGACCTTCGACCTGTTGATACAAGCAGACATTAAAAATAAAGTATTAATTTGTTGTTTTTATTCATGCAGTGAACAACTGGACAATGCATGGAAATGCCCAACGTGTCAGAAAAACCAGTGTGGAACGAAAACGCTCACGGTGTGCCGATACCCTGATTTCTTGATCGTTTATATTAAAAGGTATGAATAACTGTTACATATCACAATAGTTACAATAGACTCCTTGTAACTGACCATGCTCGCTGTCACTTGCCGTGATTCTCTCATTTTAACCAATATCTATGTTGTATTATACGATCACTATCGCTTGACATGGTGTGACTAACTAAAGGTATATGATCGTTAGTCATTTCATCTGAATAGGACATGATACGATTGGTGTTCCACCGTCTGCTCAAGTTTCTTGGATATTTTTTCAAGTTTGCTGAAAATTTTAGTTGAAATTGAATTTTTTTCAATGAATGTCAAAACTATTTAATTGTTTTAAAGTTCATTTGTTTTAAATAATTGAAATGGGGTGGTAAGATCGCCCTTGTGGTGCCCCGTCCAAACGATCCTACCTTTCATCCATAGTTTTAATTGGGAAACAATGATTTTGTATCAAGTTTTGATGTTATTAAAAAAAAAAAATGTTCAATGTATTAAGATCACTGTTTTTTTTGTCTACATTTTCAGTTCCTTTTTTTGTTGACAATAATTAAACAGCCAAGGTACCAAAGAGAATTTTTTTTCATTTTCAGGTTCATATTTCATGATGGTGTAAGTGTAAAACTAGATAATAAAATCACTTTCCCGCTGACCGGCCTCAAGTTTAGTTCCCCCTCAGCCCTTCAGCATGGCTCTTCGCACACCTACGACCTGTACTCGTGCGTTTGCCACTTCGGCGACTCTACAGGCGGCCATTACACTGCATACTCTAAACATTTAGCGTCAGGAGAATGGCATTACTTCAATGATGCCGAAGTCACCAAGCAGAAACCTCAAGACGAACACTACAATAATGGATATGTTCTATTCTATCAAAAACAAGGTGTGTAGTACTTAAATAGCACACAATGTAAATAATATGCTGAGATAAACACTAGAGAATTAAAATTATCAGTCAATATTGACTATTTTGGTTCAGGTTTCACAGAGCTAGTGAAATAAAACCAAATTTTTGTGTTGGTTTCTAGGAAAATAACCAATTGAACGAGTGAAGCAAAAACTCAATTTCATGGACTCGAAAAAAAAAAATCGCACTCCACAGGTCAACGAAAATACAAATTCAGTTGAAACTTGGCATGCACAAGTGTCCTGCAATTAATTCAATACTGTATACCGGTAGTTTTGAGGCCAAACAGTTGCACCACTTTTGAGAAAACTCATTTCAAAGTTTTTAAAAATCCCATAAAAATAACCCAGAGGAGAAACTTTGTAAAAAATATTTTTTCGAAAAAATTCAAATTTTCACTGAATTTTAATATAGCCTAATAATGATAGGCCTACACATTATTCCAAACTTGAAACTCAAATTGGATCAGCCATTTTGATGTAACAAAATATACATCACTCAAAGCTAATTGTCTAATTGATATCAATTAAATCCAAGCAACATGTACACTGGCTATCTAGGCCTATACAAACTAAAAACATTTCAAAGAACATTATATCATAGTTGCCGTTTGAAATGAAAATTGCTAACAATATCAAAACTCTTAATATCGAATGCCAAAACTCTACTATCGAATATCAAAACTCTAATATTGAAACTTTAGTATCGAATATCCATCGAAATATATCGATATTTTCACTTTTCAATCGATATTTAGGGGGGCCTAATCAACTAAAAAATACCGAATAGGAAAATATGCGAGATTGGAAGTTATGGTTCTCGGTCATGTCATAACCGACTGTTCCAAGCTCAGTTTATTTTCCACCCTCTTTACAAATTATAGGTCATACAGTAGAATCTCTTTAGAACGTCCTTCAATACAGCGATCATCGCGATATATCATCGTTTTGAGATAGTCCCGGCCAATTCCCATAAGACCATGGGTATTTTTTCTTTGTTAATACGTCCCTTAATATAACGACCATCGCGAGAAAACGACGCTTTTTTGGTTCCCTTCCAAGAAAAACCATCAATACTACGACGAAACGACTGAAAAATTGTTATTGTTTGTACCGTTTTGTCCTGAATAAAAGCTGAGGGTTTTTCTCAAAATTTCAAGCCCTAAAGTCACCCTCAGCTTACTTGCAAATCTCGGCCTATAATTGGTCCAAAATATGTTTTTTGCTCATTTTAATTTGGCGGACAACACCCGCACACTCATAACAAAGGAAACGACTTGAAACTGCGAGATATTCCACTGAAAACACATTTAATGAATGTTTCATCATGAACAAGCATGATTTTCCCAATTCCCAGCATTTTTATTTGACGCGCAATAATAAACATAACTACTTTGAGTTGTTGGCTGCATGGTATGCATTATCCTACTGCCTAGTGCTGACTGCGTGTAGTCTGACCTTGTCTGACATTGACATGCACGAGACTGTTTAGCGTTTAGCGGCCGGCAATTGCACCGTCACCTCGCGTGCCAGTTTGGCGGTCGATGTGGTCTCAACTCCGGTAGACAATTCCCGTCGCGCTCGGTGCATTTTACGGGATTAACTACCGGTCGTCCAATGATACTTTTAATGTTTATGTTCTTACAGACGCTATACGGTGGTATTATTTTCATATTATATACCCTTCCAAAATAAAGCGAAGTGTATAGGCCTACTTCTACACATCACGATTGGCACCAATTCTGTTCAATGTCAGGCATGCTGCTTGACTACAACAGACGGGAGGAGAAATATGATACAGTTGAACACTTCAGACACTTGAAATCACACAGTAAATTGCAGAAGGGAGGTGGAAGGGGGGATATTCTATTAAAGCATCAATTCAGACTGAAAACATGAACTTATTGTCAACATATTATTACACAGCATTATCATACAGTGTCTTACTATAAATGTATACGTACCACATGGCAGGCTATCAGTGATCGAACTCCACCCTATGCTATAATATTGACAACTGACAGTATTTTATGTATGCCTTGTAAAACAAACACACAAAGTTTTATTGTGAATTTTATTGCTAAATTTGGTTGAACGACCATCGTGATATAACGACGATTACCTTATCTCCTCTCAAGGTCGCACTAAAGAGATTGTACTGTATCATGTTCGACTCTTAAGATGGTCAATTCCTTGTTCAAAGGAAAAAGTAATTGACAATCTGGTAGTTATCTTATAACAATCTTGAACTGGTAGTTATAAGAACACAATAGGTACACGTCAAGCTTTTTTATACTCGGTATGTTGCACCATTACTGACAGCAGTAGTATGTAATACTATATGTAATCGATCGCTGCATTATCATGTCGTGTTTGATTAACTTGCAGGCGTGTCCTACGAGCTGCCGAAGACGTTAATGTCAGAGGAGAGTTCGTATGAACTAAATGTACCTAAATTGCTTCTGTCGCACGAGAGTTCAAACCCAAACATTGATCAGCTCATCCTGGACTTGGATTCCTCTGTTGAGCAAGACCGCCAACAGGAAATCATGGCTCACAGCTCGGCCAGTTAAAATTGGCTGTCATTATATTTAACTATATAAATATATATGCATGTGTGTGTGTGTGTGTGTGTGTATATATATATATAATATATATATATATATATATATATATATATATATATATATATATATATATATATATATATATATATATATATATATATATATATATATATATATATATATATATATATATATATATATATATATATATATATATATATATATATATATATATATATATATATATATATATATATATATATATATATATATATATATATATATATATAATATATATATATATATATATATATATATATATATATATATATATATATATATATATATATATATATATATATATATATATATATATATATATATATATATATATATATATATATATATATATTATATATATATATATATATATATTATATATATATATATATATTTATATTTATATATATATTTATATTTATATTTATATATATATATATATATATATATATATATATATATATATATATATATATATATATATATATATATATATATATATATATATATATATATATATATATATATATATATATATATATATATATATATATATATATATATATATATATATATATATATATATATATATATATATATATATATATATATATATATATATATATATATATATATATATATTATATATATATATATATATATATATATATATATATATATATATATATATAATATATATATATATATATATATATATATATATATATATATATATATATATATATATATATATATATATATATATATATATATATATATATATATATATATATATATATATATATATATATATATATATATATATATATATATATATATATATATATATATATATATATATATATATATATATATATATATATATATATATATATATATATATATATATATATATATATATATATATATATATATATATATATATATATATATATATATATATATATATATATATATATATATATATATATATATATATATATATATATATATATATATATATATATATATATATATATATATATATATAAAAATATATTACACACAATCCTAGAATTATTATAATGGCTGAAATGATAAACTCAAATAATTTGGGTATAACGACTATAAATAAGTACAAGTTTTAAACATGGCATTAATTGAGTCTCTTTGTCCAACCAATTCTCTTGATGGAACTGGTAAAAAAAATCTATAGAGCCTCTTGCTAAATGTTTGGGTGTTTGGTGTTCTAGCTAGTGAAATATCAAAACTGGAACCTATTATATACATTGGTTGGTATCAATAATTGATAATAAGATATTAGGTTTCATACTACAGTTACTATTACTACTTGATAGTCTTGATCGTGTTGCAGGTCAAAATGGAATCTCAAGGTTTTTACTGTTCTGAATGTGATAGAGGTTGTGACAGTACTGAGCACAAGAAACGTAGCAGAATTGAACAACCGTGATAGCTTAGTAGATGTTGCAAGATCATGTTTTTACGTTCTAGTGTGTGTGATTTGCAACGTTATCTGTACTGTGTAATCAAAAACCTTATTACCTACTTAGATGTAAAGTTTCGTGTTTAGACGAATTTTAAAAGTAGAATCAACCAATCAATTGAAAAATCCATTTTTACTAAAAGTATTGTATTGTGCAAATTGTAAGAACCAGTTATGCAACGTCTATTGATAGTTCTTACTTAATAATGCCAATTTTGGTGTCCCTGTCTTGACAAAAAATACTTCCTTCATACATATAATAGCCTTAACGACGATTAGCTACTTGGAGACGTCACGTTCCAGAGCCACATCGAATTTTTAAATCTTCAATGTAAATTTTAATGACACATTGTAATCAAGCTAAGACCGTTTTCTTGTCGGATGTGTCTAAAAATAGAATTGTGGTTGATGCTATTAATTAATTATCCATCATGTTTGTTTTCTCTGCAGTAAAACAAGTGTCTTTAGTTTTCATTTTATTGGTCTGAAACTCCACTAGGTTACAATTACCAGTATTTATTGTATATAATGAATCTTTATTTGCATATTGCTTTAGACACATTGTTGTGCTGTGTGTATTTCTTGTGGATACAGTATTTGAAGACATCAAGATATTCAAGAAACTTACTTTTTTCACTTGTTTAAATTTCACTAGAATACCGTAGGCCACACTATCAAAACGCATATTACACATTTTATTCTCAAATGAGGGTTCTTGTAAAGTAGTACTAGTACTTTCATTGAGCATTTTGTACAAAAGTTCCACTGGTGTGCTTGAGAGATTGTTTCCATGTTAACTGAACAATGCCGATAGGAACCAAAGAAATCTGCAGCACGCATATTAGTGGGCTCGTCAGTGGCATGATACGTGTTTTGAAAAACGGTCTTGAGAGAACAAACAGAGCCATTCCAATGAGTACTTGAATGTTGCTTGGTTGAAGTCTGCACAACTCTTACCTTGAAGGTGTAACCAATTGGCTTGTTCACTGCCATTTTATTCACTCGTAGCACTGCTGTTCTACTGCCCAACTAGGTAGGTAGATCATGCAATTTTCCATAGCACTCGAGATGGCTTTATATCACTGACACTAGGCTACTTGGAAAAGTAATGACAACAATTTGTTTATTTATTCACAGACTGTCATTGGCTAGAAATGGCTGTACAGTATTAAGGCACAGGCCCAAAAAATACTTATTAAAACATGTATTTGTTGGTAAACTGCTTGTAAATAAATGGGGAGGTGCCAAAAATTTTAGGGCCTTTGGGTGCAAAATGTCAAGACACGGCCCGGCTAGAAATTTAGCAGTACCGGTAGTACAGCAGTGCACTCTGCATCGAGCTTTGCATGGACAAGCCAATTTGTCTTTTTTCTATTGCATTTCAAGAAATTATTTGAGAAAGTGAATGCAAGTGACGTGCGATCGGGAATCTGTCACTTGATCGAAAATCTCATTTTATATGGACTTTGTTCTTGCGTGTCACACTTGTGATTAGCACAGCATTAATTTTATTCAAATAGGCTTACCAGCAATAACACTTCTCATCAAGTGTTCAAAAATGGTCAATCCGAATGCTCTCAAACTAAGCAGTTCTCTTGTAGTTTTGCCAGAGTGTTGGTGCAAATTCAAAATGCAATTAAAATTCTTCGTTAGCTTCACACAGCTTTCACAGGAATTGAAAAGGAGAATGTTTTTTCAAGTTCAATGTTGTAGGACCAATCATTTTTAAAAGTGGCAGTCAAAAATGGTTATTAAAATGATCCTTTCTCTGAAAAGTGGCGGCTTCTTGACCATGTATTTCATTGTACCCTGGGTCTATGTCCTGCTGTTGTGTAAATGAGTATAAAGCTTGGTTACTTTCACTCTTCCCTGGTCATGGCAGAGGTATATTGTAGGGCCAATTGATTTATGTTGTGCTAGAATATAGAACTAAAATTACTTTTTCACAGTTTTCTGTGCAACTATGAAATAATTAAATTATGAATAATTCATGAGACTGTTGGCATATTTGCACTGTTTGAGCCTTGCTTTGTTCTTGTTAGCACTTCTTCAGTGATCTCCCTTATTTATAGTGGACTTATCTTTCCTGTATGCCTACCAGTGCCAGACTGAGCAATGCCCGGTGGGCCGCTTGTTGAAATGATATCAAAGTGGGCCAGTCACCCGCAATGATAGGTATTTTGCTGCATTTGTACTGTTGCTCCACTTGAACTTTCCACTTTCATCCAAGTTTTAACTGAATGATAATATCTAGTGGAACAACTTCAGTAAATAAAACTGACCCTATAGCCAAGCATTTTCATAATTTTCAAAATATAATTGGTCCTTTTGAATAGAATATTTTTGTATTTACAAAATGTATTCTAAATCCATTTATAGTTGGTTTGGTACATTTATATGACCTTGTATAACACTGAAACAAATAACGGTACGTACAAAGTAAAAACATTGAAGATGGTCAGCCTATTGAAATTGGGATTTTTTTGATAGTGAGTATTATTGTTTTTCGAAAATACACTATGCATTCAATTATGATGAGTTTGTAACAAACAAGAAATAACCCAAGCTTCAACTTGTACAGGACTATTGCAATTACACCAATAAGCATAAGTGTGGACGTCTACTAGAAATGGAAAAAAAATACCACAAAAATCACGGTCTTTCAAAACATTCACTGCGGCCAACTCAAATTCACACAAGCCAAACTTGCTATACATTTTTTAAGGAGCCACACCCTCATGCTCTGCAAGTTTGGCTTCGCTATTCAAACATATCTCGAAATTTTCCCAAGTCGTACTGGTACCGAATAACGTAAACCTGTGATTGTGCCTGGGTGTGTAACTCGAGACATTGGCAAAAGTGTTGATCATTCGTCTTAATGAAAATAACAAAATAACAGGACAAAGACAGACTTGAAGCAAGCAACGACAGGTAATATTCATGATATACTAAGTAATTCTCAATTCTGTTTAGGAAAACCCACACAAAAAATGTATCAAATTTTCTGTTATTTATTGATGTATCAATGTTGAAATAGTAGTCCTATATTGAAAATATGAATGAAAAAAAAAGTAGAAAATTTTGTAATATCTGTTGAAAAATACAATGAACCTTGCATACAACAAAACCAGTAGATAGTTGGCATGGAGCTGACAATTGTGCATTGGTTGAGTGAACCTTCCTCTATAAGATGAACTTGATTTCATCAGCGTATCATTGGTAACTGTTTTGATACAAACTATGACTATCAATACCTAGATACAAATAAGCAGTTTCTCTTACCTTGATTCACAGCCAAAAATGGCATGACTTTCCCTAGTCTTGCAAGCAAAGCACTAGATTGAAGTGGTAATTTTTAGTTTAACCCAAAGGCAGTTATTTTACGTACACATCGATATCATCATATACGATGAAATATATCAAGAAGTAGAATTATATATGTAACACGAGGTGCATGTCTTTTGACCATTTTCAGTGTCAACTGAAGCATACACAATGGTAGTGACTTTCCGGATGAATGTATTGTGAAACTGCTTCACACCGTCATTGCAGAGAAGTACCTTCTAAAATATTGTCTATACATAATATACATTCACAATATTTTCACAAATAATCACTCTGTTGGGAATTTTTTGCTCTATGGAGACAGTAACTAACAACAATTCACCTAAACGAAAATTCATTCAGCAGTGGGTTGGTTGCAATTATACGATTACTGACAATACAGAACATCTGCAAGGGAAGATTCACAAGGTCAAGTATGGAAAAACAGCATTGCTACTTTCTTCAATATCCTACCATGTAACGGGATGATATTTAATCACCAATCATCTAGAAAACCTGCTGACCCTACTAATCTAAAATGAGTTCTTGTATCAACGCTTTTTTTGCAACTATTTGTGTTACATTGTGCCAATTCTGAATATTCCAGCAAACTCACTAAATAATAGGCCTACACCAACTTTCTTCGTGTCCAATATCAGGCTATTCGGTAATAGAAAATTTGTACAAGATATATGGATTTTAATTTGAAATTATTATTATTTATCAATTATTATATACCTTAATAAAATATTGCTATTTCTACAACACAAATTGTATTTGTCCCACATATCATTCACCTAAAGCAATTACCTACAATATAAAAATTATGGGCCCACCAATTTTGAACTAAGATTGCTTGAATCTGTAAATTGCGAGAGTATTATTAATCATTTTTTATACTCTTCACGAATGTCAATGACGGTGGCGAGGATAACATTTTCAATTACAATACAACATTTTCAATTACAATAGCACACTATTATACTAATATTACAATCTAGAAATATGAAAAAAATAAAAATGTATTCTTATCAAAAAATGTGAACAATTTTATATAAAATGATAGAATGATGAACGATGAAGGGTAAGAAGAAAGTAGTGTATAATTAATTATCTTTGTTCTTTTTGGCTGTTGAGCAATCTTTTTCTAAGAACCTTTGCACTCAAGTTTTTGCCCAAGCTGTGTTTGAGTGCCAGTCTGACACTGATGCCTATACCTGTGAAGCAAAACTGGTGTCCTAAATGTTGAAATATAGGGACAACGGCAATGACAACCATTTGGGATTGTAGGGCCTACCCTTATTTTGCCTAGGCCTACCAAAGTTGATGCAGCAGAGGCGAAAGTACTTTATTGACTAGTTTGATTATGAAGCAACAGTTTTGAGAGAATTGGGTATGTTTGTGTTCCTTCCTTATAAAAGGTGGCTCTAAAATCAATAAAATCAGAATGGCAAAAAAATAGCTGCACAGTCAAGGTAATATAACCATATAAAAAGTTGTGGTGTGCCCCACTTGTGATTTCATCATTTTCTTTGTTCATGCAGGTATTGAAAACTCAATGATGCAGGCCATAGTATGTTTATGCTACATCAATATGGCGATTGAGGTCACATATCATATGTGATCATATTTTATATCATATTTCATTATATTATACAAATATCGTTCAAATAAAGACATACAAACAGACAATACATAACACATCTTTGCCAAACGCAGTTGTTCAAAGAAATCATATTTTCGCGGTTTTGTGGTTTCTGCGTTTTACCTACGGTGTTTTACCGTTTCGCTTAGTAGGATTCATTTTCTGGGCGATGGCAGGCGGTGATTAATTATAAAACAACAGCTGTCACTGTCACAATATGTGAACTGTTGTTCACAAAGGAATAGTTTTATAGAGAGTTTGCGTTTCAACAGTGGATATTAATTAGCATAAGTGACATCTCATAATTAACGTGTTACCTACCTATTTCCTTGTAAGCTGAATTGTATCATTGACAATGCAGTCTAGTCTTGGGTTAGTTCAAGTACCTGTTTTTGTATATCCTACTCCAATTACTTTTTATTTAGATGACCAAACTACTCATAAACAAGTTCTCACTTTATATAATCCTTATGAATTTGCCATACGTTTCAGAGGTAAGTGTAGTAGGCTATATAGTGTGGCTATATAGTGCAATATTTGTGTGATAATATCAATTCACTTCTATTTGTGACTTTCAAACTTGTTTTCCAGTTCTTTGTACATCACCCAGTAAATATACAGTAGTGGATCCCGAAGGTTCAATCCGACCCCGTTGTTGTATTGACATCGTTGTAAGACATAATGCAGTGACGCCCATGAATTGCAATGTCACTGATAAGTTCCGAGTTCAGATGCAAAATCACACGACCAAGCAGGTTGGTAGCTCAATAACCTTACAATAATTGTATATACATACAACACCTGGATCATAGCACTGAGTACATCCTTACAGAACAGATGGACAAAGCCATGTTTTAACAGTCTATAGATTGTGGTAGTGCTACGACTGGTAATCCTGCTAGGCCTAGGAGCATGACCGATCCTATAGAAATGTCGTTTGCTAAAGCATTGTTGCGAGTGAATGCTGTTAGGAGGGTGGTGATCAGTCAACTTGGTGATCGTAGGCAATGATATATGTCGTTGCCTATCTAGAGACTACATTGACTACCGTATTCCCTAGACTAAACTTGAGAGTTTACCTAGCTGGCCCTAGAACAGTTCAGTGTTGAAAATGTACTTTCATTATTGCCACAACAGTAATTTTACTGATTAACTTACCATGGCCAATTTTTGTTCGATGTTTGTGTTTTCTGATAGATCTTGTTTATATCTACGGTGTATAGTTCGGACATTTTGCATTTTGTTTGTTTTAATATGTTTTGTACTCACTTGAATTTGATGCTTTGTAATCTGATAAAGGTGACAAAGGTGGACAGTGGTTTAGGTTAGGTAGGTCAGGTTGGTGTATGAACCTCGCGTATACCGCCGGCAAGCAGAACGGAGCTTATATACTAAAAATAAAAACATGAAAAACGCAAAATCATGAAAAAAAAAATCGGCGTGGTACGTTAAGAGTCCACGGGAGTCGATTTAGCGAATTATCAGTTTTTTGGTGATAAATTTTGAACGGTATGAGATATCAGAATTCTAATAAGCTAGAAACACAGATAATTAAAATAGCTTCAAGATGATATAATATATAACTATTAAAGCCATGTCGCGTGACTGTCAAGAGTATACAGCTAAAAAAACACATTTTTTAGCTGTCGACTCTTGACAGTTATGCGACATGACTTTAATAATTATATCTTATATCATCTTGAAGCTATTATAATCATCTGTTTCTCGCTTATTAGAATTTTGATATCTCATACCGTTCAAAAGTTATCACCAAAAAACTGATATTTCGCTAAATCGACTCCCGTGGACTCTAAATCAGTAAATTTACCGCGCAACAATAGTAATAAACTCGAGAAGGTTGCTATCTAGAAGCAAGGTTGATCTTACAATTGATAGACGATAGCATAGATGAAGTAGTCGAAGGATATTTATTTACTCAATGACGATACTATTCTAATTCAGCATCTTGCAAAATTTTGTTGAAATAGTTTGTCATGCTGACCTGTTTTGTGGATATGTTGAGTTATCTTTTTTAGGTTTTTAATTTTTTCTATTTAGGCCTATGCTTGAAATGGATAACAGGACTGTAGGGTTATTGTTCAACCTTGTACTCCTACTCAACTCCTTAACCTAGGCCCAATTAAAACAATATTAAAACAAAGAACGGCACGGTTTTCTATACATTTTCCAAAATGTTCATATATATATATATATATATATATATAATCTATAAATAAATGAATAAATATATATATATATATATATATATATATATATATATATATATATATATATATATATATATATATATATATACGTAGGCCTATATGTGTTTCTTACAGTGGTAAACATATTTAGAAATTAATGTGGTTCCTGGTAGTTAATAGGTAAACATGATGTCCCAGCATCATTGGTCCCAGGCAAGCCCAACAAAGCTACACACGAAACGGAAGAGTTTAAACATTTACCCTCAAGATTGGAATCTGGGTCACCAGTTAATATTCAACAACAATTTGGTTTTGTGCGCGATACAAAGGCTGGTAAGTGATGATTTGTCTGGAACTTGATGAAGTTTTCTATAAACCTATGAACACCCATGAAACCTATGAAAATGATTGTTTCAGGTCGGTTACAAAGTCCAAGTTACATCGTCGTAATTGCAGCCGTGGTGTGCATGGTTGCGTTGCTGCTTCCTACGCAGGGTGATAAGGATACATATTTTCCAACCTATTTACATTTGACATCAAATCTTAAAATGATATTTTCATATGTTCTTGGTTTGGTAACAATGGTAATACTTCGAACTGTATGATTTCTTTCTAATTAACATGTCGCAGATTTTATACAAGTATCTTACGTAAAACTAATAAGCCCAAAGATATCGTCAATCCAATGTTGAGATGATTAGTAGTGGTGGACTCTCTATTTAGTATTTAAATGTTGATCATTAAGGGTGCAGTCTTGAAGCTGTTTTTATTATTTTTTTCCATTTTTCAGTAACATCGAAACTTGATACAAAATCATTGTTTCCTTTTTAATAGTCTATGAGAGTTGATTTAGCAAAATATCAGTGTTTTGGTGATAATTTTCGAACGGTATGAGATATCAAAATTCTCATACGCGAGAAACACAGATAATTATAATAGCTTCAAGATGATTCAAGTTATAACTATTCAAGTCATGTCACATAACTGTCAAGCGTAGGCCTATAGGCCTACAGCTAAAAAAACATTTTTTTAGCTGTACCTATACGCTTGTCAGTTATGCGACATGACTTGAATAGTTATATTATTATAATTATCTGTGTTTCTTGCGTATTAAAATTTTGATATCACACACCATTCGAAAATTTTCACCAAAAAACTGATATTTCGCTAAATCGACTGCCATGGACTCTTGGAGCTATGGATGAAAAGTATTTTTATTTGGACCATTTTAGCGTGTGTGTATATATATATATATATATATATATATATATATATATATATATATATATATATATATATATATATATATATATAGACGTATATATAGGCCTATACCGGTATACAAATAGAAAGGATGGATACTGGTAAAATAATGATCAATCAAAGGAATTCACTCGGAACTATTTTGAATTATCCAATCCGAAAACAGTGCTAAAGCAATTAAAGGTCGAAATATTAGTTTGGATTACGGATTGGCTGGAATTCGGATTAACCATATTGATTAATATTGAAATGCCTATACCTTCAGCCGGGGACCGACTTCAAGTTCGAAATACGGTATGTCAAATTTCGGATTAACCGAGTTTGGTATAACGAGGGTTTACTGTATGAAGCTTTGAATTGTTCCTGCAAAACATACCATATATTTTACATCTGATTAAATTATGTTATACGTTGGCTTCAACTTTTTAGTTGTTTTACTTGTGCAATACAGCAATACCAAGTGAGTTTGACTTTTCATTACTTTCTTTATATACAGTGTAATGCTATGCAGTGTTGAATAATTATAAAGGAATGTACGGGTTTCTCTTCCGAAATACCAAATACTACCAAATCCAAAGAAATATATACTTTAATACTTATCTGCGTTTCAGTACATAGTTTATAAGGAAAAGTTAACAATCATCTTCAGTGTTAATGTCCCACGCTGTTTTAACTTGCAAGTGACAGCCAAGTCACACAATTTTACAAAATAATCAACATGGACTAAATGTAATAGGTCGTCAAAATTGGCAATCATATATATAATATATGTCAGCTGGAGTAGTTCGTCTGCCAAGATATCTTGACAATTGTTGTTTATTGCCAAGCTGCAGCGGTATACATCAGTGCTACCTTGCAAACACGTCTGTGTTACGGAAGCTTGAATTATCTCTGCAAAAAAAGGGAAATTCACTTTTTTATTGTTCGTTATGATTTGTATGAAAAATACTTGGAAAAATAATCATCAGTAAAAAGTAAATAAAGCCTAGCCTTTTCAAGGGTGTAATATATTTGTGTTATATTAGTAGTTATGAATGTTCCAAGATTTATATAATTTCTGGCACAGAAATTTAGCAGCTCAGTTAGCAGCTCGTACTACTGGTTCAGAAACACTGCTTCATGTTCATACGTTAAGCTTTTAATATTCTCATGAAACAGAATGTAGACCAAACCTGATGACTCACATAATCATTTCTTTTTGCATTACAAAGCTAGTTAACACAAAGACATTGAGAGTGACTAAAACTGAGACCTCATAAGAATATTGCCCCATGCTGAGTGTATACTACGGTAGAACCTCTTTAGTAAGTTTCTCGTTAGTACATTTTTCACCGTGGTAAGTTTCATTTTCTAATCCCATCCATAACCTCCTACATGTTGAATAGTTTATTTAGTAAGTTTTTTTGTCTGGTCCCCTGAAAAACGTACTAAAAAGGTTCCACTGTACCTAGTTTCACATTGCTAACTGGGTACAATAATGCCCAAATAACTTATTGATTCTTCGGATATACTTAAAACCACGAAAGATCGACTTCCAACATAACAAAATGAAATATCACGGTTGTTTTAGTAGAGCCATCGACCCATCGTATTTTCAGGGTATTTCTTATTTCACAGAATGAGGATTACAATGAGAAACTAACCTGAATCATTCAAAAGTGTTAAATTGATGAAGATAATGTAATTAACCTACTTGAGTTTAAACAATTATTTAGTTGGTAGACGATCTACTTCTTCCGTGGATACAAGTTTAGTTAGTGGTAAGTTCTTTCACTACACAAAGATGCATTGAGGGTTGCGTTGGTTTGCTGGTTTGATATATGGTGTCACTTCCTATCCCTTCCATGTTGAAAAAATGTACCAATTTACCGGACAAATCTTCAAGAATACCGATTGTGCGTAGTGGAGTAGTGATAAAAAGAACTAACTTTGTTTACAAATACACGCACAATGTCGTTTATGTTTTCTCAGTTGTCAGAAACAGTCTCTCATAAAGTAAAACAGAGATAGTGAGGTTAAATTGTGCATTATTTATATTGTGAAGTAATTCATAATAATGCAAGTAACTTGCATCTAGACGATTCATCTGTAATCAAAATCATGTGAGAAGTCTTTATGCCCCAAATAAATAATTGTATTCATATTTTATACAATTGCATACAGTAGAACATGAAGCATCTCTTATATGATTCTCATTTATTGGATGAGGAAAGCAAAGACTTTATTTCACCACACCCGAAAAAAAAGTGCTTTTTTTGTTCCTGCTCCACAGGTCAAACGAAAATTTAAAATAAATTGAAACTTGGCATACACAAGTGTCTTTGTCTAATTCGATACTGTATAGTTTTGAGGCGCAATCGGCTGAACCACTTCTGAGAAAACTCATTTCAAAGTTTTCAAAAATCCTATAAGAATAGCCCAGAGGAAAAAATTCGTGAAAAATATTCCCTTCGAGAAAATTCAAATTTTCAGCGAATTTCAATATAATAATTAGGCCTAAATATATCATTTCAAACTCTCAGTCCAATCAAATCAGTCGTTTTGATGTAAAAAAATATATAATTCAATTTTTTAAATCACTCAAAGCTATTAAGATACCAATTGAATCCAAGCCACAGGTATCACCATTTAATCGGAAACGATTAAAACAAAGCCTTTTTTGATGATCATAGAAATCAATTAGGAAATAAGAGGGCAGTGACGTAATGGTTTGGATCTCAAGGTGAATATATATAACCAATCCAAAGATATGTTGATATATTGTTCCAGCTCATCCACTCAACGCGGAAACACATAACGCGTTTGCTATGTATATGATTTTCACATTTATACGAATTTTCTAGGTGCCCAACCACTCTCCATAAGACTACATGTTGATTTTCTCCTGATTTACGACTCATTTATTCACGACTTTCCGTGGATTGCCTCAATTTCTTGTGCCCTTCCTACATTTTTAATAATCCAAGTCAGGTGTTCATCATGAAGTCGTAAAAACCCAAGCTTGGATAAATCCCAAAATGGTGAACACCACTTGGTGCAAGTGCAAGCACATATGCTCTTTTCTAGTAACATTCAAATGGCATCCCGCGTCATCTCTAGTAAGCAAATCAGCCGCGTCCTCTCAGTTGACCAATCAGACGTATCGTAGCACTTGTATCTAGGCAATAGCTGATGGCTGATAGTATGTTCAATTTTCTTGTGACCTTCACGCGAAGTGGTTGTATGTTCGATAATGGCGGGTGGTAAAAGCAAAAGTGATATTATTACAAGTGAATCAGCATCCATTGATGACATTTCAGCTCAAGACAATGAAAGTGACAGCAGTGATAAGCGTTAGTGGATAGTGGATAAGGTGATAGTGTAGTCATACAGATGAAGTAGTAAAAGGCCTAAATATGGACTCAGTACCGCCCATTTCAATGCTGCAATGGCAGTGTTTGATTGTTTACAGTCTCACTTGTCACGCAATAAATTGTGTGAAGCTGAATAGCTATGTGTTATGACATACTTTTTCAAGTAGTAAGATGATAACCTTCTAGCTAACCCTGGTTTATGTTACATATAGCTGTTATTATCATTATACCGACATAATTGACAATGATGACATATGCATAATTGTTAATAAAATCTAGCACATTGTTGAAACATGGAATAGGCCTATGCATTTTTGTAATATTTATACAATCTATTATATGATCATTTATCCGATTATCCGTTTACCCAATCATTTTCCTCATTCCCTTCAAAGACGTATAGGCCTAAACGACATTCTACCATAGAATAATGAAGTTTTTAAAAGTTTTTTACAACTTTATTACTCTGGTTCTACTGTATTGGTAAATATCCTTTTTCATAAGCCTAGCGCATTTGTTCACTTCCACCGCATCTTCGATGCCAATATGCACTGCATCTTAGATGCAAATATTTGAGGTATATAGAAAACAAGACATCAAGTTTCTACAAAACAACACTAGGTAGAACAGCGATCGGTATTTCTAAAGAAAGTACTCGGGAAATAGAACAAGACTGAGAGCCGAGATACGACACCATATCAAACCGCAAAAACGACGCAACCCTCAATGCATCTTGCCCTACATACAGTGAAGTGCGAGTGAATCATACATACTTTAGGCTATCATTATGTGTTTTATATTCCATTATTGTGTTGGGAGGCAAGTTCAGGACTCTTCTTAATGTGTCTCGTATCCTTGCTGTGGTTGAAGTGTCTGAAGCAGACTTGTTCCATACCGAGATTATGTCCTCCTAGAAAAAAGCAGTTGAAGGCTTAAAGGGCTTCACAATACTAAAATTTGCTGCTGCAGGTTGGGCCTAACATAACAAAGATCCAGATATCTAGAATTAAAATATAGAAGTTTAACAAGAGATGATATTAATCGTTTGAAAAAACTTGGACTGTAATAATGTTGTAAAATGTCTATATTTCTATTAGCCTGTACACGGGCGTGAGGGGACATTTTTCTTCAAACATTATGTCTCCATTAGTCACATTTTAAAACACTGACAGTGTCAACTTATTAAAACAAGCAGTTAAATTTGTGAGTTGAATTTTTGATTCTAACCTAATCCAACCTATGATGATATCAACATAAGCAAACTGAAATATAAAAATACAGTTCATTATTATTTGAAAACATTTTTTTTCAAATACTTGGTGACTCCCAATTCTCAAGTACCAGTTAACTATTTATCAATTAATTGATCTACTATAATCATAGGCATGCGCACAGGGCCGGCCGAGTGGGCCCAGGCCGTACCTAATGCTTCGGTGAAGCATGGTACGGTTGCACTGCTCAGTTACACAATTCTTAAAAGAAATATATATAATTGTTTTAATTATTTATTATTTAATAATTACAACAATTATATATATTTTGCAAGAATTTAATTTAAATTAAATTCTTGCAAAATATATATAATTGTTGTAAGCATTTCAAACATTTGTTAATTTATCTGAAATCATTTCGGCAATGTATTTGAAACAATTTATAAGCTATTGCTATGTAGTCGTTCAAACTATTTCAATTTTCATTCTTCGAAATAGTACAATTTAATTATCTGTTATTGAATGATGAATCAATTCAGTGTTTTATTTGCTTGGAACAGCCATTTGGCAAAATTAGTCTTGTTGAAATCTATGTATTCCAGGAATTTTGTGTAGTTCCTGGAACCCGTAAAATCGTACTATGGAAAGTAATTTTTCGGAATTTTTCCTTGCGGGGCATGGCTCCCTCCTAGCTTTCATCTTTGATATGGACACTCAGTTCTAGGGGCGCACAATTGAGTGCTTGCCCGGGGCGCTGAAAAGATATGAAATGGCCTTGCAGCTAGAAATATTGGTTTTGGCGTCATTTTCAATTTCATGAGTAGAATGATTCTGGCATCTGAACCTCATTTGAAACACGCTGAACTGTGTATCAAAAATTACCTGCAGGGCCGAAAGGACGCCTCCCCCCTTTGCCCCTCCACGGGTCGCCGGCTTCGCGATAACGGGCCGTTGCATACAACTTTTCTCATGTGACATTTTCTTTTCCAAACTGAAATCCCCCCCCCCCCCCATGAATGTGACCTGGATCCGGCACTGCGGGGCACGGTGGGGTGAAGCCCCTCACACCCCCAGTGGGGTATATGTTCTTTCAAGCGACCGTTTATGCTGGGCTGTACCTAATGTCAAGTCCTGCGCACACCTATGTCTATAATTATATTTGTACAATTACCATGTGTGGATTTGTAATTAATAATTTACCTTAGAAGCCATAAGGTAAAGTTATTATATTGGCAATGAGGATCAAGTGAATTTAATAAGGAATCTTATTTTATTGAAAGAAGTGATCTATTTGTTTAATCATGGTGGATGATTCCGGAATACAGAGACATTCAATTGTGGAGGCGATCAAACGTCCCTTCAATTTTCCCCCCACGTATATTCCCATAAGAAATGTACAAGAACCATCTTTTTGTTTGGGGTAATGACAGCAGTAACCGCGCGCTAGGCCGATTTCTCAACTAATATGTCCCTCCCACTTCGAGTCGTCAATTGTTAATAGCATCAACCACAATTACCCACTTGGTGACGTCAAATATCAGAGCCACATCGAATTTTAGGATTCTTTAATGTAAATTTTAATGACATATTATAATCAAGAAGACCGTTTTCGGACACTTCTTGTCCGAATGTGTCTAAAAATAGAATTGTGGTTAATGCTATACATGTGTTCTTTGGTTCTTTGAATGGGCTCTCCACAGTGAGTATCTCTACTCATTAACTTAGATAAGCTGCTGTTCATTCTTTCCCTTCTACCTAATTTATATATATATATATACACAAAGTCGTTTTGAATTACATGCTCAAAAATTGTATTTTCCGAAGGGATTTATATCTTGAATAATGTTTGAAAAATGGGACAATGTTATTAGGCTACTTGAAAAAATGTATGATTCACTCAAATACAATCCTGTAATAACAAATGATGCACTACGTACTTGAAAACGAATTGAAACAACAGCACCACAAATTTCTTCTCCAACCATAAATTGTTCCCCAAGCATGGCAAGGACTAGATTCTCCCAACAGCGAGACGCAAGTCCCTTTCGAAGTCTTACTATCCACTTCCCTCCCCGTTGATTCGCCTCATCTTCCCACATTGGCTTGATACCA
Organism: Brachyptera risi; assembly: GCA_964007535.1. NCBI lineage: Eukaryota > Metazoa > Arthropoda > Insecta > Plecoptera > Taeniopterygidae > Brachyptera > Brachyptera risi. Next base: position 41,104,657 of record OZ023328.1, read on the forward strand.
ATTTTAAACAAGTGAAAATCACTGTGGCTTTGTAGATCTGATGGCTTTGCTAAGTGTGAGTAGTGTGCCCAAAACTGTTCAACGGAAGCAAACCGTCCAATCAACTTCAAGTTCTGGTCATAGTTTTGTACTGAAGCTTGTTTTCCTGGTGACCGTCGGCTGAACCACATCCAGTATGGAAACTGAAGCTTATGCTCACCAGGAGGGATGACCAATGGTGCCTGCAATGAGAGAAGCTAATCAAATGGCAATAAAGAATAATTTGTGCTCACTATAGCCCTACATAAAACTGAATGAATACTCGACTGAACTTCCCAGTCAACACCAATCTATATTTCATTTCTTTTTACCATTTTACAAAAAAAAAAGTATTCCACAGGTGGAATTGAATCTTGGTTCAGCCTTGAAACCCATGGGGGCTACTTATACCCTGTTCACACTATGATCACTAACTGCAGTTAACAACATAATATGAACGTAACGCAATTAGCACTAACTGACATGAAGCTCCAACTTCGTTCTGTGAACGCAGTTAGAACCAGTTAGAGTTTGCAGTTAGAACTCTAACCATGGAGTACAACTTCATGATTAGAGCTTAACTGCGATCAAAATCCACCGCCTTCGCAAAGAGCAACATCATTCGCATAAAGTGTTGGCTCAAAGCAAGGCCCTCTATGCTATTTACATCATTCAAATTATATAGATGGCATTGCTCAAAAACAAGGCGAGATATGGCGAGAAAATATGTAAATCTATAGATGCAATATGAATATTAACAGTAAATCGAACAGGAAGGTGGCAGTGGATGACGTCAGTAACAACCATTTCATGGCTGTATTTTACAACTAGTTTGTTTTCTACGTGCTGCAACTATTTGTTAGTGTAAATATGCATCTTCCTCAACAATCAATAATAATTAGTGCTTTAAATTATTATTGATCTATTTATCGCAGCATTATTGGATGAGCGTAGCGAAGACTCAATTTCACCATACCCGAAAAAAATGCCTGTTTTTTTTTGTTCGCACTCCACAGGTCAAACGGAAATTCAAAATCAGTTGAAACTTGGCATACACAAATTTGTCCTTATCTAATTCAATACTGCATAGTTTTGAGGTGCAATCAGTTGAACCACTTCTGAGAAAACTCATTTCAAAATTTTCAAAAATCCCATGAGAATAACCCAGAGGAATAATTCGTCAAAAATATTTCCTTCAAGAGAATTCAAATTCTCAGGGAATATCAATATAACTAGGAAAACGCGGGATGCGCGTTGTGAGATGAGCTTAGAAGTATGGTAATCTAGAGTGAAAAATAACTTGTCAGCTCAATTTACATCTACAAACCTTGACTTACTTCAAACGTTCTAAAACCTCACCTGCAACTTGTTGATATTTATAGTAACCTGCAACCTGTCGCATAAACACTTTGCAAAACCAATTGATCCAAATATTCAATAAAATGTACACGTTTATTGCGTTTTCTTCATTATTTCTCATTCGATTGTTGTAAAAATCTCTGAAAAGGTGTATAATAGTATTTTTCATATTCTGTGAGAATTTGAGAGCTTTTGAAAAATTCTTGTTTTTCAAGTATTTTTCCTCCGGGTTATTCTTATGAGGATTTTCCAAACTTTCCGATTATTTTCCGGAAAAACCTTCATACCGATTCCTCTGAATGACAATCCCAACCTATTCTGGTATGACACCAACGTTCAGAAAAAGTTTCAAGTTGATTGATTCATTTCTCTGACCTGTATGCCGCGTACATAATTACAAAAAAAAAAAAAAAAAACATAAAAACGAAGCCCATTTTTTTCAGGGTGTGAAATGGAAAGCTTCGCTACGCTCATCTAATAATTATACACCTTATTCCAAACTTCAAGTCCAATCAGATCAGCTGTTTTGATATAAACAAATATATACGGTAATCCAATTTTTTAAATCACTCAAAGCTATTAAGAAACCAATTAAATCCAAGCAACAGGTGTCACCAATTATTGGAAGCGATTAAAACAAAGCCTTCCTCATTATCATAGAAATTGATTAGGAAATAGAATGGCAGTGACTTAATTATTTGAATCTCAAGGTGGATATATATACAGTAATGACCATTCCAAAGATATAAGTCGATGTTCTAGTTCATCCATTAACGCGGAAACACGTAACGCGTTTGCCTAGTTTATACTTAAATAACATCACTAGCAGTTTTAAATTTTTCAATACCGGTATAGCCTACTGTATGTCTATATTATAATGTCATAACGGTAAGACTTTGATCAATTATCTACCTCAATTTGATATTCAATTGAGGTATATCAGGATCTGCAGCACTCATATGACATTATAATTAGATGAGCGTGACAGAGACTTGCATTCACATACTGGAAAAAATCGGGATTTGTTTCACGTTTTGTTTTTGTATGTGAAATACAGGTCAAACAAAGTAAGCAATCCACTTGAAACGTTTTTCTGAAAATTGGTGTCATACCAGAACAAGTTGGGATTGCTTTTGAGCAAAATCCATTTCACGTTATATCGGATTTTTGGGGGAAAATTTAGAAAATCTCCTTAAGAATAGTTGTTCAGTTCATCAGTTTGACATTTTCCCTGATGATGATATTGTTTCAATACATGGGTCTACTAAGTGAAGAAATTTGGACCATTTTGTTTTTAAGAAAATAGAATAGCACTGGGTAGTTCATGTTCAGTTGTTCAATTCATCAGTTTGACATGAAAATTTTCCCTGATGTTATTGTTCCAATGTACATGGGTCTACCACTTAAAGAAATTTGGACCGTTGTTTTTTAAAGAATATTTCTATTGGAAACATGACAAATCTAGTTTGAAGTTTGTGAATGAAAATCAACGGGTTGCATGGAATAACAAAGACTATGACTGAGTCACCTCATAAGAATGAAATTATATGAATTTATGAATTAATGAAAAAGTAAGGAAAGCTTGATAATTCCAAAATCAAGGTATGTATATCTTTCGAGTAAATTTCATATAAATATCTCGCTCCAACACATATGCTGCATTTCTCTATTGTTATTGAAATGTACAAGTAGGTAGGCCAAATCATTGAGAATATAGTGTAGTATACAATGTACAACACTATATACTCAATGGACAAACAACTAACAAGGTTTATGTGCAGAATAAGTAGGCTTACTTCTGACTGAGACTACATTCATCATACGGCTGGGAAACGGTCAAGTCATATCGATTTGGCCTGTGATGGTCAAAATATTTTATGCTTATCACGATATATTGAATTGTTTGGTCGAAATAGTTTGGAAATTGAAAACTGATGGCCCTATTTGCTTATTCGTATGGTACTCCCTTGTTATTGGCTTAGAATTGTAGGGGTGCCCATGCAAACTTTTTTGACCTGTTCATCACACTTTTGATGGGATTTGACAGTGCAAATCGCATCTCTAAGTTGAACTGGATCGTTTTTGTTCAAAATCAAAACGTTTATTAGTATGTTTGAGCCGTTCCGGGCCGAATTGATTCGTCTCAACCGTTTCTCGACAGTGTGTTAAAGGTAGTATGTGGCTGTTTCAAATGATCACTTCATCAAATTGTACATCATTAGGGCCTACATACATGATATGACAGTTTTGAGTTCAGATAATTAGGATTTTTGTTAGTAATGAACTTCTAATCCCAATTACCGATTCAACATATGACATTATGCCAAAAAAATAAGAATGTAGAACTACAAGAAGAACATGTACATAACTGAAAATGTAGGTAGGCCTGCAGTGTGGATTTTGGTAACTTAATGCTGGATTTCCATGCACGCGATTCTCATATCGCGGGATACCATGTCGCGTGTCATGGCGGCTCAAAGTCGCGAGGCAGCAGACCACTGACCAATCAGGGACAAGTCGCGAATCGCTTCACGAAAGTTTGAGGTTTGTTCAACATTCGAGCGCGCCGCCATGACGCGCGATATGAGAATCGCGTACATGGAAATCCAGCTCAAGACATTATGAATAGGGCTATGAAGTGACAAAATATTTATAACTATGTGGGGCTAGCTCCAATTACTTAAAAATTTTGGCATTAGGCCTAAACCCCCAGGGCCTTATTCTATAACTGCAAACATAATGAAAGTGCAAGCCCATATAATAGGTCCTCACCATGATGATGTACAGCGAATCGCAGGGAACGAAAAGAGATAAGCGGCTTTCATTTTGATGTAGTTATAGAATAACAACCCCGGGCTTGGGCTGGGTCCTAGATCTAGTCCTATGTTAACACTTACAAGTGACTCCTTGTCAGAGAGCAAATCTTTACTACTGATCTCATCTTCTCCACTGTCATCGCTACTCTTCAACCTAAAGGATAAAATACAAGAGGAATTATGACGAGAATAGGCTGAGTGGATGGCAGTAAATATTAACAATATTATATATTCAAATGTTACTAACACTTCAAATTTGTTGGACATTTTAATAATTGGGTCTAATATGAACCGTTCACTCTGAAGAACACGTCTAGAGGTTTTTATTTTTATAGTAAATACTTATAAGATGTAATAATAAAACTATCAATCAGTACAGCTGCTCCAAGATTATCACAGAATAACTGAATTGTTGGTAGTTTGGTACGACTGCTGGCTTGTGAGGTAGGCCTACTAGTCAAAGATCTTCGTGAACTCAAGCATGCTGGAGACCTTTGCAAGTATGCAAGTACACAAAAGGCAAACAAGAAGGCCTCGTCTCGGTACACAGATTCTTGACAGCTGATTCTGACAGACCAAAACTAAAAATGGCCGTCAATTTTAACAGAATGGTTTAAGGATCGGATTAAAGTGAGTAAATGTAATAGATAACATTTGGTAAATGAAAGAAAATCTAGACATCCGTGTATCACAAGAATAAGAAATATTTTTCTCTAGTCGATTCTACTTGCAAGCAGTTCCGAGAGTAATGGTCCAACATAACCAATAAGCAGCTTACTTTGAACGATCAGCTGTCCAAATAAATAGGCATGTGCCTAGACATTATCCTATGAGAAAATCTGAGAAAAGTGACATCCCAGTTGAGTGAAATGGCTCAAGAAATGCATAGTCTTAATGCAGATAGTGTAGGCCTATATATTTCTCCAGAAGGTCAAGATGAACACGAAACCTTGGATAGACGGAGTACTAGTCCTAGGCCTAGTCCTACTATTTGGTGCCATGAACAGTTTAAATCATCAACATCCTTGACAGATGTGGATGTGAACTGTTTACTAGAAGAAATTGTTGTTGATAATAGTTACTGTAGGCCTACATGTACACATACAGCGACAAGTGACTGCATTCCACTTGATAGTCATTCTGTTACACATATTGAGATCATCAAATCTAATATACCAGCTAGACCTAGAGTAGGTGGCACTAATTGTGTTGTTCCCTTACTCACAAGCGTTTGGAATAGCAGTACATTTAAAACAAGTGAATTATCACTTGGCAACATATACAGTAAAATAATTTCAGACTTGGACACTCAAGACGACAGAGAATGTCATGTATGTTATGAACAGTTCCTTACCTCGAATGAAGTGGAAGAACATGTACGGAAAGTACATTCGCATATAATTATTTCGGCAGAGCTATGTTTTGTGTGTAGAAAAAAATATATTTCTAATTCATTACTGAAAGCTCACCTCTCACAGTTCCATGGTATACAATATCCTGAATTAATTTGCAAAATTTGTTTTATGGAGTTTCACACGTCCATCGAAAAACGAGCACATGAACGTAAACATACAAAAGATCTAAGTTGCCAATTTTGTTCGTTCAAGTTTGCATCAGAGTATATGTATCAGAAGCATTTTGATGATCACATGGTTCATCTAAAACCATACGAATGCTTGAAATGTGGAAAACGTTTCAGTAACAACATGTCTTTTGGCTTTCATAGAAATCGCCATTTTAATTTGTCATGTTTTTTGTGCAAAAAAACATTTAATGAAGAATTAAGTTTACTTCAACATGTTAAATCTCATGGCCCAGAAAAAGAAACATGTTTCCTTCAAAGTGTCAAGTTATTGGATGAAGAAGAGAATAAACTCGTAGATCTTTCAGAAAAATACTTCAAGTCTGCTAAACAACCCCTAGATTTCTCATCAGATGTTCAGTCAGATGTTGATCTTTTTGATCCTATTGATAAAGAAGTAGGGAAATGTATGGAAACTATGCTCAGCACTGTATCAATAGCTTCTGATAAGATTTTAGAAAAGTCTGAGAAAGTATGTGCACTGATGAGTAGTAGTGGATTTGAGTGTAAAGTATGTTGTTTACATGTTGAAACAGCACATGAGCTTATAGATCATCGTAAGAAATCTCATCTTCGTAATCGAACTTGTCTTTTCTGTGGACGAAGAAGTGGATCTGTGAGTCAAACACATCGTCATATGGCTACGCATTTGAAAAAAAATCGAACTGGTAGTACTGAAACTTCTGTTGTGACTAATCTTTTCTGTGATGTTTGTAACAAAACATTTAAAAACAAATGGAAATTCAACAATCATCAAGAAACTGTTCATAAATTGAATATAACAACAAAAAGACATGGCTGTTCAATTTGTTCAAGAAAATTCAAGAGCTCTGTTTCTCTAGACAAACATGTGTTAACTCACAGTGTCACTGACACAATAAAACCTGGTTTACGTTGTAATATTTGTCAGCAGTCTTTTGTCAGATCCAAGTTTCTAGCAAAGCACATGTTACAGCATGAAACTACGCACTCATGCACCGAATGTAAGAGAAGTTTCTTGTCCAACATGAAACTCAAGTTACACATGCGCTCTCATGCTCCGATCGATGTGCGCCAGAAGTTCAAGTGTAATTTATGTGCTGTCAACTGTTCAACATTATCTGGCCTTCGAGTTCACCTCCGTATTCACACCAATGAACGTCCTTATCGCTGTTCTGTAGTGGACTGTAATAAGGACTTCAAACGTCCCCAAGCATTGAAAAAGCACACTCTTCAGGTTCATCGCAATAATGATACGGTCTTATATGCTTGCCGAGATTGTACTATGACATTCAGTGACCGCGGAAATCTGCTCCGACACTTTCTTCGCTTACATAGAGGATTATGTCGTTTTGTTTGTGGGGTTTGTGCAAATCGATACGGTCAAAACCAAGATCTTAGGAGGCATCTTAAAATGAAACATGATATTAGTATTCCTAAAATAAAAGGAAAAAGCAAAAAGTCTGTGAATGAGATATATGTGCTACCGCCCGTAGAGAATACCCCCGACTCTATAGAATTGGTTGCAAATATAAAGCGAATAGTTGAAGAAGAAAAACGCAAGTGTCACGGAGTTATGGAATTATTCAACGGAGATAACGACGATCCTGATAATCCTGATGATGTAAACACCAATGAAATGTCAGATGGGGCAAATATTCAGAATAATGGTGAGTCTGATGCAACTGTACCGGTACAGATTCCGGAACTGTCCGATAACTACACTCAACCCAGAAGTATGGGAGGAGAAATAGTAAACAAAGAAATAAATCTGGAACTGTCATCCGAATTCCAGCCACAATTTCTTCCTTTACTTGGATTATTAGCACAGTTGGGTGAACACCCACAAGTGACCAATGAGTCAATCAGCCTTCAGTCTTGTGATCTATGCCATATGATGTTTTATATGGATGCTCATTTTAAACAACATTTACTGAAAAGGAATGAGAACCGTTGTCAGTACTGTGAGAAGAGTTTCTGCGATCAAGCAGCACTTCAAGACCATGTCACAAGTGTGCATGTTATAACAATATTCTATAGATGCGGCATTTGCCTAGTGGATTTCACTGAGAAGGTATATTTAACACAACATATGGAGGCAATACATGGAGTTAGCATACACTTTGAACTTACTCCAAATGATATTTCTGTTGCGAAATCTCATGCATCTGTTGTAACAAACGCTGTTATTCCACGGGCCATCAATTGTACCCCAGATTCAGGTTCTCAGTTGAATGAATCTGTTACTGAAAATGCAGAACAGTCAGAACTCACAATACCTGTCACAGTAGAAGAAGTTGGAATTGAAAGTCACTTGTCGGCTCTTCCAATCACTTTCACCAACCAGAACGCACCGGTACTTGGCACGCCGAGTATTCTCACATTCCAGTCGTCAAACTCTCTTGTGAATATTCTCCCGCCAAGTCAACAAGCTTTGAGTCTATTAGGACAAACATCACTTCATCCCCCAACTGAGGTATTAAGTACAGACTTGATACCAACAGAGCAAGATGAGAGAAGAATTGAAGATAATGGGAAGTTGTCCTGTGTGAACCCTAGTCTGGTATGCACTCAATGCGGGAAAGAGTTCCCAGAGATAGGAAGACTAATTCGCCATGTCAAGACACATCTAGGTATGTAACCAGGGACTATTACTTTGTTGACTATGTACTATCAAGGTACCTTAATGTAGTAATGAGTACATAATGGGTTTTGTCAAGATCTAAGCTATGGTAAAAAAAAAAACAATACAACACTGGAGTTGAACAATCAATTTCATAAATTTGCTTTTTCTGTTCAGGATTGAAGCCATTCAAGTGCCTTCACTGTGATAGACACTTTTCCGAGAAACACAATTTGAAAGTGCATAATCGTTCGCATTCTGGAATTCGTCCATTCACATGTCCTGACTGTGGCAAGAGCATGCGTTATCACAAGGAGTTTGCTGACCATCTTCTTATGCATCAGGGTTTGAAACCTCACAGCTGTGCCACGTGTGGCAGAAAGTTCTTGAGGCAGAGAGAACTTACTCGTCATCAGTTGATACACGGCACAGAAAAGAAGTACGACTTTCTCATAAGCTATTTGCTAAAAAATCTTCTTGTGAACCAATTGATGATGAGCTATCTCATAATCTATCCCATCTTCTAAAAAATATCTCTTCACATAATTATGACGAGCATAACAAATGTTTCAGAGGTCTCTCTTCTTCTTTTTTATCCATCTATTAATGTATATTGAGTTAAACAACGCACTATATAATAGATTAGATGGTGGTGTGATGAGAAGCAGTTATGGTCTATATTTTAGGAACCATCCCAGCATTTACCTAGGCTACAGATCGAAACCACACAAATTTGAAAAACCCCGATAAAGATGAACGGTGGTGAGACTTGAACTGAGGTTTGATCTACCATTGTAGTGCTAGCACTACAAACTCGATGGATCTACCCTCATTTCCCGGTCGCATGGAGAAAGCATGTTATCAACTAAGCTACCAACTGGTGCCAATTGCTCTTTTTTTTGTGATTTATACTGGTAATTTGATTATAATCTGTAATCACAGTACTTTCAGATTAAACTTGATAGGTCAATATTTATTATGAATTATAAGTTTGAGAACTTTGGTCAAAAACTAGGATTGGTTCGAATTTCTCCCGTGAACCAATAAAATTGAACAATTGGGCCCTAATCAATTAGTAGGCCTGTTTTTTCTTCTTGCACCAACCTGCATTCAAGTGTTGCTGTTGCAAAAAGGAAGGCAAAACCGTTTTTCCCTATATTTGAGTAAACTCTCCCCACCTCCATTCTTCCTCCTGCCCTATTACTTATTTGGATCCCCTTTCCAACTCTTCTGCCTAGTTCTTCCCATCCGGTACAGTTATGTCTTGCTGTAAAGAAGTTGCACAGTCTAGTCCTTCGTCTCCTTGCTTCCAAGGTTTCCCCTTTCAGTTGTTCAATCATTATGGTTGGTCTTTCCAGTTCTTTCTGTATCACTTCCTTACTATTCCTAATGGTCCTCCATCTCTTGACTCTCCCCAATACCCTCCTCGCAGCAACCCTCTGTACGCTTTCTACAGCCTTGATTAATACTGTGTCCCGAGGGTCCCAGACTGAACTAGCGTACTCCAGTGTAGGTCTAATTAGTGTCTCTCGTATGCTTTGTTTTTAATTTCAATTCCTGTCCCCTTGAGCTGTCTCATAACAAAATTTAATGATCTAATCCCCTTTTTTGACAACTTTCTAATATGATCCCCCCACCCAAAGTTTTTATGCATGTATAATCCGAGATATTTAAAACCGTCAACCTCCTCCAGTATGCTTTCTCCCATTCTAAATAATGTCACTTCTTTATTCTTTTTACTTCTGGAGAATTGAACTACCTTACATTTTTCCATATCAAGTCCCATTATATTTGTATTGACCCAGTTATTAATTTTATCTAAATCACTTGGGTTATCTAGCCTAGGTTAGAGCTACGCTAAGTTAAGGCTTCGGCCAGGATAAACCTACTTGAACATTGACAACATGCTCAAGCTATTTAGGTAAAATCATGGAAAAGTAATTGTGTAGGCCTGTTTACGTGAGTTGAAATGAATGAAATGATCTTTATGCAATTACATATATTTGTTCATTTTCATTGCCACAAATTTGAGCTTCAACAACTTGTAAGCCCACAAAGTGTCTACCTACAACCTGACATGGGTGTCTGCGCTCTTACACTGAACGAAGCACACCAGCTACGTAGCTGGTGTTGCACTATCTGAACCAGTAGTACTAGTGAACTCGGACAAACAAACACGAAAGTGCGGCATTGGTGCAGCACCACTTTTACAAACAGATAAAAAGTGCGAGAATTGAAGAACCAATTCAGAAAGTGCAGGACCAACAAACAGACCTAGTGTAATAAACTAATTACTGGTACCGGTACTTTGTTCATCTTTGGATAAATCATATAATTTTGTAACGTTTTTGACTTACATTTTGAGAAAAGTGAATGTAATATATTTCAGAACCTACTGAAGAAGATCACTCTTTACTGACCGCTTTCGCTTTCATCCTGTTGAATGTCTGAAATTGTTTGATAAGATAATCAAAATAATGAGTGATTTGATTTTATTCTCGATTTTTGGCTTATAAAATGATGTAAAATATAAAAAGAATAGTGAATCGATTTGAATTTGATTAATAATTACCGGTATGGATTATCAGTGAGTGTTGAAGATGTTCATTTGAGTGTTATAGTATTTTGATTTTTGACAGACATGTGTGTGAATCTTGCAACAAGGCTTTCTGTCGTTTGGACCAGCTTCGAGTTCACACACGCCGAAGACATGGCAGCCTCGAGGATACACAACTGTATGCCTGCACATCGTGTCCAAAGAGCTTCAAGTCAAAACACAAGTTAAGACAACATGTTATACTTCATTCGGGCGAGAAGAAGCATCATTGTCCGATCTGTAGCAAGACGTTTGCATTGGACATATATTTGAAGTCACATCTTCGGACACACAAACGGCAAGACACGTATGTCATCTGTACGAAATGTCCAAGGAAGTTTTCTTCCAACTCTAATTTAGAGGTAAGAGATATTGAGTTGAAACTGAATCAGCTCAAAACCACCCTAATATACCCTTTTAGGAAAGAGTGAGTCATCTAGCGGCGACGTTGAAGCAGAGCGGTATGTTAGTACCTGCAGTTCAAAGTCCTGTGTTGCTAATGCTATTTATCACAGATGTTTCATATTATTGTGCGTTACAGTGAACGCAGTTACTTATTATAATATGATAGTAGTTTACTATATTTCAAGACATTTACACACTGTCCGAGTGAGTAAATGATAGATGATGGAAGTTATAAATCTAGGTGTTTTGTATTTTACCCTGTGGATAAGCAGACCAAGTTTTTCAACGGTATTAAAATAGGTACCCAGATGCAGTACCAGCAACCTCGACCGCTAGAAGGCAATATAGCAGGCAGTAAGCGCCTGCGCATTGAATTATGTAAAGGGTCTATTGACCAACAGTTTTTCTTCATTGTAGGTCTTTAATCTTTGATTCATAGTCTAATCCAATTATAATATAAACTTTAGGCCTACTACCAATTAATTATGCTTGTTACTGGAACATTTGTTTCCAAATTAACCAAGTTTTTCTCATTATTTTGTGTGTCACAAATCAGAATTTTAGTGTAACATGAAAATGATTTACTTGTGGCTTAAATATTATTATGTAACCTACACAAGATCATCTAAATGTCACATATCTTTTATGCCCTAACAAGTTTATTTAAAATAATATATTAACTGAGTCAATCATTTGTATAATTTTCATCCATTTGCTATATCGTGTATTTTTGAAATCTAAATACACAGGCCTAGTAAATGAGTGAATAATTTTAATTCATGTTAATATCCTAATGCTTTATCTGGCCTTACATAAATGAGTGCATTATTATTGTGTAGTAACAAACTGATTACGTACAAGACTTGAACATAGTCCAAAGCAAGTTTATACTTCGCAGTCTATGTACGTGTTGTTTGCTTTCTTTTTAGATTCATTTGAAAAAGTTTCATACGAAGCAAACGAAGTCTAAAAAGGATTCAATGAAAGAACTTGCTGTCTCTTTAAAGTCTACTACGCAGCTGGAGAATACAGCGGACGAAATGCCGGAACTGGAAATGGAAGAGCTGTTGAATGCGGTGGAAATGCTTGGTGTTGATAAATCAAATACTATCATTTATTTCCATATGGTTCAAGATGATTTAGAAAATGAGCTCAATATGCCTGGTAAATGAAATACTTGATTCAAAATGTGATATTTAAATGGAATTGTTAATAGTCCAAGTTTGCCAGCATAATCCAGTGTATGCAAGTATCTACGTGAGGTGAAAGAGATGAAGAATGATCTTAAAGATTATACAAGTGTGAGAGATTCAAACACTGATCCCTTTTGTAAAAAGTAGTGGTGTTTCCAATATCAAAACTCACCCTGAAAAATCATTGACCATAAAAATATCACAGCTACACAAATGTAATAATGAATAACTACCAGTACACAAATAAATGAAATGAAACAGAATTTTTTCAACAAAAATAAATTGTTTTTCTTATTTACAGTTTCATACAATATTGTGTGATCCATAGTATGTATTGAATATAGGCCTACTAGAGAGTAGAAGCTATGTTGGTAGACAACCTCCAAACCTCATAGAACAGAATAACATATTAGATTTGAAGCAAATCTCATATAATACAATCTAATTATATTTACTAGGGATCTAAACTAAGGGTTTTGCTAAATACTGGTGTTGGGAAAAAGGTGAAAATCCTACTTGTGTATAGGCTGTCTCGTCCATCGTGCAACTTGTAATTTGTTTTGTTGCGTTATGCACTCGCACATCTTGGGCATAGGCATGCCAGTATAATATATCAAAGACATTATTAATCAAGGAGGCCTACTGTTGAAATGATCTGCCAAGAAATATATTTACATGATTGAAAAGAATCACAAAATTATGGCAAACTAAATACATTTTCACACAGTGTATAATGCTAGTATATATTTTCGAAGATGTAACTGTCTGACCTTTGCTTCTTGACATTGATAGGCCGATAGATTATACAGTGGGTCTACCAGCTGCTGTAGGTTAAATCTCAAGGTTAGCCAATACTTTTTATCTATAACTACCACAAATTCATGGTTGCGGGTATTGATTACAACTTTTATTCTAGGGTGAATTAAATGACATATGCACTTTAAAATATAACTGGTAATGTATCCTGTATCCATTGCTATATTGGAGACAGAATTCTCTTACAGTTTAGTTTTCAAAATACCGGTATTACCGGTATTAAAATGAAATCATTTAAAAAATTGGTTAATAGATTTTTTTTCTACCAAAACAATCCAATGAATTTAAATTTTTGAAAATTAATTGGATGAGCAAAGCAAAGACTCAATTTCACCATACTTGAAAAAAGAAATACTTTTTTTATGCGTTCCACAGGTCAAACGGAAATGAAAATTCAGTTGGAACTTGACATACACAAGTGTCCTCATCTAATTCGATACTGTATAGTTTTGAGGCGCAATCGGTTGGATCACTTTTGAGAAAACTTATTTCAAAGTTTTCAAAAATCTCATTTGAATAACCCAGAGGGTAAAATTTGTCAAAAATACTTCATTCAAGAGAATTCAAATTCTCAGGGAATTTCAATATAATAATGATACAAATCATTTCACCCTTTTACTAAAATCGAATCAGCCGCTTTGGTGTAGAAAAATAAATGATGTAATTTTTTTAAATCACTCAAAGCTATTAAGTTACCAATCAAATCCAACCACCAACAGGTGTCACCAATTAATTGGAAACAATTAGAACAATGCCTTCTTCATTATTAGGCTTCTATCATATTCATATAGGCGCTTGTTCTATATAATATATATATATATATATATATATATATATATATATATATATATTACCAATCCAAAGATATGTTGATAAGTTCAATAGCTCATCCATCAACGCGGCAACACATAACGCGTTTTCCTAGCTACAAATTATTTTCAATTCTTCAAACAAAAATGTCAAGTTTCAGAAATTGCTAGTTGCATTGATATGTGAATAAATAGTACAATTTTGTTCTATCATGAATATCAGTTTTGAGATGTCATGGTGACATGTGTTGTGCAACATTCAAACATTCAACAAAGATTCAAACGAATTTGTCATCTAATCATAACAAATGGAAGTATACATATTGTCCAAATACGTGCTCAAAGATAAATCCTTACGTCCTAGTTACTTCTCGGGATTTTGAAAATCTTGAGCAGTAGCAGCTGGTGTGTTCAGAATTAGGTGGGGCGCAATTGAAGAGATAAAACTAAATTAAACTGAACCAAGAGGATTTTATAAACCCAATTTTATACGTTTTGAAATGAACTATTTCATGAATTAACAGGCATGTGTGGAGTATATTATATCTAATTTCAATCGCAGATGGTCAGTGGTATTATTATTTGACGTATGTGCTCATATATTCGATAAAATAGAGCCATAAAGATGAAGCTAAAAGATATATTAATACGTGTAGAAACATTGTTCAGTAGTCTGGATTTACCTAGAGAGGCTAGATTATTAATTATTAATAATATTATGATTATTTATAATTATAATTATCAATATAGGATTATTAATTATATCACATTCAGATGTATTGCATGCGGCTTATATTCATTAACGAATTAATAATGTGGCAACATTTCATTATACATATTATTATGGGCGAGTGAAATATTTTCGTCTTTGGCACAAGATAATTTTATACCAATTATCATCCTACTATGGGTAGGAAGTAAAAATACTTCTAGAATACTCTGAAGAAGAATTTAACTATTATTTGTTCAAGTTATGTGAAAGAGCATGATGTTACATGCCATGTCCGAATTGCTTCACATTATTATTCAATTATTCTTTAATATTCTTTTCACAATGTTTTTCTGATATTATTCTTATATTGAGACATTGTTTTTACCATCATTATTATTTTTTTCTTCAGTGTAATTATATGTAAGATAACATGATTGCTAAGATTCTACTACTACTTGACCAGCTAGCGGCATTCGAAAGTTCCAGATAACACCACTGAACACCACAAGCAGTACCAATTTGCCACGTGCGCCATACGTCAAAACATCGTAAATGTCGATTTACAAGAATACCTTGTGAAACCCGTGCTACTCCCAGGGCCCACGATTAAAACGAATCTATTATAAATAACCATCAAACCAAATATTTTCATAGGACCTAAACATTTGTTATTATAATAAATCGTTATGTTGATTATTATCTGGGACTACTTCTTTGAGTGGTTGTCTGCTGTTGACACCATTGGCTGACACGCAGGCGCATTCTCATCTCATCCCACTTCCTTTTACGTCAACAGCTAGCAGACTGATCATACGTGGTTCATATTGAACAAATAATTTGTCGTTAACTTGTGTTCTGACTGAAATTATTTTCATAAAAATGGCACCTAAGCAAAGAATGCGCATCGCTAACGAGAAGAACAGTAAAAATGTGAATTTCCGAGGAAATGTGCCGAAATCGACCGTAAGTAGGCTTCGGCTAGGGCCGAGGTATCCTCTTAGGCCTAGGCTTGGCCGAATCTGCAGTGTTATCATTAGGCCTTCAGGTTTATAACAGCACGCGATCATTTGCTATTTTTGAAATAAAGTAATTCTATACTTTCTACTTTCTAGTTTTGAGTTATATGCCTACTCTAGATTGAGGAAAAATGTTTTCGAGACTTCTTCATCTTTGAGACCTACAACATTGGTGGCACATCACAGCAGCTGTCAGTGAAATTGGCAGATTTGTTAATGTTTTCAGTGTCAATAAATAGCAGGGACTTGGACGTTTAAATTCAAATTCATCATTAAATGTATAGATCTGTATGAGCATATTATTTAATATCATTTTTCAAGTGTTCACCAATTAGGCCTAGGCCCAGGCTTAGGCTATAAGGTGGGGGGGGGGGGGGGTGAATGAGCAGCAGTGGGATTCTCCATAATTTTGTCGATGGAGGTCGAGTAATTTTCGTCAACAGCTAGGTTTTCCATCAATAACTTTACCTAGCGTGATTCTCTAGCCTATGTCAAACTTGACGATCTTGATCGACAAATCTTCTCGACTCGACAGGACCTTGTCGTTAACTATTGTTGATGTCGAGAACTGTCACATTCAGACGGAAATGGCTGCTGTCTTTTTGTTTTGAAATATTTTAAGCAAAACATAATTGTCATTCCACCCTTTTTAATAGTGAAATAGGCCTAATGAGATTTGCTACCGATTTCATGTTTAAAATACTCTTTTCCACGTCGACACTAATTTCAAATGCTATTTTTAATCCATGTCAACGTATTCCGCATTGTATAATTAATTTAACAGCTAAAATGTAAGGTTATGTTTTTATTGCTTTTGCATTGGCGTAGTACGATAGATTAAACCGTGAGACCTTTACTTGAATTAAATCTTTGTTTATTCCCACACTTGATCACTGAAGGGACGTAGACCTAGTTGCATACTAATAACCATTTTATTTTATTACAGAAAGCTCAAGATGAAAAATACCCTGTTGGACCTGGACTTTTGGCGTTATTCATATTTGTCGTTTGTGGATCAGGTACGTTTGTGTGAAGTGGCTATATTTACATAATACATGTAGGTAAATACCTGTTGTACCGGTACATTATTTTATGGCATTAAATGCTTCTAGGTTAGATGTAAATTAGGTTAGGTTGTATTGTATTCAGTCTTTATGGTTCCAATAATGTATAATATAGTAATATGACAGGTTTTTATTATAATAATAAATATACAATTAATGTTACAATTAGGCAGGGTTCATACTTGAAAAGGTGATCTTCCACCCAAACCCTTTTTTAAAACTAGTGAAAATAATAATAATGTTGGTTAGGCTAGTCGGATTGGGTTGTATTCTAAAGGTTAACTGGAGTTACTTGCAATCACAACACCCCAGTGGGTTTTATCAGTGATTAATTTTGTAAAGAAAAAGGTGAGTAAGCCCTCAGAAACAATGGGCCTAGTCTGTCTTATTTTGGCGTGCCTACGCCGTACTTGAAACACCCGTTTACAATGGGGGGTCTGGGGAGAGAGCCTCTCCAGCTCATGCGGGTTCAGGGCACATAGTCCCGGAAAAAAATCAATTGGGGGTTAGATTTGGAGCATTTTACGCATTTTGGAGAACCTTTTTTTTTATAATAAAGCCACTCTTGTGTATGCTTCATGTAACATGAGTTAAATTCATGGGTTTTGGACTTTTGGTCTGCCCAGATCCAAAGGTCTCCCGGTCCAAAGGTTGAGCCGGCACTGAGAATGTCATCCTGTATTAGGCCTATAGAAATTACGTGTTGGATTTTGGATCAGTTATTGCTCATTATTGCTGAATAAGAAGTATGGTAAGGGATGCTGTAATAGCTATAAGCTGTAATAAGCTGCAAAAATATAACACAGTACCGTTATAATATTCACCATCTAGGAATGTCTGACAGTAATAAGTATCAAGGAATTTTGAAAATATTCTAATTTATTGCTTTGTTTAAAATGGATCCTACATTACATCAGAACTAGAAATAGGTGAGTAAGCCTGGCTTACTCCCTAAAAAAAGTGGATAAGCCACAAATTAACCTCTGGGTTATATCATATGCAGGTAGTCTGCAAAGAGCTCTTGCCAAGTTTGTTAATTTAGCAATAGGTAGTATTCTCATATTATTCTCGCTTAGGCTAAATTTACAGTATGTGAAAGATGAAATTCTAAATGAATCCACATTATTCATATAGAGCTTACATTTTTTGCTACTAGTAGATCTATATCTTACTAATTTTCTAATCTTCACTATTAGTACGTCGTCTTCTGTCGATTCTCCGTGCTGTGTAACATACTAATCAGATGCAGTAACTTGCGATCAAAAATGTTGAAACGCTAATGCCATTTAAATGAAAATACTTTGTCCATATTTCAGTGCTATGCTTTGTCTAGAGAAATATTGATATTTCTAGGCAGTAAAATGGGCCCACTAATAGTACTTTGTTTGCCTATTTGATCAGTCCTCCTGTGCTAGGCTGTAGTTGTTATATTATAATTGACATATTTTTCAAGTACAAGGTGCAAGCTTTGTTACCTTACCAGTACCAAAATTTATTGTCATTTAAAATAGTTTTAAAGCTATTTCTGACAGCTCTTGCTACTATTAGGCAGAAGCCAATTTTGTAGATTGAGAATGAAAAGAGTTATATAAATGCATGCACAACTTTTGATCTAGGAGCATCGCTTTGTCTATGGTACTTTCAGAAGAAATACCAATAAATTGCTACATATTCGTTTATTCTTTTGTCATCGAGTTAGTAGCATTAAAAAGCCATCCATAACTATATAATTTCTGCAAAATTCATACACATTTTACCTTCAATTAGTTATGTACTGGTACCAACTTGATGGCTAGATTGTAATTTGATATGCCGGTACTTGAATCACAAGAATCAATTATGACTTTTGCCTAATCTAAAATCAAATTGAAAATTAACTCCTATTTGAATGAATGGATTATTGTCCATTGATAATGAACAAATTATAAAAATCACTTGTCAATTATTCAACTCGCTGTTGATGTAGTTTTGCACTTTTACAAAGAAGCACAGTCAACTGGGGTTATACTTTGCCTTTGGGGATCTTTGCCTACTCCACCAATTTAATTAATTCTATTAATTCTACTAATTTAATTATTAGTGATGCTGTAATTTTCAAACTTCGGTGCCAAAATGTTCAATTTTTTGTCTCGCATGTTGGTGAAGTAGAAGTTTGAAAATTACAGCATCACTAATGATTAAATTGGTAGAATAGGCAAAGTTCCCCCCATAGACGAAGTAACTGCAATTGACTGCATCTGTATATTTTTCATTTGGTTCATAACTAATACGGTACTCATTAAAATATCAATGTAAATAGAAGGATGATAGTTTCGAAGTCCATTCATAACAGAAATAAGCAGTAAACTTGACTTTGTGAGTAAGTGAATAAGTTTTCTAGTCACAACAACAATTGAGCAGTAAGAATGGTCATTGAGATGGTTTGTATATAGCAGCAGCTGATCCAAGTGATCGCTAACTTTTTACATTGTTAGCAGTTGTAATCTAATTGACTGGCTCTTACAGCTCTGTATAAAGTTCGGAGTAAGGTTTGCTAGGAACATTGACCTTGCGGCTTATTCCTTAATACTACCCAGTGGTGTTGTAATTGGGGACATGAAGTATCTTGAAGTAAACCTTACTCTTGAAAGTTCTGCTGCTAATTTTTGTTTTGAATGGCCCTTCACAGGTTGTAACAATTATCTGTAGGCCTATTATAGCTTGAAATATTTACTTTCACATTTTTACTACCAGTATACTATGTTGCAACTGCAGATATCAGTAGCCTCCGAGTAATTGGTTCAACATGAAACATTCTTCTAATAATTAGGCATACTACCGGCACAGTTAGCGGAGTAGTTAACGCACTTGCTCCATGTGACCCGGGAGGTAGTAGGCATGTCGGACCCGGTTCGATCCCCGCTACCGTCCATCTTTACAGAGGTTTTTCGTGGTTTCCCTCTGTAGTCTAGGCTAATGCCGGGATGGTTCCCACAATATAGGCCACGACCGCTTCGTTCCCACTATCCTTCCCATTACCCATGAAAAAAACCCTTCATCTCACCATCCCATCATCTCATCAATCATCCATCCGACGCCAATAGATCTTAGTCATCATTACAGTGCGTCGTTAAACCCAATATAAAGAAAAAAAATTAGGCATACTGTATTGTTTTATTCCTTCGTAAACATTCTGAAGAAATTCTAACCTGATTTTCAAGTTGGATAAAATATTAATTGGTAATCTATACATGTATTATTTGTATTTGGCAGACAGTAAATGTTGCAGTCTGTTGTCATACTTGTGGTCTCTTTTCTTTGTTCAATAGACAATATGTGACACACTCTGTTGTCACACTGGTTCTCTTATTGTTTCAGCTGTCTTCCAGATAATTCAGAGCATCAGAGCAGCTTAAAGACGGACCAAACCACAGCTCAAAAGCACAATTATCATTATTTAAGATGGTTTCTATTATTTTCTTGTGATGTAGGTTTTCTATTCTTGTTATGGCTTATGCTGCAGTTGTAACATTACCTTTTATTAATGTTATACTGCACCATACATCTATATATACAAATGATAGTAATTCTGAAATCATTGGACTAAAGTGATATTACATTCTCCACCTTGTAAGCATTTATTTATTTCTGTTTAACTATATTTTATTCATAATATGCACTTTTGATTAAAAGTGCAGTTTCTTCTATAATCAAATCATAGATAAACAGTGATTTTGATAGGTCTGAATATAAATATCTGTACATAAGAGATTATTTAGAATTTGTAAAACTGAAGAAAATTCAACTTGCATGTCCCAGCAAACCATTCCGAAAGTAATCCTTGGAGCTAAATTCCAATGTGTGTGCCTATCAGGCAGTATTGAAATAAATGTGTTTTACAGAATAACTGTCTCTTTATATGTTATGTTAATAAAATGAATGACAAATAACCTTTAAAATCATTGTATATTGATTGAATAGGGAAGGGTGTGTAGTTTAATGAGGTAGAAAAAAAAGGTATGGTAGAAAGAAGGAAGGAAAGGAAAAGACAAAACCATGAATTGATATTTTACATAGCATTGACAATATCTTGTTTCAATAAAACTGAACTACTTATCAGAATGCCAGTTTTCACTGTTTTTTTAAAATTGGGGCTGGAACTGACAAATGATACTAGGGGGTTTCAAAGTGTGAATTGACAACAATCGTAACAATGAGAGTGTAATCAACTTGGGAAGTGGAATGTGCAATTGTAATTGGCAAATTGCATTTGGCCCCTCCGTAGTTTTATAAGTGGATATTCTATTTTTGCATGTCTTTTCATCTAAATCTTGAATTGAAATTATCTGCGAGGCCAGAAAGGGATCTTCCCCCTTGCCCTCCGCTGGTTGTCAGCTTCACAGCAATGCGCCATTGCACAGAAATTGCTTCTATGTTATTGTGATCTGGATCTGCAGGGGGGGGGGAGAGATATTTGTAAATCAAACGGTATTTTTTTAGAGCTTACACTCAAGATCCCTGTACACATGGGAACAATTCAAGCCCTTCAATTCTCCTTTAGCCCACTTACAACTACATACAAGCATATTTTGTGTAAACTATAGGATATTCTGAGAAACATTTCATTTGCATTTTAATTCAACGAGGAGAATAAATCTATTATAAATCTACATATATATCGTATATTGTATGATTCAATCGTGAATTGCTTTTTTTTATTGAACAAAAGAAAATACCAAATGGAACATAGAATAGAATAGAATAGAATGTCTTTATTTTTCATGTACATAACAATTCCGTCATAACAATCGAAAAGGGCGAGGTTCGATCACATGATCGTTCTTCCACCTAACCTTCACATATAATAAGAGAGAAATAAAATAAAATAGCACTATTATTTAGTTGGATATAATGTAAAGTAGATAATATTATTACGATTAAGATATATTCTACATGCTAAGATAAGAATTTAATAGAGATCAAGATGAAGCAATTAACTCATTAGTAGTAAGAATGGAGTATGTACAGTACATGAACAATACTGATAAGTAAACAATGTATTTTTTGCTCTACAAAGACACAATGAGTATGGCATGATATAAGCTGAATAATCAGATTTGGATTCAGCTACTCAATGATTTGGGACTTACATATTCAGTCTTTTGATAATGACTACTATAATTATCACACCGATCAACAGATTGAAAATGGTGCATATGTGAGGTGTAGTTATTTTAGTGGACGATTGGGACTTTATTATTGTATCTTCCTTCTGCTGTACAAGCAAGTAATTCTCATACTCTTTTCTGAAAGAAGACTCACCCTTAATGATTTTGAGCTCATCAGGTAAACTGTTCCATGTCCGGGGGCCAAGGATTGAGAATGACAAGGAATTATTTGAGTTATGATGTTTGTATACCAAGTTGTTTCTTTGTCTAGTATTGTGAGAATGTAGATCTTTAGTTAATGCTAATTTATTATATAAGTAGAGGGGGGGTCTTTGAATTTAGTAATTTATGAATGAATGTTGCCATGTGCAATTTCCTTCTGTTGGCCATATTAAGCCAATTTAATTTAATGAGTATAGGGGAAATTTGTGCCCGATATTAAGTATTGCAAACATATCTCACAGAACTATTTTGGATCTTCTGGATTTTGTATTCAGTGTCCTTATTTATTCCTGAATATGCGCAATCACAGTAGTCGAATAATGACAGAATCAAGGTTTCACACAATATATAATCTTAATTTCTTTACCTAGAAATCTTTTGAAGTTATATATATATTTGAGTGAGCCGTAGGCTTTGGCACATCGTTTGTTTATACAAAATGTACTGTAATTATTATACAAAATGTAGTTTATTAGGCCTATAATTTATGATTTAATGAAACCTTTGCAGACAAATTAAAATAAAAGAGTAAAAACATAAACAGAAGACATACTACCAAGACATGTCACGCAATATTGAAATAAAACTGACCCCCACTTTTACTCTTTTACCCCCACTACTCAATTACCAGTTAATTATTAGTCTATAACCCCCTCACCAGTTCAGCTGTAACAGTAGTTTGCTAGAGAGTGCTACAGACATGCTGGATTTGTACTGTCGCCAAGAAAGCACCTACACATCAGAGAGGGATGGAGGTGAATGGAGATTTACTCTTGTTTAGCTCAAGATGCATTGAGGGTTGCGTTGGTTTTGCCGGCTGGAGATGGTGGCTTCACTTCCTATTCCTCCCATTTTAAAATGTGTTCCAATTCACGGGCCACATTTTAAGAACTACCGATCGTGCGTAGGTAGTAGTGATAAAAGGAACCAACTTTACGTTCACGGGGCCTCAGCTAATAACAGCTGTAATCATTTTTGTCAGCCTGTCAGCCGTTTCTACAAAATAACACCAGATAGAGCAGTGATCTTTGGTTCTCAGTAAAGTACTCAGGAAGTGTAATGTGTTTTAAAGTCAAGTAAAATCACCATCTCTCAACGGCAAACCAACGCAACTCTCAATGCATCATAGTCTAGTCTCAAGAGTGAACTGTCTTGGTAGTATATCTTTTGTTCAAGGTTAAAAGTGAATTGATTGACTTTTTTATGTGTTGGAGGGAAAAAGCAGAAGATGTCAACAACGGATATAGGCCTAATGTAAGTAATTGCTTATTATAATGATACAGATAGGCCCTAATATTCTGTTCTTCATAATTTTCACAAAATAAATTATGATATACATTTCAAGCCAGTGAGATGATGGCAGATTGTAGGTTTAAAATATTCATTTCAATTTTTTAAACTTACAAAATAATAGATATATTAGAAATAGTAGCCCAAATTTCTTAAATGCAATTTGAATTATTGATTGTAATATAGATTATCTTGAAGGGTTAAATATTAACCATAGTTTTCCAGATCTGTGCGTGTGTGTAAGCGTTCGTAACGTGATGATGGAGGGGGGGGGGGGGGAGGAGGAGGGCTGGCGCTGGTCGGCTGGGGTGTTGAGAGGAGAGTAGAAGGGGGGAGAGGAAGGAATGAAGGAAGGAGGAAGGAGATGGGGAAGAGAAGATGGTGGAAGGGGGGGTGGTTGGAGGGGGGGAGTTACCAACCAATTATCTCTTTTACCAATTTGACTATTATTTCTTGGAGTGATAGTACGGATGTTTAAAAGTGATCGCGTGTAGAAGTGCAGGGCAATGGTGAATTGACGTGTTCATGTTTGAAACATGAGGGATCTGGCAATTAAAAAAATAACAGGGCAGGGATGTAGATTCAAATAAGTGTGAAAGGGGAGTGTCAGGAAAATTACTGAGGGGTAATCCCTCCCATTCCTTTTCCTCCTGCATGCCTGGCACCACTAAGTCGAAACTTGATATCAATTATTTCGGTTATTTCAGGAACATTATGCAAATAAAAGTATGTGGTACCATACAATTCGATAAGCAGCTTAAAATTTCTGATACACTTTTTCTGTGAATGTTTGTGTTGATAGTTCACAGGTGTTTTTAAATATTCAATTATCCATTATTCATTTATTGTTCTTTCATGTACCGGTATTGTATTGTATTACGTTAGTACTTATAGTTGGCATGATTGCTTTATAATGTTTTCACCAGCAATGATATACAGAATTCTGCATACATAAAATTCAAAATAAGGCTATGCGAAGCATGCTGAAAGTAGGGAGATATTCTTCAATAAAGAAGAGGTTATCGTGGCATTGTGGCTGAATTGTAAGCAACGAATTTTACACTGAATAACCTTAGCGTTGTTTCATTTTCAGAAAATAAAAAATCTCTCTTTCTAATTATCTAGTTGAAAATTTAAAATATGGTCGATTGTTTCAGAAACATCATTTGAGAAATTAGAATAATGTTTCAATTGAAAGAACAAATAACTCAACATTAGGCAACTCAATTTTTTATCAAATACATCAGACACTATTCAACAGACCAATTGACCATTGTAGATCGTCCGCCCTCGTGATGTCACAAAATATAAAAACCAATCAAGTGGACAGTGAAGCGGGGAAAAATAGGGAAATATCCAATCAAGGTATCTAAAATTTCCCCTGCTTCGTATAAGTCACGCCCATATGGTCAATTGGGATTAGAAATAGTGGTAATACTGTGTCAAAGATAGGGCGAGAATGTTCTACAAGCTAATTAGAAAAGGAAACCTCTGGCTTTATGCTAATGAGAAGTTGAGTTATTAGTAGGCATTCATTAAATTAAAAAAGATATTTCACAGACGCGTGGAATCTAGCCTTTCATCTTTGTAGTCTATTTTTCTATATTTGCGACATAAATCTTTGTTTTTAGGCCCGGTATTACCAAGTCCAGTTAGTCTTTATCTGACAGTTCAAACTTGTTACCACCATGGTTACCTGTGGTATTTGTTTTCATCAACTCTCAGATAAACACTAACTGGACTTGGTAATACTGGACCTTAGTCGAGTATTGTAATATGTAAGAATTGATTGAACAATTTATTGTACCACTTGTAACGTGTGTGAAATTATACTATATGCATCAATGCAAAATATTAGAACTTGCTAATAAACAACTAGGCCTACTATACTAATACTGAAAAATGGTATGACTTAAGTTTCAGCAATATATTTATTAACACGAAAATAATCATAATAAGGATTCCAAAAGCGTGCAAATGTCAAATGTGCGTACAAATTATATGTAGGCCTACAATTCTATTGTAAAATTCGTATATCAATTATAAATTTGTTATTATATTATAACCTGTCATATATTACTATATTATACATTATTGGAACAATAAAGACTGAATACAATACAATACAAAGTATTAGCTGAGTGTAGGCCCTAAGCCTAATTGAGACTAAAACTCCAACCCTGATAGATCTTAGTTAAAAATAAATAAAAAATATACGAAATATTAAGATATTGAAATCCTTTTCTAGGTCTCGAGTTCAGTGTACTTGATAAATTATTAATGATTTATTGAATTTCCCTCTATGAGGCTTCATTTTTATCTTGTCGATCATTTAATTGAAAATCAGTCTTGTGTAAATAACTACCATCTGTTATTCGAATACTTCGACATATTTCTAGATTCAGACACACACTGAAGGTATGTATATAATATAATACATTTATCATCACACACATAGATCTTCAATATGATCCCTAGGTTTGCTTGGCTTATGAACATAGAAATGATATTACCATATTTTGGGGCGAGCTCCCTTAACGTCACGTTGTCGACATGTACTGCCACCTATGAGCCGAACGTAGAAACGTCGGGCTAAATGGGGTTCCGTGACGTATTCTGATGCAGTCTGCTCTCGTGGTTTCGTGTAGCTGGATGCGCTACTGTGGCAGTTTTAAATAGTGTTTTGATTGTAGCACGTTGGTTTACTGCCACCGAACTGTCAGGATACTAGTTTACAGACCAGAAACAAGGTACGAATTGGGATACTAAATTATCACTTGATCTAGTCTCGATTAGTACGGGTTGTAATTCTACAATCACTACTGTTACGAGAAATGTTAAAATCTCTGTATGTACCGTGAATGTCATTTCCGATCTTATATTACTTGTATTACTGTGACTAACAATAACAGTTAATGATGTATTTAGCCATAGACATTACTTCGGATCTCATCACTTATTAATATTTTTGAACATAATTGTATTAACGTTTTGTAAGTTCATACTCTTTCATAGGTAAATAAATCAACCATGCAATTAGGATGTCATAGTAATTTAATTATCTAAACATGTTTTATGTAATTAGTAAATTGTTATAATTAAGAAATAATGGTAGTACGTGCAGCATGCTTGACCCAGAGCAGACGTTTATGAGCAGGCGTGGAAATGTGACACTTATATTTTGTATGTTGCATTTGTGTAACTGTGACTGGCCAACTGAGGGATGATATTTTTGACAATTTGTTGTCAATCTGCGGCATTGCCTTCGTATCACCTTATTGTGATTTGTGTTTAACCGAACAGCCCTGTCACTCCGTTGTATGAGTATCGGGTGGAAGTAAACTAAGAGATTGTTCATCATTGGACTCTGAAGACAGCTTTTTGATAGGTAACATCAAGCTTCATTTATATATCCAGTTTCATTTATATTTAGTTTTATTTGATATCCAATAAATATCAATTTAATATAAGTATAATTTATTAATATTGGAATTATTGTCAATAATATCAACGATGATCATCAAATATATTGATGTTATAAATTATAATATTAATTTCTTTTCTTTTCTGTTACATATTTTGATACCTGTATCCTAATTGAATATTAGTTACACTTAATTGCAATAAATGATATACATATCGATCGAAATATCGAAATATTATCTCAAATTAAAAGTGGAAGGAAATATCACAAGGAATATTGAATGCAAATTAATAATTATAAGAGTCGAAGTATGTTATTGATTAATCATTGCTGTTGATTATAAAAAAGATTGATTACATTCAGGTTTGTGAAAATGATGGTAAATTAATGTAGCACACATTTTTAAAATCAATAATTTTTCAACATCAATCCATCGTACATGCGTTAGATATATATGTATTTTTTAATAACATCGAAACTTGATACAAAATCATTGGTCACCAAATAAGGCTATGGATGAAAGATAGGATCGTTTGGACGGGGCACCACAAGGGCGATCTTACCACCCCATTTATATACCGTTATATCTAATATATATATATATATATATATATATATATATATATATATATATATATATATATATATATATATATATGATCGATTAATTATTAATAATCTGTGGATGGCTTATCGGATCATGGAAAGTCGCGTGGTCATGAATAGCTAAGTGAACCCATCTTCTGTCGCACGTATCGACTGCATACTGGCTAACTCAATCATGAACCTAATATGATATTGCGTTGTCGTCAGCACACCCAGCGTCACGGAGAACACGTAGTTAGTTATGTTGATGGTTGAAGAAAATGATGTTGAATGGTGATTTTGGTAAAACTTGAAAAGTAGTCACTCTAATTACTGTACAATGTTTCGAAAACGAGTGCAATAATGATTATTCATATGTATATTATATATATATATATATATATATATATATATATATATATATATATATATATATATATATATATATATATATATATATATATCTATTTTAAATGAATTATTGTTCCCCAATGTAAAAAATATAATATGTAACACATTTATTAAATTTCTATGCTCGTAAATTTAAAAAATAAACGTCTACACCGATTGTGGCCAAAACCTATGAGCTATATATGATTTCAGGAACTTGATAAAAGTGTTATGCTGATGATTATGTTGACCTGTGTAATTATGCTCGAGTGGAAAGATATAGCGCTTATTTAATCTGGTAGTCGACAAATTGCTGCATTAACTTGTCGAAGTGCATTGTTTTGATGCGCTTATCACTCGTTTCGTTCGAACGCGTGACAAAGCATGCCGGTCCACCGCTATGTTCATGTCCGAGGGAATACGCGTTGTTTTAATCTAGGCGGAATGTTGATCTCCCCCCCCCACCCCCAACCCCTCCACTTGATCCTCCTGTTCATGCATTTGGAGTAACGCATCAGGATTGGTTTTAATCATCACTTCTGCTCGGAAACACAATTACGCGAGGCATGACAAATAACATAGACACGCGGGGTGTTTCATAAAACTAGATATTTTTCAAAGTATTTTGTAACAGTTTTCGATCAAGTTTCAAAACTGACAACTTGTATTTTGACTTGATATTAAAAACGGGTTTTAAACTTGAAAGTTTTGATTGGAGTCGTTTGACTCGTGAAGAGATCACAGGGACTACGGAATAAAAGTGAATAAAGTGGGTTTCGTGGGTTGAGGACGAAGATAATAGTGGGGGAAAGTACGGACAGTCACTGACCATATGGACGGTCTACGGAGGGAATCGAACTCGCGCCTATAGCTGGCTAACCACAAAGCCGCAAACCCCGTAGAATTTCTCGCTTTCGTTCCTCTTCATCGTTCGAGTTTAATCCAACTCATTCGACATTCTTTTTCTTGTTTGTGTCTCGGATGCTCAGTATGGAGACTTTTGTCCACGCCCATTGAAATTCATTCCTGTCGTCCGATGATTGATGAAGAAACAAGGCTTGTAAGAAAGTTCATTACAAGACAAGATTGTTGAATGTCACTGTCTTGTACAGTCACAGTCAACAGGACAATTGTTATTTTCAAGTGTATACTTTTCTAGAGACAATTTTGAGAAACGTCCGCGGTGAATCAGAAGACAACGAGGTTTTTTCATTCTTGCGCCTTGTTATGTAGGCGTATTTACAACGACGATTTTGGATTTATCCTCATTGTATACCCTTTTTTACAAGTTGTATTTGAGAAAATAACGAGAGTACCAATAATGTTTTTTTCTTCTTCTTATTCTAAGAATATATTTATATATTTATACATATTTATATATAATATATTTATAGTTACGATACCTCTGGTACCATCTGAATCTTGACTCCACTAGCATAGATATATGATATAGTAGTTTAATTATATAAGAATTATTATAGCAGATGTTGTTCTCAGATTGCATGTAAAAGGTTTCCTGTACTTAGACTCATTGTACGGTTCAAGCTAGGTTGACGTGATTGTGGATTATTAATTATTTATATTTTATATTTTGATTAATATTATTAAAGAGTTGTCTTGTTACAGTAAAAACTATTCACTTGACAATATCTCGTTAAATGTCAATTTGTTTTACATTTGTATGAATAAAATCCTACATTTTATACATTTTTCTTATATTTTACATACATTTTTTTACATTGCGTCACAGCTGATCGAGACGCTGCTGTATACAATGAAGTTGAGTTGGACATGAGTTCGAGTCCCGTGTAAGGCTTGTTTTTTTCATCTATATCTCCAAATAATCTATAACTGTCTATTGGTAGGTCGTTAAGCGAACAACTCATGAAAGAGGCATGGTCAGCTTGTTGTAAGCGAGTGTACAGAATGCTAATGATCGTGTTTACACTTTATATTGAAGAGTTCTGTTAACATTACGTTCACCAGGTGGTGAGATTAATTGACAGCAGACGACTGACCAGTTACACCTCATCACTCAATGTCTCTCATACAATCACAATATCATTCAAGACACAAACACAGATTATTGTACTGACTAAGCAATGTCTTGCCAACGGCCAACGATCCGAATAGAGGAATGAGAATAATAATGAAGCTTAGGTACAGGTTGAAAAAGCTGAAACCCATCCACTTTGAGCAAGCATTGCGTATTTATTATTTTATTGTATCATTATATTCATGTTCAAATATTGAACAAATGATTAAGACTTGAAAATATGTACACAATTTAATAATGAAATCAATAAATAGTTGAATACCCGTGTTGGGCCTACATACATGAAGATGAAAATGATAACCTTGAGTCTGTGCCTTTTACACATTGAAATGTCTTTTTCCATACTTGAATTTGAATAAAATTTAAGCACGCTGATTTTTTCATTGTTGGCACGTGGTTTGCCCAAGTACACACGTCATACAATGTACATACAAACATACAATGCATTTTATAGTATTGTAGTACATACAATGTCAGTAGACCACATTTTCTTCCGGCTTCATTTCAAAGTGGCTTGATAGACCACTTTATACCACAAGCGTGGTCTGATTTCATTGAAGTAAAATGCTAATATTATTGTCATGAATAAAACCGATGAAAATTTTATAAGAATACACTTTTTGGAGAATAAAATCACGCTAAATTAGTTATGAAATAGAATCGTTGACCATAGTAAAGACAGCAAGTGAAGTCGTCCATGAATATGAAGTATATGCATGTTGCCAATGCGTCGAGTGTTGGCTGAAGGAAAGCAATTCGCAGGGTGCATCTTTTATTGATATCGTGCAGCGAATCCCCTCACCCTTCACTTTCTCACTCTCTCTCTCTCTCTCTCTCTCTCTCTCTCTCTCTCTCGCTCTCTCTCTCTCAGAGCCACACAACGCGTTTGTTTAGCGTTGTTGTCATAGTAACACCGCCACGGGGGGCGAGCTCGTGTGTACTTTGCGGCCGGCAAACATAACCTATACCATTCGACAAACGTCATACGAACACGATCATAGCGTTTACAAGATCAACTGAAACAATTGAATATAGACGAATATAGGTTATAATAATAATTTGACTTCCATACGTTACAAGTTCTGATTGATATCTTCAATACTGCAGCGATGATTTTTATAGCAATATTATTACTGTTACGAAATCTGGATCAACTTGATCGTTAGGATTAAATGTGTAATTTGATGATTAGGTTGGATCAGGTTGGGTGGATATTCTTTAAATTCATATTATGATTGATTGGTGAATTAAAGTACCAATGGTTTCCAAGGTGATCAACACGTTTCATTGCTGATTAATCAAATATTTTTTGTGTATTGATCATGTTATACTCATTCCTGAATAAAAGAGAGAAGAGTTTTCGATGCTGTGAATGAATACGTATAATATATTGGTGATACTTTGTGGAGTAAAGTAATATACATCCCCGTATAACCTAGCCGTTGGTGGGGTCATTGAGCTAACAATAGTAATATTACATATTTATATATATATATATATATATATATATATATATATATATATATATATATATATATATATATATATATATATGTATATATATATATGTATATATATATATATATATATATATATATATATATATATATATATATTTATATATATATATATATATATAATTTATCCTGTAGCTCGGTCAGATGAGGCACCACTTCATCAAACTGAAATCACCGTTGGGCGTGGGTTCGAGTCCCGCATAAGGTACGGGTTTTTGTAAACGTACTTTCACTCATCATCACTTCATAATTTCACCCGTATAGCTCAGCTGTTGGTGGGGTCGCTAAGCAAACAATAATCAATCATATATAATTTATCTTTACTCTTGCGACACATACACTTGAAAATACACAACTATATATATATATATAGAGAGAGAAAATTTATATACACCTTCTTAGACAACTTCATTGTTAATATACTTGTTAGCTTCTGAAACCTGTGCTGTCGTCGACTCGAAACCTTTGCTGATCGGTTAATTCGTTATGACGCTTCGAGGAACAATGGGGGGGGGGGGGGGGGTGAGGGGGATGAACGATATTGTACTCGAGGTGAATGTTGATTGTTGAGTATAGAACAATGGAGCTATCACTTGCAGGTGTTGTCTGACTGTAACGCGTGCATGCTCTCACCCTCTTACTCTCGTATACCTGTACCCATCTTGTACCTGTACCCTCGTACCTGGACGTGCAAGGTGGAAAAGCCTGATTTACTTTGAGAACGTGGCTCTTGGGATGGGTGGAGGAGCCACACGTTCACGTGGTGAGCTAGTAGAGGAGCCGCGTTCGAAATTAATTAGTCAGAATGAGTGGCAGAGTGTGGGTTAATTACTTTGATGAAAACTGTATTGTGAAACAAGAAGAGGCTTATAGGTTTATAGAGCAGAGCGATATGAAATAGAGGTAAAATATCCACGAATATATAGAAGATGGAAGTGAAATCATCTCTTCTTTCAGACAGATTCAGAAGATGAGGCGGGACGACCCAGTTCTATATATTTTTTGTAATACATGTATCTTGTGGTGTAATATAAGTATCATTCTTCTGTTTGTTTAGTTGCAGGTTGCAGCCGTTGAAGTTCTGGTCTCCACTTCAACATGGGGGGTAAGACTGATGCATTCTCATATATTAATAATAGTATAGATATATAAGATAATATCAGAGATGGCAACATGCGTGTGTCTGCAGATCATATTACTTTCTTAATGTTCAACTCGTATAATGAGAGAGATAGCCAAATGAAAAGATGCGAAACTGGTTAAAATCTTGCCATGTTACACTAATCTTCGCTGATTCATATAACGGATACTTTTCACTGCAGCTGACGCTAACTGTATAGCTTACATAACACAAGTATACGCCGGTCTGGCTCAGTCGATCAAAAAGAAATTGTCTTGGAAACTGAAGTCAAGTCAACAGCATTCAGTCATTCTCTCATTTTCATCCTCAAATCACCTATAGCTGCTGTTGGTGGGGATCTTTAGATAACAATAATAATCATTGTACAAAAAAAGTATGGAGCAATTGGGACAGATAGTCCATCAAAATGATTATAAAACAATAGTCTATATAAAAAGATCAAGCGATAGAGCTACATAGTTCGTCGTTGACGCACCGTTTTAGCCAAACATTATACTTTACAAGGTTGTGACCTGTATTTTCTTGTGAAGAGCTTCAACACAAGGTAGGTCGTTGTTTCACAGAGCTTACTTATACTTTGCATGTATAAGGATTCCGCCGCCAATCAATAATTTATATAGACTAAAATTGAAACCTAGTTTTATTACTCAGTGGAGTTAGAATTGAGTTCATAACTTAGTTACTAGCAGTGGCGTAACTGAGCTAACTAAAACTCGAAAACCACTAACCGAACTGATATCTAGATAAAGCGCCATAATGTTAAAATAATATAAAAGTAGGATTAGTTTACGTCTCAATTGGGTCTTAGTTAGGGTCTTAGGACTTTGTTTATTAGTTGGGTTTTCAATTTTCATTTCCAGTTTCAATTAATCTTCATCATCATATTGGGAGACGCAGCGTTCAATACGCATTCTGGGCCAGTTAAAATACGGTTCTAGGCCCAGCTAGTTCCAAAGGACATGACTTTGATTGGTCAATATTTACTATAAGTGCTAAATACTATGACAACACAAGATAATAATAAATAACCAAGTCACGGTCTCTTGGACTGCAAAAACTGGACATATTTCGTAGCCCACCTGATAAGCAAGTGCTAGGACTTTGTGCTAACTACAATGGATACACAAAAATACTGGACATGTTGCCAAGGTATTTAGCTCTTCTAGTAAATAATAAGCAATCACAGTCCTAGTCTCTTGAAGCTAGCTAGTGCTGGACGTTATTTTCAAGTGGCAGTCGTGGTAAGGGCCTTAACTCGCCCTTATACCTACCAGCTGAAGGTCCTGGGCCTACAGCTGGTATCTAAATAAAATGCTTAGCTTATAGTCGATATTGAAAGTTGGCTATTGGTTATTGTCTGATGGTCATCACACTCACCGATTTTACACACTCCTGAATTTTGGAACTCACTGCCATCTTGGTATCTGTTGCGCTTACTAATAGCATGAACTCGTCACTATGATTCTAATACAGGCCCATTTTCAAGTCTTTTGTGCTAGAATAATGAACTCGTTGGCGGAGGAAAGAGCTAGGGATAGAAGTTTCCAAAGGAGACACTAACACAGTGAAAACATATTTCATTCGATTAGCCGAAATAGGCAACGTATTACGGAAAATTGGTTCTAATAAAATGTAACTATCCAAAAACCCTCTTATGGGTTCGGCTTTACGAATTGATAATGAGTGGGCGAAGCGATAATCAGCAGATTAACTTGTTATTGCCCTTGTTTTCGTATGTTATTTTTATATCTTAACTAACAGTTTGCTAATTAATTGGATGAGCCAAGACAATTTCACCGATACTCGAGAAGAACGATTATTTTCGCGCACAACAGGTCAAACGAAAGTACAAATCAGTTGGAACTTGACATATAGACAAGTGTCCTCATCTAATTCGATATTGTGTTTTAGGGTTTTAAGGCGCATCGACAGCGCGGTCATTTAGCGGATATTGTAAAGTTTTGAGACGCAATCGGTTGCACCACTTTTGAGAAAATCCGTTCCGAAGTTTTTAAAAACTCTGTAAGAATAGCCCGGAGGAGAATTTCCAGAAAAAATATTTCCTTCAAATAAATTGAAAAATTCTCACGGAATTTCAATATGATAATGATACACATTATTCCGAAGATTCAAATAAATTGGATCTGCCGTTTTGATGAAAAAAAAACATTTTGTATTTTTTTACATTAATCGAAGCTATCAAGAAACGCATAATAGATTGAAGCAACAGGTCTAACCAATTGAATTGTGAAACAATCAAGATGAGTAATGAATGAAACAGGAAGGCAATGACATAATTGTTTTGAACTCAAGGTGCATATTATAGCTTACAATTACATTTCATATAAATATGCCTATATTACTCATGAAACAATGCCTTTAAAACTACGAGTTCATAAAACCACCTCTTGCAAAGAATTACGGTATTGAATGAAAGAATTGTTTGTGTACTTTTGAATGAATGAATATTAGAGTTTTAAGGCGCATCGACAGCGAGGTCATTTAGCGCCTGATTGTGTACTTTTATACGACGTTATATGCGCCAAAAAAATTACTATGGTTTTGTGAATTACGTTATCAAAACAAACAAAGTAAAGAGAGAAGTTGTAATTCGCCCACGTACGTACAACGGCAGCGCTCTTGACATTTTGGGCAATTCTACGCTTCTGTTCACCATCATAAATACAAATTGAACCACAAATGTTTGAGTAGTAATAACCTACGTTATATTTCCTCTCGCGATGAATTTTATCATATTATTATTGACTATCTTGTACCGGTCTCTGTGTGTACACTGTATATTGTTTTGTGATATTTCATATTCGGATTGTTGGTTACGACAAGTGATTTAAGGAGATGGTGGGATAGGGGTACTTAGGGAACTTGCCACCGCGCATTTATGTGCATTTGCAAGAGTTAAATAATAAATAAAAATAAATAAATACAACTAGAAATGAATATAAACTTTCAGATCCTATACCAGTACCGTATATATTAAAGTTTGAGTACAAAGAGCATAGGCGTGCGCAGCACTTTTCAATAGGTTTAAGGCCCATTGTGAAAAATTGAAAATACACTGTTAATTTTTAATTTTTTTATGCAAATTATAGGCCTACATTGTAAGTTGGAAGATCTAGGCTCATAAGCTCTTCTTTCTCATTCAATTATATGCATTGTTATCCCATTGTGCGCAATTTATTGGTGGACACAATAGGAACGGGATGGGAACAATAGAACCCGTGCCCTCACACAGGCTCACTATACACGCCTGAAAGTCCTGGTCCGACTTTGAAATTAAAGTATTTCTTATTTTGTGGAGAATAATTTTTATTTAATCGATATTGTAAATATTTTTCTTTAACCCTAGTCGTAATAATTTTTCTCTGAATGCGTGTATTCTAAGCTTGTGAGAAGATTGTTGGTATGGTAAAGCAACCACTGTATAGACTGTACGGCGCCCAAGCGGACTAGCTAAAGCCTATAAGGTATCTAGGTAGGTAGCTAGGTATAGCTGAGTATAGCAAACGTGAGCAGTGAGATGTAAAAAACAAAGAAAATTTAAATCATATGCACTGCTCATGTACCATCCCAAACATTAAATCTGGATTTCCCTGTAATATACAAACAATCATGTTTGGCATCAAAAGAGGGGGTCTAGAAAGCGTCGCCTCCGTGAATCCGTTGCGCAGAAGGGCATGCGCAATAGCCGACGATCTTGTTTCTGTTCTATTTTGTCATATATTTTTGGTGTTTTGTTTGATACCAACACTAACTTGCATATTCTAATCGAAAAGGATGACCGAAACGGGAAGGAAGCCAAAAAGAGAGAAACTGGGGTTTGGAGCATTTTCCCTCGTTTCAATAACACCGATTCGTAATAGAGAATAATTCCAATATCGGTCGCTAAACAATATCAGTAGAAGAAAAAATCAACCAACTCCATATCCTTTAGTCAAAAGCATTTATATAAAATATAAAATAAAAAGTAGCCCATGGTGGGAATCGAACCCTGGATACTGGAGTAGTATTCAGACACCGTATTGCTGAACTATGCAGGCACTTGCATTAATTGATGGGTATCAGAATCTTAGAAAGATATCGTTCTTCGGCAGTTTGGTTACCTACCCCTTCATCGCCTACGCCGAGTTGACGAAATCAGCGAAGGGTCCTCCATCCCCATATAGATGGTTCTCCATCAACACTTCTCCAACGCCATCTATGGCCAGGAAGTAAGTGCCAACTGTCTGTGAATTCGTGGGTCCAGGGTTTCGAAGCCTACATGTGCCGCTTCTTTGTTTTTAATAAATTATATATGAAGACTTTTGGCTATGGATATGGATCGGGACGTTTTTGTTCTTAGCTACCCATATCGGGAATACTTTTTAAGAATATTTTTTTTTGTCAGTCTCACTCGATCTTGAGCAAAAATACTGTTCAAAAATAATGTTGAATGTATACCTTTACGGTATGATCTTGATGTCCATAACTTGATTGGCTAATTTCACAAGCGCGGAGGTGGCGAAGCGCACGCCAGTATCAATTATTTTTATCTACGTCATTACACCATTATACGATTTACCTAAAAATTGTATACATACTACGCCATCTGTATTTTCAGACAAGTGGAAGAGCGCCTCCGCGCCATTTTGTAGAATTAGCCAATCATGAGACAGCAGCAGGTTTAGAATGCGAATAGTCAAGAATGAGTGAGACCATCAAAAAACAAATTGAATAAAAATGAATTATAATATCAGTTGCTAAAATAAAACATTTTTGTATCATCACCCGTGGCCAAAAGTTTTCATATATTATTTTTGTAAGAACAAAAAGTTGCAGCGATAGGTTCCTCAACCTTCTCTTCTACAGTCGAGTCGCGTACCTTTGGGGAATAGATTTGATCGACAAATATATTGGTATGAAAACATATAACAGAAACAAGAATGACAGTTATCGCGCATGCATTTCTGCGCAGCAGCTTCACGGACGCGATGCTTTCTAGACCTGCTCGTGGTTTTAGAACTTGTTTCTCTTTCGT
Source organism: Brachyptera risi (assembly GCA_964007535.1). NCBI lineage: Eukaryota > Metazoa > Arthropoda > Insecta > Plecoptera > Taeniopterygidae > Brachyptera > Brachyptera risi. The sequence continues at coordinate 41,142,452 of OZ023328.1, forward strand.
TGTTGATAACAAATAATTCAAATTACAGACACTATATTGCTTTTTAGATTCAATATTGACTGTAGAGCGTGCTATCCATTGAGAATATCTATCCATATAGAGCGGATAGAATGTGCTAGTTTTACCATCGTTGTTGATGTCAATACGACAGAGTCTAGACATAATAGTTTCGAGTTTCTTATTATTGATGAAGTTTCCAGTACATTGCTATGACGAATTCATATTCATATTACTACCGACATGGAACATGCTAACAAAGTAGGTTTAATCAGAAGTAATTCTGTTACAAGTTTATGCAGTCAGGTTATACAGTTCCTATAGACACGTGACTTTGACACGCTCACTTCGAACCATAGGTCTACTCGCAAGTTTAAATAAGGTAGAGATAGGCACAACTCTCCAGCAGAATAGATCCCATTGTTTCTCACTGTTAGATCCCATCCGGTTGCACCCGTATTTGGGAAGAATATTGCAATTTTGATCAATTCCCATAGAAAAGCATTGGCTGTAGTTTGAGATTTTGAAATTTTGTCCGACTGGAATGAAAATTTCACAGAACGTTGATACTGTTTTAAGATGTCGAACAAATCTGGATCGGTAGTTCTAAATAAAATAATGTATATTAATAAAAAATTTGAAATATTGACTTCTAAGTTTGTCAAGTGCGATCAACAAGTTGACAGTGTATATAGAAGGCAGTGTTACACTTTACAGCTTCAAAATCAGGACGTGTGTAAAGCTATCGGGTACATTCGCTCATCTTCCAACAAATGTCCTGCGTTTTTCTAGTTCTAGGGCGGTTGGTTCTAGGACAACGTAGCATGTCAAGATAGTCAGATCAGTCAAGAGAGTCAGACTCAGACCGGTTCAGAAAAAAGATAACGACTGTATGTAGGCTTACTGCGTGGGCTTACTGCGCACAAACAAAACACACACATAAAACACACACATACAGAAGAAAACGAACATGAAACTGAAAGCTCAATTTTTTCCAGTATGTGAAATTGAATCTTCGCTTTGCTCATCTGATGATCAATCATTTGGGCTGCATAATGAATACTCTATAGTTTCAAAATCGAGTTGTGTATATATCTTTTTGGTAGTATCTCGCTCATATTGCATCGCATAAGCTGCGTTTTCCTAGTACAATATCATACATTTATTTAAAAAAAAAATGGTTGAACCGAACTCCTTTAAAGTCTGTGTTAGAACATATTATACTGGTAGGCCTACATACTACAAAGTACATATCTACATATACATAGTATTAGTATTATACATGATATTATACATGTATTGAAATAAGAATAACGCTATGTGAAAATTTCATTTCCAATCGGATGCAAAATTTCTCCCAATGCTATTCTCATGGGAAAGTTTTCGATTCTCGTATGTATCATTTACCTAAAAATGTGCCGAACCGATATTTCTGAAATACAGCACCAAGATTTGATCTGGATGACATCAATGCCCAGAAGAAGTTTGAAGTTGATTGGTAACTCAATATGACCTGTGCCATTCAAAAAAGAAAAGAACAACAAATACATGTTTTTTCCAGTATATGAAATGAAATTCACTCCATACGCTCAACAACAAAAAAGTGACTGAGAAAAAATGAATATTGAAAGAGGTAACGCGTATAGATCTGAGTTCTATAGAGAAGTAGGCCTATATCTAATATATATTATATAACAGTATAGTAGCGTATAGTATATGTCTATATAGTGTATACTATTGTGAATATAACACTTGAGTTGTAACACTGTAGAAAAAGTATAATATGCAGTATATGTAGTAGGGTATAGCAGTATATGCGATGTGAGATTTGCTTATGAGTATGGAAATCTAGAACTGAAAATATTCTGTCAGCTCGAGCTACATCTACAGACTTTGGAATCTTATAGGCTTCTGTCACGTTAAAAATGACAAACAATCGTTTCTATAGCAATACAGCGAACTGGTGGACTACCAAACATTCTGATTGGTCAATTCCAACTGGTGGACATTGTTGTCTGTCTCTTTCAACAATGAGTGACGTCACTTGACAGAAGCCTATAACGCTGTCAAAGTGTATTCAGGACAAAGGTAATGCAGAAATAACAAGGTATGTTAGTCGTGGGGCGGAATGTTTTTCTAGCCGAAATATCGATCTGCGAAACTATTCTGCGTCGTCACGCATACGTGTAATTACAACGATACTCATTTTAATAACGGATATTAATGTTTGGTGTATGATTATTCATAGTTACGATGGAAATAAACACATGTAACAAATTATAGGTTTACTCTCGTGGAAATATTTACGTCGTTGTCATTGATTGGACAGTTCGAGGTTCAAGTTTTGAGAAATTGGGGTTCGGTTTTACTTTTTATATTTATTTGATTTTTTTTTGTACGGTCGGAAAAATCAACTAATCGACTTGAAACATTTTTGGCGTATTGTTGTCATACCGGAGCAGATCCATATATTTTTTTAGCAAAATTGATTTGGAAAGATTTTTGGAAAACGGTGTTTAAAATTGGAAAATTTCATTAGGAATATTATTGGGTGAAATTTTCAAATTTTGTCCGATTGAAATTAAAATTCCACTGAATGTTATTATTGTTCTATTACAGGTTTCTACCAAGTTTGATGAAATTTGTTCGGGGTGTTTTTGGGAAATGGAAAATATTGGAAAATACATATAATTTAAGACAATTTTTTGACCACAGCCACTTGGAGATGCGCCGCAAGCGATCTCAAGGCGGCTATGTTTACAACACGTTGTTGATGGTATAGTTCAAAATCAAGGTATATATAGGTTTATATAGCTTTCCATTACTTTGTCTCCACATAAATATCTAGCTATCCTAGTTCCAAATAGATATTCTTAGATAGATGAGCGTAGCGAAAATTCCATTCCACTTCTTAGGGATACGCGTTTGAGATTCATTTTTATATCCGTTGTTTTTATATGGGTTTGTTTGTTTGTTTGTTGCTTGTTTGTTGTATATGGCATACAGGTCAGACAGATTAAAAAATCTACTTTCAACTCAATCGGTTCGGCACTTATTCCGGAAAATGATATTGATAATTGGATAATCCAGCGTTGGGTGAAATCTTCGATTTTTTCAATTTTATCCGATTGTAACGAATTCACAGAATTATTTTTGTTTTATTTCATGTTTCTACTAGGCTCAAAGAAATTTGATTCGACCGTTTCTAAGTAAATGAATGTATTATAATTATGCTGTAAAACCTGACTGTAAACTTGACAAATAAATAGTTTCAAATTTTGGTCGTATGAATGAGGCAGTGATTAGACTTGATAGTTTCAAAATCAAGGTGTGTATTGCTATTAACTACTGAATAAAAATATCTCGCTCATCTCACAGAGCATGTGCTGCGTTTTTAAAAATTTCAATTTTTCAAAAATTTCAATTTTTTAAAATTGAACTGTATTTTTGTGCTCACAATAAATGACGCTACTTGACTTGATCACGTCATTATGAGCTTTTCATTCCCGTCGCGTGATGGGAGAGCGGAATAGCTCATAGTGGAACAAGTCATAATTCGAATATAAAATTGTTCATTATAAAGACGTACCGGGAACCCCCCTCCCCTCCCCCCGATCACTTGATCAAACATGTGTACTTCAGCGTAATAAAGAACTTGTCAAATTTGAGATACCCATCACCGATCTGATAGAAATTCACTCGAAATATTTCGTTCATTCAATCTTCTTCTCGTCGAGTCGAAAAACGTTGAAACCGTTGAACGTATATAGAAACCTATATAGAACCTCATATAGAAACGTTCTGTTGCAATGATATAATCTAAAGAACAGTGTCCAAGTATCCAATGTTTGCCAATTGGCTTTACTTCACTTTGATGTTTTCTCTCGTTTTTATTTTCATCGTCCGCCGGGAATTGGAAAACATTTTTCTTTCTGATCAGTCAATTTGATCAATTATTTGCGCGCTCGTCGGACGTTTCCCACCGAACTGTTGGAGCGCAGCCATCCCACAATGACATTTCCACATTCACAAGTGACATTTCAGAAAGATAGCCGCTGAAAAGCTAGACAATATCGCGAACATATTCGCAATGGAGTGGAGATGAAATTGTTCGCGATACTAACAGAATGAAATATGAGAGAGGAAAGCTAGATCCTAGATCAATGTGACTGGTTTTCAAATTACATACGTATTCGCGTTTGAAAGTCGGAAACTCGGAATATTCGTATTTATTGCACTTTAGATTACCGATCCATGAATAACATAACCTGGAAGACAAATCTCTATTACTGTTCAATAGACTTGAACTTTGGACTGGAGTCGATTCAGTGGAGTATAGTTTTTTGGTGATAACTTCTGATTTCTATTTCAACATTTAAATTTGACAAAAACCTAGACTGACTTTATTTACTATAGGTACTTACTAGATCCATTGTATGGACAATATTACACATTATTTTTGCAGCCATATATTTCATATAAAATGTGAGTTTGATAGCGGTAATTTATATAGCGCTTTGCAGATAATAAAATGATCTGTTTTTTACTATAGATCTATAATTTCATGTCTGATACCGAAGAAAAGTTTAATGATCACACTAAATTGCCTGCTATACACATGCCCAGGTGATTTGCTATCATATGTGGCCTAGTTGCGCACATTTACATTTGCGTATGAATTACAGTCACAGTTGATAATAATAAACAAAAACATGTAGATTCAATTGAAAGACGAGAGAGAGAGAGGGAGAGAGAGAGAGAGAGAGAGAAAGTCGACGAGGATTCTCTTATTTATGAACTTCAACCCTCTTTTGTTTCTATCATTTCACTTTGAGTAGGACGAAAAAGTGAGTATAAATTAGTTCGAAACATGAAGTTCCCAACTCCCCGTCGCCATCTTCTATTGTGGGTTAAACCGCCTACTCAAACTGCCTTACTAATGAATGGTTATTGCATGCAGCGTGAAATGCTAATATCAGAGAAAAAGCCATGCTATTTGAAACGACGTGAGCTGGGCATTGCACTTTAGGGACGGACTCACAATCTGTATATTGTTCAAAATACATATGCAGACCAGTGTATCCATGAAGCAAGAAGGTTCCGATCGACCGTCCGCCCTACTCTACAACATTAGCGGACGCCAGTTTGCTCGTTCATATTTCATGGATATAGGTTTAAGCCTATAATTAAAACCCTGATATTCGAACATAAACTTGTTGGTTTTATCAATAAATAAATAAGTATATTTTGTAATCAAGTTTGAAAACTTTACACTACACGAAGTTATTGTTCCGCAAGGTAGATTCGGTCGGCCCGGACACTACAGTGGTGATTTGACCATCTCAGGGCAAATAATTCATCATGATGTAGTTTAACAAGTTGGAGAAAGTAAACTAATATATGAATAATATAATCAAATTTTGTTTCGGGAATAAGAAATTCTTGTTTTTTTTATTGATCGTTTTCAATTATTTTTCTCCAATATACTTTTTTGACTTCTTTCTTTACAAATCTTCTTTTCTTCTATTTGTTATAATGTTGTTCTTGATTATGGTTTACTTTTCAATGGTCTCGTTTCATCAATCAAAAGTAGGCCTATAGTTAAATTGAGCTCAACACATATTTTTTAATATTAATTTAATTTTTGTTTTTGAATTTGGATAAAAATCTTCAATGATTGTTCGAATATTAATGTATAATATCTTTGTACACTTCTTGGCTGTTTCTTAGAAATGTATACATTTCTACTGATTGATATACTCATTGATACACATTGATCGTATGACTCAGTTTAACATACCTACTCGATAAAATAAGTTGTATGATTTTTTTATCGCTCTCTTCACACGGTCAAAGAAGAAAACAAAAATGAAATTCCAACTTTTAAACTGTAAAGTAATGGGCAAAAGCAAGCGCTTTAATCACTCTGAAGAAAAATGAATATACCCACCGTAAGATGAAAAGAAAATGTCATAAAATGTATTTGACTAAATTTAATATTTTCCATAATTTTGAAAAAATTTCAGTCCCCCTCCCCTGTTCATAGAAGAATTTCAATTTTCAAGCGAACATTTTTGGCATTGTCCTATTGTGTATAATGTCGGTTAGGGAGACTTCATCTGTATGATCGATCTAGTTGCTGGTTTGTGAACAAGTTGACTGAGTGTGAATTAATTATCGAATTCTATTGATTGGTATTTAAAAACACACACGTGGTAATTGCCATGTTTGTGATTGAAGAGTAGTGTGGGCCTAGCTGTCATGTTAGCGCTGTCATAACAAAGCATTACGTATATTAACAATACTGCGCAAACCCTATAGAATAAACTGAGGATATCGTCATTCAGGGCCCAATTACCTGATGAATTAAGTGCTAGGGCTAACAAGTTCCAAGAGGCTAGATTTTGATTGGTTATAATTTACTAGAAGGGCTTTCTTCTATGACAACTTGTCTAATCTTTGTTCATTTCCAGTCAATCGTTAGCACAAACTGCTGAGGTGAGGCTCGAAATATGATAGATTTTTGCGGTTCAAGAGACCATGACTATAATGTTGCCATAGAAGGTAGCTCTTCTGTTAGACATTAACCAATCAAAGGTCTAGTCTTCCAGAGACAAAAAGGCTTGGCATGTGTAAGGGTTCAGGAGACCGGTGTTCCGGAGACCGGTGTTCTGGAGACCGATGTTCCGGAGACAGGTGTTCCAGAGACCAGTGTTTCGGAGACCACCCTGACAGAGGTTTTTCGTGATTTCCCTCATTTATTAGGGGGAATACTGCGATTATCCATCTACAAATGAGAAAAACTACTCCTTACAAATAAATTCATTTCGCATCACCTAATTGAAGTGAATTGATATCAGGTTAATGAAAAAAAAAAATCACAATATTTTGACCCTTTTTTCCATGTACGGCAAAATGAATGAAGATACTCGTTTATTACGGGAATTCCACAGCAATAATTGTAAGCATTTGAAACTTACCAAAGTTGATCTTCAAACTAATGAGTATGTCATCAGATAGTAGTAGTTTCCATAAGTCATGCCGTTTGATCATTATTAACGTATTAGTTGCCAAGAAATTTTTACAAAATTTTATGAGATTCAAAATAAATCTGTATCAATAGAACGGCAAAATATATGAAAATTGTAATTACCTGATGACATGCCCATTAGTGTGAGAAATAACTTTGTGAAGTTTCAAAACTTCACAATCATTTTTGTAGAATTCCTGTATGCAAGGAGCGTTTTTTGTTGTTATTTTGTCGGTACACGGGGAAAAACGGGCCAAAATATTTTGGTTTTTATTTTCATTTTTTAAGTTCAATATCTTCTATGATTACTGTCACTATTCAATATCACTTCTATAATTGTATGCTTTTTGATTTTTTGATGCACTTTCTATTTTGAATTCAATCTCAGTTCATAGCGGTTCAATTCAAAATACATTCATTTTTCAGAAGTAGTATTCATCATTCATTCAGTAATAAATGGCATTAATATTGTATTTACATATACATTGTTCTTAACGTGCTGTTAAAATATCACTCGAAATAAAATAAAATGAATGAAATGGAATTTCCCTATAAACTGAGGTCATAAACACAGTTGTGCACTAAAATATCCAAGTATGAAGGAAAATATAGTAAAGTGTGTGCGTTATACGGAGTAGTTGGGGCGAAAATGTTTATAAGTCCATTAACCGTCTCGGTTCTCACGTATTAGTTTAGTTACAGCACACATAAGTTCTTTAATGTATTGTAGCTACGGATGCTGTTTGACAAATTCACAATGTGATGAATAAGAATTCGAATCTGGAATATTTTAACCATGGTTTACGTAGATTTTTGATTTTAAGATCATTTCATTCTTATGACATAGCCTTGCAACCTGTGGACTTTCATTGATAAACTTCAATCTCGTCTACATTGGTCATTTTTTCAATACAATAATCAAAAAATGAGTCATCCCAATTTTTCAAAACTTGATTGAAAAGTGTATCAGAGCAATATCAACGTTCTGTGAAAAAACCACACAAAAATGCGTTCAAAATCACAAAAAAACAACATAAATGCGAATCCCAATTCAAATTTATTTCAAAGAAAATTTATAAATTATAAGATATTTATTCATAATCGATGCATTTGAAGGTTATACATTATGAATGACTTGAGAATAAAATGAGAATTAAAACCAACGAAAAACGTAAGTATTAATTTTAGAAAATATTTGAACAATTCAAAAAAGGGGTTTTCAATTCGAAGTGACTGCTATAGCTATTTGTCGGACGGAATTAGGTTCCATATTAGTTCATTTTAGATTAAATTAGTTCAGGATGTTTTTTGATTAGGTTAATTAAGTTTAGGTTAGCCTAGGTCGATTAAGTCAGTTACATTTGGTTTATTCAGGTAGTTCAAGCTGCAGGCAAGAATTCAAACAACATAGCGTCCGCATGTAGTGGTGACGAAATCGACCAATGGCCCGATGAATCGCGGTTGCATTTTTTGTTGCTTAATATTTAATATTTAATTTTTTCGTGGATCTCGTTAAGTGTGGTATATCTCAAACATTTTAGCGAACGCTTCCAATATTTGTTTCTTAGACCACCAGAAACCCATGATGCAGATAACCATGGGCAATTAATTTGTTAATCTTTTTTAGCAAGTTTTTCGATTATCATATCTTTAGATTCGAAAAGAACTAAATGCGGTTTTAAAATGACTCTTTTCCTCCTGATTTGTTATCCTGCAGTAAAAAGTGTTTGCAATAGTTGTAACTCGGCTCTGTTGGCTAATGACTTCTATTATCGAGTGTGGTGCGCCACACAACTATTCCTCTCTCTCTCTCTTTGCTAAGAACCTGGAACAACGCCAACCTTTCCTATCTGATTCCAGAACCACGTCCCTGTCTTCTGGACTTTTAAGACAAATAGTCGCTTAAAACACAGTTACCTCAGTCATTTAGCGTGCTGGGATGAAACTGAAAAGAGACTGTGAGGGCCTCCATGCTTGCAATGTACTTGCATTGTGGATATTAAAAAAAAAGACTTATCTTGCGTAAGGTTAAGCGGTATTATCTTCTTTGAAAACTATCATTCTCGAAGCTATATCACCAACTTTTTTTATCCCAATTTGAAGAAGGTGTTCCAACTCTCATACTGATAACATGGATGGCATTTGTGGTTTCTGAAGGTTAGTTCAGAGTACTTTCAGAGCCAAAGGTCCCGATTTAGCATATTTCCTTGTGAGCTAGATGTAAATAAGAGTGGCTAGGGTACCGGTAGCATTGTAGTTCCATATAAAAGCGATAGTTTCGCTACATGCAATCGGGTCCCTGTACTCAGGAACTGACCCCGGAAATATTTCACTTCAAAGACCCTAGTTGGAGCACCTCCTTTATATTATGATAAAATAGGTTATAGTGTCACTACATCTAATCAATTACTAGTCTCTGTCTTTTACTAATGATTGTTTTCGTCTTCGACTCGACCGTTCCCTACTTTCTGCTTATTAAATCGTAAGAGATGGAGATGACACTAGTTGGTAGTCATATGCCTATTTAATATAATTAAAAGAGACCATTACAGAGAGCAGTAAAACAGTTTCATCTATCTGAATCTGATGGTTTATCAGCAACACATGAAACTGTTGGAGCACGTTCAAGTGATCTTCTGAACACAAGGATTTAAAAGTAATTTCAAATTCCACAACGTTTCAAGTACCATTATATTTTCAGAAATATATATATGTCAGCATTCGTTAGTATAGAAGTTGGGGTTTCGAAAAATAAAGTCGGAGTTTATTTTGGTTCTGAAACCAGAAAAATATTCATTTAACAAAACAAGCCAAATTTCTGTGGAAAAATATAATTTTATTCAATCTAGTTGAATTTTAAATAGCAAAAAAAAACGAAAAATTCAAGATATCCTTTTTTTCATTGGTAAAAGATGGTGAATGTATCATTTCTCTCATTTCATAATTATATCTTAGAATCTAGGTGTGATTTTTCTTGGTTTTCATTCACTACAATACTTTGGAGAATCAGTCACTCCAAACAATATTTCGTCAAAACACATTCCTTCTGAGGTATTACTACAAGAGTCACTTCAAAGACATGTACTGTTTGAACAGTAAATCTCTATCTGGGTCTAGCCGTGTTGTATTAGAGGCGATTCCCATGCTGGACGCGGCAGCCCCACAGGAACACGTAGACTACCCTTCCTCGCCGCACAATCGATAAGTGGTTCGTTGTTGAGTGACCACAAGCCGCAAGGCATGTCACTCTATAAACAGCCGCATTAGACCAGATAAGAAGACAGGACAGAAGGTCTTGGGTTCGATCCCCTGGGACGGGGAGGAAACTGCCCCTTAAAACTAGCTGACTCAAAACATTCTGGCAAGAAATGAATATGAGGACGTGATTAGAACAAAAAGCATATTTCACAATTTCCCTTGACGTACAAAGTCATCAATTGAAATGATATTTTTTTCAATTTATGCACAGAAGTAAATAATTGTCAACTACTGTTTGTTATTAACTGTCAAAAACAATTTTTCATGCATTTCTACTATCAGTCTTCTAACTCTTCTAGCATAAACAATTACAAATAATGAGTTACATTTAATTGGCTAGGACATAGTTTCGAAGTAAAGACGAACAATTCAATATTGAAAACTATCGGGGGCATACTGTCACAGTACTCTCATTGAACTCACTTCATTCTCGTTTGTTTATTTTGTTATAATAAAGTCACTCGCGAAGACAAATCAATCAAACATCATATTTTTATAATCATAAATCACGCCCGTTTCCACGTAGAACCTAGGCCGTGTTGTTATTTTGATACAATAAGGATTCTGATTAGGTTTCACACATAGGAGATGTGTGTGTTTTTTTTACCTCGAATTGGTTTCTTTGCATAAAGAAAGTCGTGCCAAAAAAAAAAAGCTGGGGAATTCTTTATAAAGGTTTTCAATTTAAAATCCTCTTGCACAGCTTGTGTAACCACATTGCGATCGCTTTTCAATTCTCAACCCGATTCCATTAAAAGTATTTATTGAGCGTGATGACTTTAAATTGGTCTCTCTCTATCTCTCTCGCTTTCGTCAAAACGTCATGCACTATTTCCAGTCCTATAGAGACTGCGATAAGAAGCTGGAGAAGAAATATGATTGATTTCCGACTCTTCTCATTGGAAGTGACGTGCTGATCAAATATTACACGTTTTATTCAATATGTGTGGGAAAAGTTTTCACGGGAAAGTTTCACTGCGCTTCTGGCACAAGTTTTATGTACAAACCATCAACTGTAAGGCTAGACTTTTAATGGCCTCTCCGGAATGACATATCTTACACCAAAGAGGCACAATAATAAATCAAATAATATTACATGTCCTTTAGCTATATATTATAACCTTTGTTCATGAATTATAATTTAGTTAGAGTTTCTAGCTAAAGCTATAACATTATTTGATGTCAGCTTTAGTACTTATAAGGTTTATCTCGTAGCTGAGCCTTATATATAACTTTATAAGTGCTCAACTTGGATCAAGTAATCAAACATGGATAGTTACATTACAGTAAGTACTTTCATGATCTAGTAGAACGTATGACGAGTATGACATTACATTTTTAAAACGTATTTTGATGGCAAAAATAAAGAATTGTTCCCAATGGTTTCCGTTGTCACGTGCGACAACACTTTCTATGCACCTTGTTTTCAAAATTGAGAAAAGTTCACCATTTCACGAGGAATATGTGTAGGCCTATGGAGTCTTCATGGGCTTGTTCGTTGTCAGCCAGTTCTCTCTGAGGAGTATAGCTGCCGCTAGATGGAGCTAGTGTTTTTTCATTATTGAAATATCTGAAATGACTTATCTGAATTGATGAATATTAATATTTTTTTTAACAATGAAAGTGACACCATGACACCACTCTCGAGTTAATACCGTGATAATCGTAAAACCGATCAACATCATACCACTGCACATTTGTTGTTTCGAAGCTCAAATGTTTCAAATGTTGTGTTTCTGGTAATGCGATGCCCGTGCTGGTTGAGAGGATGGTCTTTTGGCAGTGAGAAAAGAGACAGAGGACGAGTAAACCGGTGGAACATAGATGTGGACAAGGAAGGAGAATGTGTAAGGAAATTGTAGTGACCATCGGAACTAGGGTGGGCAGTGCTGGATGAAGAAAGAATATGTACAGAATTTCCTACTTCTACAGGGCCGGACAGAGTAAAGCTGGGTGGAAGGAAATGAACAATACAATAGTACGTGATAACATGCAATAAAAAAGGGACGTATAGTAAGAAGTTTAAAGTACGGAGATTTAGGAAAGATGTTGGCAAATTTTTACTCATGAATACAAAAGAAAAGGAATGGAACGCACCATATAAGCAAGTAGTTTTGAGAAAATACTGAACATAATTTTCAAAGTATTCAGAATACAAAATTAATATGATATAACTGTGGATTGCAATACAATCATTACATTTTACGGGGGGAGGTGATAAAAGGGGAGGGGGGGGGGGAGGTTGAAGACACTTTGAACGATCCGTGGCATGTGTTCGAGCCTGATTTGCGATTTTCGCCGTGTTTCAAGTGAGAACAGAGGCAGCAGCTATCCTGGCAATAATTAAAGTCTTCGTCAGTGCATGGACGGTCGTGATGTGTTGTATTCATAATGCAGTGTTACAAAGAGCTTAGAGCGCGACAGCAGGGAAAACCATTCTATCTCTCATTAGTACTCGGGGAAAAACGAAATGAATTCAACGGAATATTAAAACTGTCTCACTTTTCGTTGTACCAAGTTGACAAATATATAGGGACTATGATTACGGAAAAAGTATTGATTCAGATTCACAATTATCTAACTGCAGTATATTAAAACTGAGATTATCCAATTATTCACCAATCACTGACAAATTTCTATTCAATTAAAATGTTGAAAGATGAATCCGAAGTAAAGCCAAATGTACAGAATGTTTTGAAATGAAAAGAATGAAAATCGTAGCAACCGTATTTTCAAGTATTGTTGGTATTTTCATGTCAATCAACAATCCATACTTCAAAACTTGTGGTAATTTCGAATTTCACAACTGGTAATCAGTAATTACTCGAATTATATTGTTATGCATAATTGTAAGAGTAATTTGAGCATTTTTCAGTATAAAACTTGAGATCATTGGAAAATCAAGTCGAGGTTAATTTTCACGATTTTTCAGCTAGAAAATTGATATGAATTGAAAAGTTATATTTGTATTTTTTTCTAAATCACATGCTTTAAAATTTCATATTGTAAGAATACGAAAAAAAATCGAGATTTTCTAATAATATAAATGTAAATGTTTCAATGTTTCAAAGCCATAGGTATAATTTCATTACTTTGTGTCTTAGAATGTGGACCGTAAATTTTTATGAAATTCATTTGATACAATTCATCTTTATCTGTAGGCTGCTGTAAAAGTCCAAATAAATAACCTGTTTGCGAATAATTTTGCTACATATTTATAGGTATATAATCCTGACAACGTCCAGCTTTTTATAACCATTATACTGCGTGTGGCTTCAGATTGAGTTAGAACAATATTACTGATCCTCCCTATAATTTCCAATGTATAACGACATGTAAACAGATTTGTATTTGTATCGTTATCACACTCAATGTGTACGTGTGTTTGTTAGATTTATCGATCACTGTGATTCGCTTTGATAACGACATGATACATTACTTCGAGCTCACAGCGAGGGGCGAACGATATTTTCACGCGTGTTCACTTTGTTTGGATGTCCAATTGAGCGTAAAGAGCGAGAAAATGTTCATAAAACTCCAATCATTGTTCATTTAGAAGGCAATGGAAAAAGATAGGTTATTATTAACAATAATATCGATGTATGGGATAGAATTTTGAGTACACTGGTTGTATATTTTTATAGATACACACGTAGGCCTACAGACATACGTAGCATGTGTATATAAAATATATAAAACCTACTCTAAAATATTGTTTGATGTAACTCGTATTTTGTGTTTTTTGTATTTCGTAATTCAGTGTTTTCGTATATCTGAAGGTGAATCATCATTGGGTCCAATGTAGTTTGCATGTTTCTGGCCAGTAATATTTCTTCTAGGAACGTATTAATTAAATGGGTAAGATGAAGCGTTATTGGACCTAGTTGTATGCATTCGTCTATTTTCAAGTTTATAAAGTTGAAATATTTAAATGTATGTTCTATGATTGTTTTTAGAAATATTTGCTTTATATCCGTCATTCAATCTTGAATGTTCATCTTTAAGGTTTCAATTGATGAATACTTCTGATACTTCTTTTTCATCAGGTTTAAATCCTATAAACAATCAAGTGAGAAAGTTGTGACTCTGTAAAATGTTTATATTTTTATCACGGTTAATAAGTATGAAGCTGCAATTACTTTTTAGTATAGTAGTATATTCATGCGTATGAAGCAATGTTTATCTCTTTTATTATCTTTCCGTCAAAAATGCGCCTATTTGCTGCCTCGTGCATGGTTTGAATGGTGAATGCGTCGCTGCTGGGGGAACAATTACTTGCCGCATTGCTATTGTCCGTCGCGACGCTAATCTGTGACGTCGCGGAGCGTCGAAACCTCAGGGGTGGACTTATTACTGAGATAACACAGTATAGTCAGGCTCTCGAGTCTATTGTACGATTCAAGTGTGTGCTTGATGATGACCTTCTATGTGACGCATGCGCGTAGTACACTGTAAAGTAAACCTTACCTGGAATGTAACCAAATGGAAAAGTCATTGTTATATTCAAAATAATAGTGCCCGATATTTTATTCATTTTTCATCAGATTCAAAAATGACAGTAGTTTCTATAACTAGTTAACGCAAAAAAAAAAATACAATGATTAATTCATATTTGTATTGTTATTATTGCAATACACCTACATCTATTTATACCTGTATACCCAGGTTTGCTATAACCTATGCGGGTGATGACGTTGCAGCTGCTGCGCTCAACCTATATTAAAAACAAAATCAATATAATCTGACTAAACCAAACCTAACAAACCTAATTCAAATTAATGTAATATAGCCTCTAAGACTAACATATTGAACTAAAAGTGGATAGTGTGCAGTGTACTATAACAGCTTGTAAGCTGTCAGCTGTTTGTAAATAGCCACTTCAACCATTTTCTCTTTTATAAAATATATCGTTTGATCTGTTGAACGATCCTACTATAACAACGGCTGCGAGACAGCTTATCCTGGACGTATGTCGTTGCCGTGTGTTGTTCACCCCAGTGACCATCGTACCAAACAACAGAAGTATTCTGCACAATGGCGAGAATTCCAGTCACACGGCAAACCGGTGCAACACATCGAGTCATATCGACAATCTTCTTCAAAAGAAATATCGATTCTGAATGCAAGAAGATATTTTATCGCTCTAGTATTCATGTGGCAATGAAAGATGTACTCTCTCTCTTTTCTCTCTCTCTCTCTCTCTCTCTCTCTCTCTCTCTCTCTCTCTCTTCAAACAACTATTGAGATCTTTGACAACAAAAAAGGATGGCTGCCAAATGGAAAATTGAAGAGAGATATTTGAAAACTCGCATAGAAAATGATCGGTTGAATTGTACTATGAGTTTCTTTCTGTAACATATTTTCAATCTCTTGATCTGTCTCTCTATGAATAGAACACTTTTCATATCTAATCTCATTTCCCTTATCAATCTTCAGGCAGTATTCAAATCGACATTGTTCATTATTACACTTTGTGACAAAGATTTCAATGATACAGAAATATAGTCAAACGACTTCCTTCAAAATACAGCTTCTCTTCAAGCCACTGAGAAGTGAGGTTTTAATATAACTATATATCAACTATATTATATTATATATTGAAGAAAAGGCATTAGCGTTTCGTTCAAGCATATTAAATGAAATCTCTATATCCTAACAATTAATTTCCCTACTAGTCTTTCTCATTTCACATTTCATGATTCGTTTCTTTGAGGTTACGAACTAAAAGATCTGTAACGTAGTTACAAGAGATTGCATCTGTTATGAGATGAAAAGAGCAGTGACAATTCCTCCTGATCATCCAGCTTCATCCTACTTTGATCCCTTTTATAAAGAAATGTGTAGATTGTGTAAAGCCAGTACGATCCTGCGAGTCGTGTGAGGCTACTACCTTCCAGTCTTCTCTCTATTATGATGAGCGACCTGCATTAGGACTTATATACCCTGCATTCAGGCTTAAGGGGCTGTTGCTTTATTACTCTAGAAAGACCATAGATTGAAGGATTTATAGACGAACCCGTTAAGGATTTTCTTCTTCCACCATTTATCAAACTGGATATAAGTTTATAACTCAAAAAAGTTATTCTTTCGGGACGTTGGTACGAAAATGATAACCGAAAAAACCATATATAATATCGTTAGTTTCATCTTTTTAAGATGATGAAATATCTTTGTTCTACCGTAAATGTCCTCGGATCGGGTATATAAGTATAAGAAGCACGCGTTGTTAGATTTATTTCGGCTACATTCTGATAGAACAGAGTTTTATTTAACAAAACGACTTGCGAGTGAAATTGTTTGGAACATTTCTTCGTCTCGGGTGAATATTTGCATGCACTTTGCACAAGGAATCAATTGAGTTGATTCAGTTGCATCGTCATGTCAGCCGGCAGCAATGCTATGAAAAGCATCCGGATAAGGAAAGCTATAGTATTTAAACTTGAAATTCAGGTCAATAGAACGCTTTGGAAGAAAAGCTTATCAAACACAAGTTTTCTATCTGATTACACAATGAGCTTTGAAGGAAAGACGTATATACTTTTATTATCGATCTTCTTCAGTTGAACTCACACAGATAAGTATTTAGCTCTCTTTAGTAGAACTAACTAAATGGTCTTCGTCTGCTACTGACAACATTACCAATCAAGCATCGTTCAATAATTTGTATATTGTATACATGCTTGTATGAATGTTATTGAATATTTGTTGAAATAGGATTGGTGGGCCTGTAAGCGAGAATTCGATTATGATACAAACTAAGCAAACGCAGTATATGCGTTGTATGAGATGAGCCAGATATTTGTAAATGATATTGTAATAGAAATGTACGTATACTTCGATTTGAAACTATCGAGTCTATACTTGTAACCACGAACAAAGAAGGCGCGAACCACCGGTTCGCTTTAGTGCTGTATGATAGGGGGGGGGGGGGGTTGCTCGGAACCTAGCTTCTTATTATTTCGTGGATACAAGTATACAGTCCTTCATTGTCTTTGTTATGCAACTCAAATTCGATTGTGCCTGTCGAGCATTTTAGTGGGTTTAAATTGAACAAGAGAAGAAAAACCTTCCAAACGGCTGATCGCAGATTTATATGAAATTCAGTTAGGATGTTTGAAATCAAAACTAATAAGAAGCAAAACTTTTGAAATTGAGTCAAAATTGAAATTGTTGTGATAATATCATAAAACGGGGTTAACTCAGAATGTCTTGCGGACTTTTGAAAACTGAAAGACTTTTATCCGGAAAATTATGGCCACAAACAGCGCAGTCCTAGTGCTAGAGTTAATTGGTTTCAAATAATTAAAATGGGGTGGTGAGATCGTTCTTGTGGTGCCCTGTCCAAACGATCCTACCTTCCACCCATAGCCTTAATTGGGATACAATAATTTTATATTATATATATATATATATATATATATGTATATATATATATATATATATATATATATATATATATATATATATATATATATATATATATATATATATGTATATATATATATATATATATATATATATATATATATATATATATATATATATATATATATATATATATATATATATATATATATCCCAAGGGTTATTCTCATATATTTTCTAAATTGTTTTCCTGAATATGGTTCTAGCAGATTTAACCCCAGAACTGTACAGTATACCGATAGACGGTCGGTCGTCCCATCTGAAATGTTTTATCTGAAAGAAGAAATGTAATGTTTTTCCACGTAAAAGGATAAAATTATTATCATCAGGATAGTGAACGGAATAGAAATCACACAATTGAAGCAGACAGAGTTTTATATTTGTACCTTGTTGTCATTCTAACTCTCCATATCAAGAAATAACCAAATGAGTCCTCACTGACACAGTTGTACTTGTAATATAGTTTAATCAATGTGTGCAAAAACATTGCTACTTTCGTGACATGTGAATCGGCGAAGGAAAAAGAATCGAAATGTCAAAATGGTATTGAAATTTGATTTTATGCTTGATTTTTAATGTTGAATGTTTGTTCAAGTTGAGAAGGAAACGAGCCTTCATTTCATAAATTTTAAGCCTTTATATCAACAATCATGCATTTTAAAGTGTTGAAATCAACGTAAGTCTTGATCGATATTATTATTACCACAACTCCACAACCACAACTCTTCTCTGTACAATCGTAAGATCATATTATCTTCGATAAGAAGATATATTATCCATCCATTTTGAATACATTTCTATAGTCAATGCCCAAAATATCACTATGATTCAATTTATAAGACATGTCGCCAGTTGCGTTTACGTGAAAATGCTTTCATGAATTCGAATTTAAATGTTGATTTCGTTCTCTTTATCCATATTGATGATTGTCTTTCCTGGTAGGCAGTTCAAATGAACACATTATAAGTTGAATTGGAGATATACATTTCTTATTTAAAAATATTGTATCTGATTTATGAACTTAAGTGCTGAACAAAATGAATCATTTCGTAATGCTGATGCTACTGAACATCAAATTAATGACTAATGAAGCTAAAACTAAATAGTTACTAAATAAAAGTACACGACATTATCTCGTGGAATTGATGATGTATTTTTCTATGATTATTTAAAGTGATATAAATGATTAAAGGACTACATGATATTGTATTTTCGTCCTTATTGCATACATGTGAAAAAACTTTTGCACTTCAAAGTCGTTAGATTATTGAAACAATCTACAATGCATAGTCTTACATCATATATAAACTAGAATACTGCACAAGAATAATTAGAGAACGGTATTACATAATGTAAATGTTAATAAAATTGTACGCCATTATGCTTCATGCAGGTCCGATGTCAGGGCAAGCCAATTATATGAACTTGGATTAACTTACCTAATTTATCTACTTACTTATAGTATTTATGATTATTCCTGCAGTCGTAGCTAACATATTCAAATCTGAAAAAACATATAACGATGCCAGGAAGTAGTGTATACTTCCATAAGGGAAACCCGGAACGCAATATTTAAAAAAATAAACAGAGGGATTACATATTCATTTCTAGTTTGAATACATTTGAGATTGAACATATATATTCTACTGTTTATTCCACTATTTGAAGAAGTAACTCAGCTATCACTCAATCGTACTTTTGGAATGGTAATTCGCGTCACATAATTCGGATTCAGAATGATTTCATTTTTTTGGGTAGTATTGAGTAGCTTTTATAAATACATTTGATGTTCACTTATTTAATCCGAAGACTCTCAACATACAAATATACATATATATATATATTTATATATATATATATATATATATATATATATATATATATATATATATATGAAATTAAAATACGAATGGAGTTCGAAATATTTATTGATTGCTTGGAAAATCTATGTATCGAACGTGTGTTCATTAAATAGGAGATTGCATATTAAATGTTTTATGCTAATCACGAAAATTTGTATTTTTACAATAATTTGGTCAACCCTGGAACAGTAAAATTGATGTACATAAAATTTTCAGTGATTCTTTGTGTATTTGTCTGGCAGGGGGCAGGTAGGACGCCGGATTGTCTACCCAATCTCGTGACCAACTTCCTAACTGGACAAGGTGTATTTATTTTCTTGAAAATAAACATGATATCTTGATTGACACGAAAAAAATGGAACCAGAACAGAAATTAGGAAATGTTTTAAAAGGTTGCGTCACATCTCTAACCACTCGTTAAAAGACAGTTCAGTGAACTAATACATTTTTCTTGAAAAATCGTTTAAAAAGAGCAATTTGATAGAAAATTGTGACGTATAATTTTGCCCGCACAATTGTTATGAAAGCTGATTGAATGGGGAGTGGAGACACCATACAGAACCTAACAAAACCAACGTTCTTCTGTACACGACACCCCTGGTTTTTCTCATATATCATTGCAAGAAATAGTAGATATTATTGGTCGCCGTTGGAAACCACAAGATGGAAGAAGTAGATAGTGTCACAAATCTTTGTCATGGCGATCTCGTATGAAATCACAGTTTTTATCTAACTCGTAGACGTGAAAGCTTTTCCACACAACTGAGGTTGTGACAAAAACTACTGATCAATTGATCTTTGTATGGTATAGAAAAGACTTGTACAGTTTACCTTTTTTCGTCTCTCATTTTGACAATCGTTCAAGTGGAACCACACGTCGTATTTTCAAACACAAAACTTTGTTTCCAAAAAGACTGTAATCAAAAAGTAAATACGGAAGATAATGCTCCATCTTATTCCCACTGATTGTCTGTTTGTTTGGATCTTATTTATTTAATTAACCTGAACAGTGTTTTAGTTCTCGGAAACGAATAGTTATACTGCTACCTTGAGAATAACACAAAGTTTCAAGATGATAGTTTACCTGTTGATATGGATTACTTTTACGGAAGACGAATTGATTTTATTCGAGCGGTTAATTGCTCATTTATAATCTCCTTACATCAAACCTGAAGAACATTTGAAATCTATCATTCTAATAGACTGTTGTGACGCATAATTTTATATACATGGAATAAATTTTATAGACACTTTTTTTCACTAGGACTGCATAATAATTGATAATAATCGAATAAACCTAAATATACAACAAATTTGAATGGTATAAATATGAATAATCGATTGATTGGAATCATGTGATGAAATGGCTTGAGCTGAAATTCAGCACATTGTTCATACATTTTCGTCAATGACATATCTGACTGAACGTCTAAATATCGGATTGAACATATTTCACGACTATTGCAAATCAAACGTTTATTTTATGTTCAGCTACCATTATATTATTAACTGTGTGGTGAATTTAAAGCCTACGATAAACGTATACAGTATCCACCCAAGGTGAACCTTACAATATATTCAGGTTATTTGTTTTCTTCTCTTGTCTCCGTATATATTCAGATGTAGTTTCTGCGTTGTTGTCGTTCAACCTGTGCCGTCACAGAGTTTTAACTCTCGATACATGTTTCAGTATTTCAGTAAATGTTGTGTGAGCACCGTAGGGCGTAACTGAAGTGGCTATAAGAGACGAAACATGAGGAAATATATCGCGTAAGTTACATCCAAGTGTCGTTATGCATTGACCACCTGTAATGTTCTTGTTGAAACTAAGTTCTGAAACGAAGTCATCATGTTCCTCTTCCTTGGGAATTTCTCTCTATATTTCCTCTCGACACTTCCAACTCTCAGTGTCAGATTATAAACTTGAATCCTGCAGAGAGGAAGGTCGAAAGGTCAGCCTAATATAAACACCTTATATGGTCACTCTAACATTGTGTTGTAACTTCTAGTATCTGAAGTGATTCGATAGAGAGCAGTTAGAGAGTATATAGAAGTAATCAGTGATGTCAATAATTGATAGACTTGAAATACAAGACGGTTTATTGGAATCACAGGAACAGGATTTTACGTAACCCACGATGAACTCTTTTGGTGACATAACTTGAAACTTGAAAGTGTCGATAAAGTAGCATCACTATGACTACAGATAATCGTGCTAGGACAGAAGTAAAAGCTACTTTATCGACTCTGGTGAGAAGAGAACGTATAGAAGTAATATATTATAAGTGGTAACTAATTGTGTTTTAGATTTTTTTGCTGATTTGATCACAGTTGATGACAGCCATCTTAATATTGGAAATCTACACATTTAATTTGGCATTTAATCACGCAACCATCAACTTACTCTGCATATTCTCTGTTTATTTGTATTCAAGTTACGCCTTCTTTAGTGAATACAAGTTTGCTCTTGGACACAACGCAACGTAATCATAGCCTGGTGAATAGTGTGTAACGCAGAGAACTTTACCTATTACAGGAGCTACTCGAGCCTTTCAGCGAACATCAATCACATCGTATATATAGGTCTACTTAAGTCTTAAAACTGGATACGTTTCAAAGTGAAAACACATTTAAGACGAGGTGAAAAATGACTTTGACAGAACAACTAATTGCTTGAGAACGGTTTTTCCTTCGTGAATAATAACTAGCTTTTAAGGAATGCCGCCTCATCGACATTACTGCTTAAATTGTTGGAAAAGTATAAAGGAATAGGAATGACGCTTTAGTACTTATACGGCGCGTCAACGACGAGGCTATTTAGCTTTGGATAGTATACTCAAATAGTAATTGCTTTCTACTTCAGGGCCCGGTTTCACAAAGAGGCCTATCTTTAGGACGACTCAAGTTAGGACCAAGTTACTGAGTTAGGACCAATGTTGGTCTCAAGTTGGGAATATTTTACTGTGGTATAGGACCAATATTGGTACTAACTCAGTAAAATGCTTCCAACTTGAGATATCCTTAAGATAGGACTCTTTGTGAATCTTGGCCCAGATATAATAATTTGATACACTATAATGACAATAATAATGATAATAATATATCTTGTGATTTTACTGCCCTCCGTTGGGTTGACCAGATATCTGAAACGTGATACAAGGCTAGGTACGCTGTGTGTCATAAAAATAGATATTTTAATATAGTTGTTGAAGTAAATATTAGTTTGTATAAAATGATAGAGAACTTTTAAAGTTTGTGCAAGATAATAAAAACGTTACAGTTTTATATCACAGCATACCTTGTTGCTGTAACGTGCGTGCAAAAGGTTCGTCGCTGCAGAACTTGGCTAAAAGCTTCCGCAGCCGTCGGGGTAGAGGGGGGGGGGGGTTGTCGTGGTCCAAGTTGTAATTTAAGTTGTTCTCGTTTTTCCGACCAACTATAGCGCCTTCCCTCCTGTCTCACTATCACTCCTTCCTTCCCTCATATTAATATTTGTTGCCCAGCATGTACTCTCTCCCTCACTCAGTTTCTCATTCTCTATCGCCGTCTCTTTTCTTCATACCTCGTCTCCGTCATATTGCTAGTCTATTCGGTTTTAATGTAGCCAAGAGCAGCACTACGACTGAGACGGCGGCCGGCAGTTCGAAATCTCCTTAGCTCGATTATCTGTGGCCATAGTGTATAGCGCTCCATAGTGTCTCCATAATTACAGCGCAGCTTGGACTCCCTTCTCTCTATATATTATGTAACTTATATCTATCTAATTCTCTCTTTTCACTGCAGTTTAAATGCAGCATGCTCTCTCCCTCTCTCTCTGATTTTCATCTTCAAGTTTCTCTCAACTAATTTCTTCTATATAATGCATATTATGATATGATAACGGATCATCTAAGCGACTCGTCGACATGCTACGGTTGAAACTTGATAATACGCCGTTTATTATATTTTAAGCGAACAACTGGCCAATTTATTCAGCGAGATTTTCAACTGAAATTGAGTGAGATAAATACTACAGTTTGTACGTGAGCACGTAGCAATGGCTACCAACAGTGAGAACATTGTGTTGTAAAACTGTGCATGACGCTGCATATTATATATTACTTTGGCAAATTATTTAAACTTTGCCAACTGTGCTGAATGGAAAGCTTAGTAGTGTGACACTCGAGTGTGTTGGAGCGAAGTACAAGTACTAGACTCTTGTGTCTGTTAGTGCAAAGTACAAGTACAATAATTGTTAGTTTATTCAAGATTATCAACTTTATCTTTGTCCAAGTTTATGAAGAATACATAAAAGTAGTTAAGCTTTCTTGGGAGTGGATTTCTTGACAGTTGAAATATTTCTTCTATTGTAGTTTCTATATCTTTCATTATACAAAAATATGAATGCATAATGCATTTCATTTTTATAACTTGACTTCCGCTTAAAGGAATTAATGTAATCCAAAGCTGTAAAACTTTGCCAGTAATATCTTGTTTATATAAATAATATATCTTTGGCACAGATGAAAGAATATAGTCTTTGAAAAAGAAGTACATCACTAGTGACCTCTGCTTCTAGACATATTTTGACCCAAATTTGAACGTCTGGTTTTCAAAAGGTTCTATTTGATTACGATTTACTATTTATTTATGAAAAAAAAGCACAAATGTGTATACGACTCCGAGGTAGACGTATCATCAAAAGCAAAGATTCTGATATCTATAAGATCTTTGAAAATTCTTCTGAAAGAACATTGTAGACCCGTGGTTGTCGTATATATATATCATAATACAACGTGATACCCAATTAGTGGTTGAAATGTACCTCTAATTTTGTATCCTCGTCTTCTAGTTTCTCTTCCGGCTGTTTTCGGTAGCACAAAGCAAATAATCAATCAAGCTTGTATATATAGCTTGTCCTGATCTGGTACTAACAAGGCAATTATTTATGTGAGACCACGAACAAACCAAGCTTAAGTCCATGCTTGCTTGCTTGCTTCATGTCAATATCTCAACTTCACTGCACATCCAGGCAAGCTCTATATTTGCAGCTAGACCTGGATATGTTGCAATACATAGAGCACGGTAGACCTACAGAAGGAAAACTCCAGTTGTCCCGAGTCAATCACCAATTGACTTGGCCATCTAGAGAGCAATTGGTTGATATTGGTTAATTTGGTGTCAGTTGGTTGATAAAATTGGTTGATATAATTATATAATGTGATAGAACTATATATTTATAGAATAATATGTATAAACATTAAATTATGAAACGCTATAAAAAACGGTATTATTTGGATTTAGGCCTATGGATAATTGAATATGTACCTGAGAATGATAGATTATTTCAATAAAAAATATAGGTATACTGATTATGAAAAGTGAAATATGATGTGCAAGAAACTAGCTACCGTCATTGGTAGCTCAGTGGTAAGGCACTTGCTGCATGTGACCGGGCGGTGAGGATAGATCGGGCATCGGTTTGATCACCGTCAATCTGTCGCCAAGGTGTCTGCACCTTTACCATTTTTACAGTACATCTCATTTAGAATCTTGTTCACCTTGCAACATGCTGCGTTTTCCTAGTTTGGGATCAATTAAGAAGCAATTATGAAGATCAAAAGGTAAAACCATGCAGTTGAATCGTTGAAAGATAACAGAAAAAGTAGAACAAGTTGAACAGGAAGACCGTGATTTGATTCAATAGTTTCAAAAGCAAGGTGCGAATATATATATATATATATATATATATATATATATATACATATAAGCCTATATATATCCTTTTCGATTACATTTCACATAAATGGGTCTATATATATCGCTCACTTTACAAAACGTATATGCTGCGTTTACCTAGAGGTATCAAAAAATTATGTGCGGTGCCAGATGGGGGTGCTAGAAAGTTATCCGTGAGTCGCCGACTTCGAGACAGTGGGCTATTACACAGAAATTATTTCTATATACAATTTTCTTTTCCAAACTAAAATTGTCCTCTACGTGAATGTTAACTGGATCCACCCCTGCTCAGCCTTCTGTAAGTATTGTGACCAGTAACTTGTATGTTTGTGTTTTTCAGGCGCTGGGATTAAGTGGCGATGCTGCGTGCTGATCGTATGCCTTGCTGTCAATGCCTCTGCTAAGGTAAGACAATTCACAATTCAAGGCTCACAATTCACAAATATGCACACCGCTTTTCTCCTCTTGTTGTCGCTGTAATCACGACTCATGAGCGTATGTGTATGCTCAACGATCCCACCAACAGCTACGTTATATGAGGCATACCGTTGTACTTGGATAGTTGATGCACTTCGAATTTCAACATTATTTTGCCAGTATAAGATTGTATCCTGGAAAAAATATATTCAATGAAGCCTCGTAAGCTTAGGTTATAATAGTGTCCCAAAAAATAATGACCTTCCAGAAGAAACTATAGAAAATTTGGAATAATATCCAAATTTGATTTGGAGTGTACATGTATGGTATTTAATGTAGTACCTACACATATACAGACATGAACACACACACAAATAATATATATATATATATATATATATATATATATATATATACATATATTTATAATTTATATATATATGTATATATATATATATATATATATATATATATATATATATATATATATATATACATATATTTATAATTCATATATATATATATATATATATATATATATATATATATATATATATATACATACATTTATAATTCATATATATATATATATATATATATATATATATATATATATATATATATATATATATATATATATATATATACATACATTTATAATTCATATATATATATATATATATATATATATATATATACATACATTTATAATTCATATATAAATATATATATATATATATATATATATATATATATATATATATATACATACATTTATAATTCATATATATATATATATATATATATATATATATATATATATATATATATATATATATATATATATATATATACATACATTTATAATTCATATATATATATATATATATATATATATATATATATATATATATATATATATATATATACATACATTTATAATTCATATATATATATATATATATATATATATATATATATATATATATATATATATATATTTAAAGATATATACATATTGACAAGTAAGGGTTGAGGTGACGTGGTTTTTGGACAAGGCACAGCAAAGGTGATCGTACCACTCAAAAGGAAATTATTAATAACGGAAATGATGGCAAATATTATACATATTGAATATAATAATAATAATAATAATAATAATGATAATAATAATTATAATATTTATTTATACAGATTGATCATATACATGATATTGCTATCGTCATGAAAGAGTACAAAAATGAGTAATATTGTGGGATACATAAGAAATCGCTGTAGAGACTACTAAAAAATGCAAAAAATACTAAAAATATGTACACACAATATAAAATAAGTTGGATACAAGAGACGAATGATAAAAAAAAGTGTTACACATTAACCAATTGTTCCTTCCATTAAATATTCATTAATTGTATAAAAATCTCTCCTGTTTGTTAATCCACCGATTTAAAAGTTTTTTCTCTGTTTATCTCATAAACTGTCAATAAAGAATCTATTATGAGTATAGTAATTAGTAAAACGCTGAACGTGTGCTTGATGGGAGCTAGCGAGAAAGAGAGAGAAAGATGCTGCATCGTTTTATTGCGGGATGTAAAACCTCCCCGATCCATTGATTGATTCACAGAAATGTTACAACCCAGATATAACGTTTTATGTCTGATATAATATCGCGACTCGATTGTAGCAGCTTATAGTTCACATTTCACTTCGTTCATCCAATCAAAATCGACATACTAAAAGCACTTTTGCAAAAACTATATAGCGCATATTATATGGACCATTTATAGTGGAAGTTTATCAGCTCTCGTGGAACGTAGCAACCCATTTGATTGAGGGTAGCAACATAGTATAAATATGATCAGATACAAAAGTTATTTCTGAACAAATGGCAGTACACAGACCATTTCAATAAGTAAGGCCTAATACGGTAATTTTATCCCATGTTTTAGATGTTTTGTTTTGTTTGTATTTATACTATAATCCAGATTATTCATGTATATTTTTCTATACATTGTAGAGAATAGAACATACTATAATTATGTAAATTGACTTGCCATATATTTTTCATCTTTTCAAATGGAAAATCCTGTGGATTGATAAAGAAATCTAATCTAATCTAATCTACAACAAATTAAAAATATATTTTTCAAGAAAGCCATACATTCATGCAAAATTTACAGTATTAGGTGTCATTCTATTGTTACCACAATATGCTCACTTTATCAGTGAAAACAAACAAAAGGATGAGCCGAAAACATCATTATATGTACGGTTGCATCAGTCACATATAGTGGTCGATGAAGCTATACATTAAAATATCTGAAGAAAATATACTGATATTTTATGATGTGAATAGTAGTAGTGGTAGTAGTTAGTATAGTTGTAGTAGTGTTTACTCCTTTAACCCTCTTTCAAGGAAATCGGTACACAATTCACAATACGCATTCCATTCATTGTCTGTGTGAAAATTCCAATTCGTGGAAGACAAGGATATTTTTAATTCCTTCAAGATGGTATGCGGAAAAGTATCGCCTAATTTTCACACCTATAAAACTTGAAAAAAAATATATTCAGCTGTAGGCCTATATCTATTAATTTTAGAACTCAAGGTTGATAATTTTATTCCACATTAATTTGAAAGTAATCTGTATGTATTTTAATTTTGAGAATTTTAGAAGAGTTCTCACCGAAATACTGATATTTCGCTGACTCGACTTCTATTAATAGTGCAGTAATAATTTTACACAAATTTGACTAAGGATTTTGAAGAGATTAGCTGTACATTCATTATTTTGAATGATAGTAGAGCATATAAAGTTGGGAGCTGCAGCGCTCAAATCAAATACTGCAGTCTGGAGTATTTGATTAGAAGACGTATGTTAGTTGATACTGCAAGTTGGCTATTGGTTGCATGTATACTAACTAGTCAAACGCGAAATATGCGTTGTAAGATGAGCGAGATATCTGAATAAGGTATAAAAGTCCTTGAAGTAGTTGTACCCTTGCTACTTTATCGACTCTGGTATTTTACACACCTTGATATCTGAATAAGCTATAAAAGTCGGTAAAGTAGTTCTAGTCTTTCCACTTCATTGACTCTGGTATTCTACACACCTTGACGGATATAAAAAATACTTCATTGTTGGTCCACTCTTGAATCTAGAAAGCAGTGAGTCTCGACAACTTAATTCTGTCACAATTTTTATGATATATCTATGACTATCGGATATATTCTATGAATATTATCAGTCATTTTATTTTTTTTCTTCAAAACAACTGATCAGAATTGCTTAAAAAAATCGTGATAATGTGTAAAATCCATGCATACACAATTAGAGAGAATTTCATTCCATTTGGAGAGATTTTATTTTTCAACATTTTCCGCCCAGCCAAATCTTATGGGATTTTTAGAAACTTTGAGATGATGATTCTCAAAATCGGTCCGACCGATTCATCCCAAAAACTATACAGTTCTAAGTTGGATGAGTTTGGGTGTACAAAAAAGTTTCATGTTGATCAGTCAACCCCTGCGACCTGTGGAGTGCTTACAAACAAAAACAAAAAAAAACACACAGACAAAGCCCTATAAGAGTGGGACGGAGACTTCGCTACGCTCATCAATGATCATCATGAAAATCAAGCTTATGATGAACAAAACTCGATGATTCACTGCCATCTAGATATTTGTTTCACTTCCCAATGAGCTCTTTGCGATGTAATTTATTGTTCAAATAAATAGAATACAATGTCGCATTGACGAGAGTATATTACCATGACAGTTCTCTCTTATGGCAAAACGAGAATACATCCCCGTGCCTACCTCCATTCAACTCGTACTACGTCTTAGTACCTATGCTTGCCACTGAAGGAACGGCTCTGGTGACTGCTACGTGGCAGCACAATTCAGCATGCCCTCAGCGCTTTCTAGCGGTCTTCATAATTACTACAGGGGGTGAGAAGATAATGATGATGAAGAAGTGAGGGTAAAAGTGTGGGTCATTTTTATTTTAATTTGACATGTCTTGTCAAGTATGTCTTTAGTCTATGGTATATAGGTTTGATTGATCTCAATTTTTCTAGTTTATGGAGTAACCCGACACACATGTGCTTAGATAGCGTGGATCTGCTCAAAGGGTAAATAATTAAAGGTGTATAGAGGTTGAGTTTCCTGACAGGTTATATGCATCATATTTCCACACGATACTCCCGCTCATCTCACAACGTGTGATGCATTTCCCAAGTTCTAACCAATAACGATTACGTATTCCAGTGTTTGAAAGTCTATTCCATGTAATGACAATGCACACAAGATCGACTAGTGTCTGCGTCTTTGTTACTTTACACCGTCCTCGTGATATTTACTATCAAATATAATACTGGATATGAGATGACGTATTTTTTTTTATAGCTGTCTCAGTCGACTTTTACGTCATTTAATGTTTTGCAGAAGGAAGTCTCTAAAAGACTTGAGCCACCAACAAGATTTAAACTGTCAACGTTTTTTTACCACACAAAACTCAATCTACGACGCTGCTTTTACATCACTGGAAAAAATATGAAAAGAAATCCTTTTTTTTCAACTTTGACCGCCATCAAAAGGGTCAGTAAAACTTGAATCAACTTTATTATATATAAAGACGAAAAGTATCCTATGCATTTTTCTTATTTTTTCTCATGTTTGCTTTGAGCGTGTGGAGTAAATCCAGGGACGATTACAGGTATAATTCACGTTATAAGTTCAATGCGTCTTTACTTAAACCATCCAGAAGATATTTAGAAAAAATGTGTTTCTCTCGTATTTAAATTTTGATCCTCTACCGTTCAAAGCTTATCAAAAGCCTGATGGTTCGCTAAATCGACTATTTGCAAATCCACTTGATGCCCAAAGTATACGTATACATATAGGCCTATGTATGTACGTCTAGTCTAAAAAAAGCCTCAAATCGACTCGTACGAACCGTATCTATGATAATAGCTGGGAGAGAAAAGAAAACTTCCTATGGAAAATCAATCTCTGTGTACTGAGAAGGAACCACCATTAGCAAACTATCATTTATGACTGATTGATTGCTATTTTTGATCGACTGAGAATATATTCTTGTATAGGCGTAGCCGACTAAGACGGATACACGATACAACATGTTTAAGTGATTTTGTTTAACGACATTACCGACGACGGATAGCTATAGGTGGCAAACTTCAAACTTGCACTGGGGTTTAGTTTCGTTTCAGTAATCTCTTCAATGCAAATTTAATTGAATGCATTTCAATTCAAATTTAACTCATATCATTTTAATTTCAATTCAATTTATCTCTCTCAAGTTTTAATTATATATAATGTCGTGCAATAATGCAGCCAGATTTTTTATTTCATTAATGACTGCAATTAATCTTGGACCCAACTTTATTCCTATTCATTTTCAATTCGTAACATTTTTTCTGTTTATCTATATATTTAAAATGTTATACTTGGATTTTTTTTGTATGGTAATATTTTTGTAAATAACGAGAGCATGTACATGAATCTTATCATTAATTTTCATAAATATGATTCTGTATCTTTAAATTCTCATTTCTCATTCGGAGAATATATAAGGATCTTTCATCTTTCACCTTTCAAAAGATGTTGTTCAAAGATAATTTTCCAACTTTTATATTCATTTTTGTTAATTGTTTTTCACATTCTGCATTGTTTCATTATATTAAGGCCTATCGATGTTATCTAATTCAATAAGTTTTCAAAGTAATTATGTAAGTAATTATTTTGGTAATTAAGTTGGTAATGATGAATTTTTTCCAAGTTTTTAAAGTAATTATGTAAGTCTTATCAAGTCATTAATTGTAAGTAATTATTAATATCATCACTGAGTAATATTATTATATCATATGTTCATGTGAGATTTGAAATCAATAACCAATTTTTTTAATAAATTACAGGTGTAAGTTTCTTTAGTAGTTCTCAATGAAGGCAATTAGTTGACAGGTCGTATTCGAAGGATGTAGGTGATTAAAACTTGATTTGTTCACTCTTATAAAATAGCACCTATACCTTTTTCAATACCTTCATTGTTTTTGATAATATTCTTTTACGTTTGTATCGTGTTACGACTTGGGCGTATTTGTTAACAAATTAGACCCTTTGTGAGACGGAAGTTATAGCGCTGTATAGTCGGAAGCAGACCAAGGGTAAATGCACGAAAAGAAATGTATGTTTGTGTATTTTGAATGCACGAAATTAAATTAAATTATTTTTCCCTCAAGTTTTGTTTATTTTCTGGATAAAATAAATCTTTTTCTAAACAAATCTCTCTTTTTAATAGTTGAATATTTAAATCACGTGACATATTGACATACGAATTAGAATACAAGTCATTTCAGTTGAAAATAATATAGGCTATATATATATATATATATATATATATATATATATATATATATATACATATATATATATATGGTAAACTTACATACGTTTTTTATTTCCAATTAGTTCGCATACAGAATATATAACATATGCCCTACACATAAAGTACAAAAAAGTATATAAAAAGGCATTAATTACTAACAAATTGAAGTGTTTTTGTTATGACAAAAAGTTTTACTCGTATATCGTTTATTGCCTTTTCCCAATCAATTATCCTTGTTAAACCTTCTCCAACATATTTCCTGTTATTACATACATAAAAAAATTTACAATTATATTTGATAACGCGAAATTGATAAAAAGTTTTGAATCAAATAAGATAACTTTTATTTTTAAATTTGGATACTCATTCATTATTATTTAATGTTGAACTTTGAATTCTCCTCAATGATGGTAGAAAAACTGGAGACGATTTTGAGCTATTCGAGTCACACCAAGTTTCAGGTGAGTCAGTGAGTCACGTGTGGGAACAGGCGATGACGTCATAGATTATAGAATGACACGCTAGCATCAGGGGTGAAGTGAGTGCAAGAACATAATACTTTCTATTGATTAAATACATTGTGTTCATGTTGTGCTCACGCACTTGCGTGTGCCTCTCCTAGCAAGATCGTCATTGGACCACAATAAGCCAAGTAGTTGGATATAATTCTTTTCAAGACAAAAATTAATTGTTCCCCAATAATAAAGATTGAGGTTGACAAAGTAGGATCGTTCGGGAGGGCAATTTTATCACCCTAAATGAGATAATTAATTTTGATGTAAGGTAATTAATTTCACAAACAGCAATCCAGCAATTTTAGGGATAATGAATAGAAAATATTCGAAGATTTGTTTTAGAGTAGTGGAATCTTTGATATTATTGATCTTGATCTTCTTTTTCTTTGATTCTACTTTTCCGTTCTCCTCCAAATATTGCATTTTTTTCTATTTTAAATGATTATTTCTTAATTTTTGTTTGCAATATTATTTTATCGTTTTATTTGTAATATTATTTGCGATATCGAGAAGTTATTGTAATTATCTCAATGGCTATAGGAATGGCGTTTTCTTTGCAATAAAGAGTAAAAAACATTTTTTTTGGCCCTGGGTACATTTTTCAGCCATGCGTAAAAAAATGTTGAAAATACCTCCCCCTCCCCCGAGAACAATGATAATACTACCCCAACGGACAACTTCGTTTTAATTTTACTTGGCCTGACGTATACGTTCGTTGTATTCCTCTGGAACTTTTCACAGCTTTTAACTGATTAAATAATGTAGTACATTCAGTGTTTCGTCTTGCTCACTAGGCATTACACAAAACACGTTGTACTAATATCTTGTTCTACATGCCACAACACTCAATTCCACACATTTCATGTTATTAGAAACATTTGGTAGAGATTAGAATTTAGAAATAAAAGAACGTGGTTCCTTCACCTAATCATGCTCCACACTACTTTGACTGGATATACAAAAATATTTGGTTGTTGGAATTTCAGTACCGGTATTTGTATTTATTTGGGTACACAATATCTCGATTCCCTTCAGCGATCTCTTTAACAAGTATTTGGTAGTCATCAACATTATTTCATATTCAGGACATTCAATGAAAAGAACGAAAATATTATCAGTTTCATTTATGACATTAATCAATATATTGAATGTGAGTGACGTGCTAAATAAATCCAAGCATTTCGATGAGAATCTTTCCATCTCGAACATCCACATCGGACTTCGTACAAACCATCATCAGACTTTTGAACGGAACAATTTACGTTTTTTTATTAAATGTTTTTTTTTACAGTTCGAATTATAATCGATCGTGAAACATTTGTAAGAACACACCTAAATATTGATCTTTTTATGTAAATTAATACCCTAACGATGAATATTGAACGTATTCTTTTATTTTCAATAATAAGAAGCTGTATAGTGAAGCTAACAATTATGACAAGGTTGATTTACTTGTGATCAGAAGAGTTTAAGTGCATGTAGAGAGGACGAGGTATTTATAATATATTAATAGGAAAACGATTGAATGTTGAATGGCGAAGAAGACAGCGTTGTTCCGAATGCATGACATACATACATTAGGAATGCAGTTGTTTTGAACTATTAAAAGCGTAGTTTGACCTAGTATGATTCCGATATCAAAAATAAGATGAAGGGCGAAGTAAAATAGTATGGGTGATTTGAAGTATAAATAGTTATTTCATAAACTTGATTTAGAGACTAATGGAAATATTATAACTTATAATAAAATAATCTATACTTGCTTATTATTCATTATACCTTCACAGATTGATCTTTTTATAATTAAATAGAACAATTACTAGACGTTAAATTGTCAGGGCCTGACGAAGGTTTATCATATCTTGATTTATTTCGATTTATCACAATATATATATATATATATATATATATATATATATATATATATATATATATATATATATATATATATATATATATATACATGGTAAACTAATTTCTACGGTGAAACCACGTACTTGAGTATTTGCGTCTCGACGTTTCGTCGGAATTTCACCCGACATCATCATGAGTGTAGTTAGGTGAAAGCTCAGCTAACGAGCTTTCACGAATTACACTCCTGAGGATGATGGGTGAAATTCCGTCGAAACGTCGAGACGCAAATACTCAAGTACGTGGTTTCATCGTAGAAATTAGTATACCATCCACTATTGGCTACGAGAATCTACGCGAACATATTTATATCTCTCTCTCTCTCTCTCTCTCCATATATATATATATATATATATATATATATATATATATATATATATATATATATATATATATATATATATATATATATATATATATATATATATATATATATATGATGGATCCTATTCATAATGAAATAGGCTATACCACTCTACCCCTAACCTGACCCAGACTAACCGTTTACTGCATTTATCTCACCTAGAATCAACACATGAAGAAGCCATGCAGTTAGCGAGCGTCTATAGTGCGGTGTAGTCAACTAGTGGGGACCGATGGTACTATACGGCCTCTAGTCTAGAGTCTCTCGGGCTTGGAGTAAAGTCTTACTCGATGTAAAACAGTACGAGCAATCAAGAAGAACAGATTCTCACGAGTATTGTTATCTTCTAGTACAACTTATTGCTTGTTTGCGCGAGTAAACCCAAGTTGTTATCAATTTCTAGTGAGATATTTGTTACCCCCCAGAGTTTTCCAGTTAAGTCTTGTATTCCCCCAACTAATCGCTATTGCCACTGTTGGTCTTGTGAATACAGACACCACTTCCTTGCACTAATCGCATTAGCGGGGAAACGCGAGGTGTGGAAGGCGGAGGAAGTGAATTGGAAATGAGTAGCGTCAAATTAGAAAAACAAAATTGTTCCTTTACAATCAAGTTCTAACCAATTTTTACATATTGTTTTTGAAAAATAACTTTCTGAAACGTCATCATTACATTATCTACATTTATTACGTTTTTTTAAATAATAATATATAGTAATTCAGTTTTTAGTTATTATACGTTATAAGTTATTTACGTCAGATTTTGTCAGTGCAAGATTTCTATAACTGTTTATAAAAATGACAGCAAACAGTTCAACCGTATCCACGAATGTCGATGTTTCTCCCCGAGTAACTCCTATAATACCAACCAAGAGCGTTGTCTGTGATCTCGATCGATAGACTTCTCTATCATCCAGCATTAATGAGGTCTGGAGCGAATCTTCTCATTACTCGTAGTATATGTCGTCAGTTGTCTTGTGTGTTTTATTGTATATTATATTCAGTTGAATCGCAGACGAAGGCAAAAGGAAGAGAGAGATAGAGAGAGAGCAAGAGAGCGAGTGCAAGACAGTATACAGCATTAGTGACTGAAACTGTTTGTTTGCTGCACATTCAACTGCAACAGAATTAGTAGACGAAGTTTCCATTAGCGAGGCAGCAGCAGTAATAATATGATTATGTTGTTTCATAATTAATTTACAGTTGAATCTGCGAGCGTGCAGTTGCAATCAACTCAATTGATCCCCGACGTTTTTACTCTCATGTGACTTGCCTGTGGTTTGAAGTTGAGATAATAACCAATCTGCCCGATGCAGAGTTGAAACGTCTCCCTTTTGAATGAATCTTTAGTTCTATGATCTCTCTTATTTGGGACCCGCAAAAAGTACTCATAAGTCCACGTACATTCTATAACGTTATGACTCACAGTCACATGTATATACTGTAGGTAATTAGCTACTTCATTAATATGTAATATTGTTATTGTAATATGTAATAGGTGTTAAAAACATGTCATTAATATGGAAGGTTCATACACAACTTATGCAGCCTTATATTAGGCGTAATTACATATGAAATTTCATATTTCATATCAAAACGATGTCATTACAGACTTCAGTTGTCAGCATTGTTTCAGCGTTTATCGTGGTAATTATTAGTGATATATAAATTTATATATATATACATATATATATATATATTTATATATATATATATATATATATATATATATATATATATATATATATATATATATATATATATATATATATATATATGTATATATAAACAGACGAGTGGCTGAGTGGATAATATACTGAATCGTCATTCAAGAGACCGGGGTTCGATTCTCGCCATGGTCGACCATCCTGACAGTTTTTTTTTGTGGTTTCCCTCTGTCGTTCAGCTCAATACTGGGATGGTTCCTTCAGGCCACGACCGACTCCTCTTCACTGTCCAACAACACCTAATAAAATAACCTTTCATCTCATCATCCCATCATCTCATTTATCATTCACCGACGCCAATAGATCGTGGTCATCAGTAGAGTACGTCGTTGAACCTAATATAAATGAATATAAAATAATATATATATATATATATATATATATATATATATATAAATATATATATATATATATATATATATATATATATATGTATATATATATATATAAACTTATATATATATATATATATATATATATATATATATATATATATATATATATATATATATATATATATTAGTCCTGGTGGAGGCTTATCTTTCATGTTATGGCTATAACATCCTAAACATCCTAAATATCTCGATATTAGCTCGTATCCAAGAAGTTTCCAAAAATAAGAAAAATTAAAATAAATTATATATAAATATATATATATATATATATATATATATATATATATATATATATATATATATATATATATATATATATAAAAATATATATATTTATAGAGAGAGAGAGAGAGAGAGAAAATATGACGTGTAGCTTTATAAAAGAAATAATCAACATGAGATGTGTATGGAGGTAGAAATGAACAAGTATTTCTCTACTAGTTACCGGAAAATTAAAATGTACATTTTTTTCTACCTTGCTTTTCTCATGTGTTATTCAAAAAATGTGCGGCCTAATTTTCCTCAAAGTAGTCTAGTGATAGTAAATGATATTAGTAGAAATACTGTTGAGAAAATGTTGACGTTCGGAGGTTTTTCGGTATTACAGTATAAAAAATGACATCGTTTGCAACACCGGTTTTTGATCAGACTGTATTATTATGACTACGGTAATCTCAACTTGAAAAACATTATTCATAATAATTGATGGTTTCGTTTGTAACGTTCCGTTGGTATAGGCTATCGCAATCGCGAAAACTGATGGAATATTTTATTTGCTCCAAATCAATATCATCAAATGAAATTGTAATATCAGTTGTCGTTCTATGAATATGTCATGTTTATTACGAACAATACTTCAACCACAATCCCGCAGTAAATCAATTAGTAGATATATATGTTGAACAATATTAACACAATTTAGTATAAAGTTATAACTTGTTTATTACGGTTTAACAAAAATGTAAAACATCAATTATAATAGAATAAAATATTGTACATAATTCCATTGTAGAATCTATTGTATATATCTATTGTATTCTATTGAATTTCTATTGTATTGTATATATCGTTTATTTATTTATATATATATTTATATATTATAATTGACGATTATAAACGATGAGTCATAAACGATCCTATCTTTCACCTAAAACCTTTATTTATTCAATTATTTATTCATTTATTCATTTTCATTTTCGTCCAAGTAGACCTTAATTGTGAAACAATGATTTTGTGTCAAGTTTTGATGTTAAAAAAATGAAAATAAAAAAAATCGACGTTTTCGCGTAGTGATATATAAAAACCTTGAATTCGTTTTTATATTACATGTAAATAACTTTTCACGAAGAAATATAGCTGTGGTTGTTGAGCTCTTCAAGAATACCACGTGCTATCACGTGACACATGATCAGTTTCCCATGACGGGGAGTTTATTGTATTAAGAGTTCCAGACGATCGGACGGATTGGTGTAAATTGCTGCTGCCGAGTAGCAAGGGGTTGTAGGAGGAGTTGATAGGCAAGAAGAGGTGGGGGGAGGGGAATATTAGAAGGCAGATTGTGGGCGAGTGGATGCAGGAATTCCTTCAGGAAATTGCGTTTTCTAAATTAGCATATTGCTGTTAAAGCCAAGATGGCCGAGGTAAAGATTTTGTCCATGACGTATAGCAACGATGAAAATTCTATTCGACCATGAGATGTTGGCAATTTCCAATTAATTATAATGAAAATGTTATTTCCATTTATATTTCGATCTGCAGCTTATGAACTAATCCTTCCATTAGCAGGAGTTAATAGTTTATTATGTTATTAGTACATTCGACTAATATCTTGAATGCTGTTTATATTCTGCTACTTAGTAAATGGCTTATAACTCAACTATTTATTAATTCATTATTCACAGTTTCCTAGTTCCATATTCTTGTATCTGGATTTCCAAACCACTTGATGTAGTTCTACGTATCTGATGTTCACTCTCTAGTGTTGACATCGCGCTGAGAACTGAGCTATTCTGTTGCTTATTCATTTTGAAGAAGCAATTAATGTTGTTTCAGATTTAAAGGTGCGTAAGGAAAACTGTGTACATCTCTTTTACGTGGGTAATTTCTCATACAATATATATATATATATATATATATATATATATATATATATATATATATATATATATATATATATATATATATATTGTTTGCAATAGATATGACTGTCGTTTTATTTTGTTTCTTGCTGCATGTCAACCTATATTCAACGGCAGTCTTATTTTTACCGTATGCATTTTTTTTTTTGAGCTCGTTTGGGCAGGACTGTTTAGGTAAATGCGAAGATACTGTAATCAGTCTTGGATGGGTGAACTGAAAAACGTGTTTCGTTTACTATAAAAAAATTCAGACATTTTGGTGTAGCAAGTGCATGGTTTTACTTTTGTTTTGATGAATATACTGAACTCACAAGTAATGCATTTTCCTTTTCAGTTATTTAAGTCTTTGTCTTCAGTCCAATTTCTTGGTATGCTCCTAAAGTGCGTAATAAATAAAAACAAACGGTTCGTAGGCAAGTCAAAAACTCTCTCTATCTCTCTCCATATGACGTAGTTGAAGCCGTTTCTGTGGAGGACCACTAGCTTGTGACGTAACATATAGCGAGAGACCGTTTACTCGACGAGTAGATCAGAGATTGAGGTATTGCACTCGAGTTGCGTGCGCAATTCCTGAATACAAATATTAGACGTCGCAGAAAAGAAGATTGAAAAAGTTTTCAAACAACATTTAAGTGCCCTTAGAATTTTGTAGATATTCCATAAGTTTGTAGTTTGTTCAGAGAATATTGTACCCTCGTGGTCACAGAAAATGAGCCACCTTTACGTTTACTTCCCAGCCGAATCTACGGGAAAAGAACTTGCATCTTGACATTGACGGTTTTGTAAAATCATTACTTGAACTTTGTTACCCGATGTCTTCAATCATCGCTATGAACGTTTCAAATATAACTGCTACTGCTGGATTGGTAATCTGTGTAATCTGTGTATAGAGCTTGAACTCTTAAGTAAAAGTAGGTTTTCTGTTCGTCTGATACCTGTTGAATCCATGCAATATCACAAGGTTGACAGATTGTGTAGCTTATATTATGATTATATATTATATATGATATATATGATTATGAGGAGAATATATATTTTTTGTGCAAGCGTACTATGCCAGTACAGCATAAAAGTGAGAAATGTAATTTTGTGTGGAACTTTAATAGTGTTTCCATGTGGTACATCACGTGGTTTTATTTGCTTCCATACCTTCTTTATTACACGTAATTCCTTTTGAGCGAGTGTGTATGTGGTATGATAGACGCTCTTATTGAGCAGGGACGAGGACGAATGCAGAAATACTGCTAGGTGGACTAACACCAGACTGAAGTAGTGGAGGAAAACGAAAACAACATAACTAAATCACATTTCGTACATTGAATGAAAATGATCGTTTCTCATTCCAAAGCAGCCATTCGACACGAACAGTAACTAGAATGTGCTTCTAAATCTCAATGGCCGACGAATGGTTACAAAAGTTCAGTCAACAATGTAATATTTCAGTCAAAATCATTGTTGAAAATATGCGCACGCTTTATTTTGTTACTTTTCTCTAGTTCCAATTTTTAACACCAATAGCGCGTACCTGAAGCTTTTTCTGGGCAATTACGTTCTTTTTTCATTTACATGGTATATTTTAAAAAAATCAAAATTTAAAAAAACGTGAGAATTCAAAACTTTCAAGTTGTGAATGTTAAAAGTTGAACTTTAGTGCAAAGCAGCTGAGAAAATATATGTATAATTATTGAAGATTTCCGTACCTCTCTCAACAATATCACGGCACGCGATTCTAACGCTAGCTTGTTGTATATCTACAGCCCCCATGAGGTCGGTCGTACATCACGGCCTCCTAAGACTTGGCAAGACATGAATCACGGCCCAACCAAGGCACTGCCACCTTACAGCGATGAGTTATAGTGACGTCTCGCGGTACTCTACCAAGTATAACAATTAGCTCTAGGCCCTTTTTATCACCCTTATAGCTCTCGTTTTGTGCTTGTTATGTAGTTATGTCGATATGTTTCGGAAGTGAAACTATGGATTTATTAACGGTATACATAATTCATAAATCATTATTAATGTACAACAGACAGCGACCGTTTGAGAGCGACCTATTGTGTTTTGTGATTAGTTATGTGATATTATTATTGCACGAGCAAGTTTTTACACATTTCGCTGGAAAATTATACCGATATAGTTCGTTCTATTATGTTCGATGTTATAGCTTCGATTTCATGTGTTTATGTGACACGTATATAGTGAGTTTGATAGCTCTCTATTGATAGTATTGTTTTGCTGTTGTAATATGATCGAACCAACTTTTGATTCCTATTGAGCATGGTTTACAAAGGCACTGAGATTTGAATTCCAATTACAGTTACACGAATGAAAGAATTTGTATTGAAGTACCGAAATTTATGAGTGTCTGTTATAATTGCTCTGATATAAGTGAAATTTCACATTTCCAAGATTAATAAATAACGCTTTACAAACTGCTAGGATGTATCTGGAATTTGTGTGAGAAGCAAGAGTTCATTGCGTGTGCATGAATCGAAGAAGACAATGTGATGGTCTGTCTACCAACTGACTAGATGGAAAACTTCGGTATAATTGTGGTAAGATCGCCCTTGTGGTGCCCCGTCCAAACGATCCTATCTTTCATCCATAGCCTTAATTGGGGAACAATGATTTTGTATCAAGTTTCGATGTTATTAAAAAAAAAAAAAAAAAAAAAAATAATTGTAGACACCACTCGCTGCAGGTCTCAACTTTCAACGCTTTTGGAATATCCAGTTGTATTTTAAATCGTGAATGTCGTCTAAAAAAATCATCGAATCACACAATATCTCAGCTATGGTAGACAACTTCCAACTCTCCATGAGATACCACCATGGCATAGTTGATTTGTTTGAGGAGAGACGTTGTCAGAAAAGTTGATGGTATTTTCAATATTCTGCTGATGAAAAGTCTGTCATTCTTGGCTGGAATCAGAGACTTCAGATGTCTGTGCTGCGGACAGCTCGACAGATGAGCTGGAATATTTTATCTATTCGATCCACGCGCGACCAGAAAAAAACCCCGTCTTTTGTGTATTTATTATAAAAAACTAACAATCTGACAATATTATCGATGGCTCTTTATTGAATATATTGATCATATAATAGTGTGTACTTTGTTGACGTTTCAAACTGAAATTGATGGATTTTTATGAAAGAAAAGCTCAATGTCATGTTCGTGTATTGACACGAGAATCAAGCGTGAAAGGTTGATAGCTAGTGCTGAAAATGTCAATCCTATTTTTTGTCCTTGATGTTTTGTATATATGATGAAATACTATCTTCTTCTTCTACTTCTTCTTCTTCTTCTTCTTCTTCTTCTTCTTCTTCTTCTTCATCTTCTTCTTCTTCTTCTTGTTGTTCTTCTTCTTCGAAGTAGCTCTCACTCTATGTTTTTCGATATCAAAGTGATGTAACTCATGGAGTTTTGGAATCGTAAGAAGTAGGAACGGTTGTTATTCCATGTGAGCGAGTGAGTAGCGCAAGATGAGAGATGCCATCTGCTATACACTTACTCAGCCTCCAAGCAGTGAAGAAACGCAACAAACCTTGAACAAATAGTTTTTTAAAACATCAAAATTCACAAGTTTACTCATTAAAAGTTTGACGATGTTTGTCGAACAACTAATACATTATAGAAATCATATTGAGAATTTATTCCAAACACAACTTTTACCAATACAACAGTGCCAAGTTTTTAAAACCTTTCATTCTCATCATCTTCTTTTTTTCATATATCATGATAATTTACTCGAAAATCTTGAAAATAGAACGGAAAATAGAAAGACCATAATTGAATAACACAAAAAATATTACGAGTTGATAGTCTACTAACAGACATAATAAAATGGCTGTCTTTTTTTTTCAACGGTATTGTTGAGTTAGCCAAAAAGACTTCGGTAAATCAATGAGTAGACATATAGTAAAATACTTGGTTGCCAAACATTTTGCTCTTCTATTCATTTTGGTAACAAGACTGACGAAGAATTGCTTTCAGTCCTTCATTTAGAGTGAAATCCGGTGTCAGAAAAAGGAACAAATGGCATCGTATATCCTTCAGATGAGCAAATTTCAAGAAATTATTCCTTACACTTTCAGAATCATTTCCACATAAAGTTCACTACGTTTTGAAAAGAGAAGAAGTATTTCAAGGGTGCATAATATGACGAGAATCACATTATGTTAATACTATCATCATATCGTGAGCAGCACATAATAGAAATTGTGAAATATCTCAAGAAGTATGCGTGAGAAATGACTGCGAGCTGATTTTTGTGGCAAAAAACGTAAAAGAGTGTGCTCAGTGTATAACTTATCATTAATAATAATAACGATAATAATTATGTTTATTCGATAACTCGGGAAGCCAATTTTTCTTATAAGTTATTTCATTTTGAGCAATACGTATGAGATTTAAAAATCAACCCAAGAGAAATAGTAAAGTAGAAATAAGCATATTGAAATCATATAGAAGTATAGTATAAGAACAAATCATACATATTCGTGTGTAAGTTTTTATCCACTGGAAGCACCAAACATTAAAACACTAAAAACTTATCGAAATTCTAATGTTGTGAGACAATTTATCATACTCTTTTATTCCTGCATTGATTTATTATATAATTAAACCATTCAGGTCATATCCAAAACAGATTCTCTCATACCCGAACCCTTCAAAAGACCATCTATATTAGTTGGTATTATGATTTTTTGGTGCATTCTATTTTATTGAGGTCCCGTTTTACGAATGATTAAGCGATGATTAGTGGATTAACTTGTTATTAACCATGGTTACCAATGGTATTTTTGTACCCTAATTAATGAATCGGCTTAAAACATTTATATTATTGGTAAGATATATAACTGAATATTCTGGCATAAGGCCTAGCTCAATCTTAGATATAAATATTGAAACTAATATTAACACATTCATTGTCATTCATACTCAGCCACTCAATTATCCTCAACATTTGTACAATTGGCTCATCCCCAAGACATCTTATTATACCTCATAACTTTATTTTGTAATTTCTGTACCAACACATATCATCCTTGTAGGATTGGTATAGAATTGTCACACCATATTCGAAATAAGATTTGATCAAACTACTGTCAATCATAATCCAGTCCAGTATTATATAAATAGAGAGAGTTCTTGGAGTATATATATATATATATATATATATATATATATATATATATATATATATATAATATATGAATATATATATATATATATATATATATATATGTATATATATATATATATATATATATATATATATATATATATATATATATTTATATTTATATAAGGGTAACCTCGCTCTTTTGAATGTACCGTTGATACAATTGCAAATAAAGACAGCTTTCTATCTATCTATCTATATATACATATACATATATATATATATATATATATATATATATATATATATATATATATATATATATATACTAGCAAGACCCCTCATGTTTCAAACATGAGGCCCCCCTTCAACCACCCTCCACCCCTTCCTTCCTCTACTCTCATACCCTCTCCGGCCATCTTCTTTCTTCCTTCCCCCC
This sequence comes from Brachyptera risi, assembly GCA_964007535.1. Lineage (NCBI taxonomy): Eukaryota > Metazoa > Arthropoda > Insecta > Plecoptera > Taeniopterygidae > Brachyptera > Brachyptera risi. The sequence continues at coordinate 41,187,179 of OZ023328.1, forward strand.
TCACCCCCCTCCTTCCCCCTCTGCCGATTCTCTCCCTCTATCTCTCATCCTCTCACTCTCTCTCATTCTCTCTCACCCTCTCTCTCATTCTCTCTCACTCTCTCTTTCTCTCTCTTTCCCTCTCTCTCTATCTCTCTCTCTATTTCACTCTCTCACTCTCTCTCTCACTCTCTCTTACTCTCTCACTCTCTCTCATTCTCTCAATCTCTCTCTCACTCACTCACTTTCTCTCACTCTCTCGCTCTCTCTATCTCTCTCTTTCTCTCTCTCTCTCTCTTTCTCTCTCTCTCTTTCTCTCTCTCTCTTCTCTCTCTCTCTCTCTCTCTCTCTCTCTCTCTCTCTCTCTCTCAATCATGTATTGTATAATACTAGGAAAACGCCATATATGCGTTGTTAGACGAGCGGATAGTAATAGTATGTTGATTTTTTTTTCCAAAATTTTGCCTGGATTCGCCAGTTGGGTGACGTTCAAGTTATAAATGGGTAAAAACTGCTTCGAGTGGTGCCAATTTAGCACATTTTATATTTTTTCTTCAAGATGGCTGACCCGATCAAGCTGAGAATTTCCAAAAATGTGTATCAAAATGTAGTTCAACTTCACACAAAATTCATTTTTTTTTTAAATACAAATATTTTCTTTTTTTCCGCCGTGTTATTCTAATGAATATTTTTGAAATTTCTGAAATTCATAAAAATGAAAGTTATCACCCGGTAATGCCACAAAACTATACAGATCTAAGTTAGATGAGGGACTATAACGAAAACAAGTTTGTAGTTGATAGCTGTAGCCGTTTGACCTGTGGAGAACCGACAAAAAAACATAAAAAAAACATACAAACGAACACCAATTTTTTTCAGTACGTCAAATTGGAACCTCGCTAAAGTTCGTCTAATAAACGCACTAAGGAAAACCATATTTTTAAACAACTACTTAAAGAGGTTCTTATTGAACACTCATTTCACTCTGTTGATGATATTTCAAAGCATAAATATTAGTATGCTCCTAGTAGTTCTATTTTTATTTGACATTTTCATATCATTTGACTAATCTTAATAACATGTACACAGTGTACGTTTTTAAATGTATCAACCGTTAACACATGGCTGAAAAATAAATAAATGAATAAATAAAAATTACTACTGCGTCATCAAAGCGAAAGTTCCACACCCCACCAGCCAGTCTGACACACCACGCCATGCAGCCAGACTGCCTCCCCTTCTCTCAACACCTCACCTCTTTCGTCTATCCCTTCCACACCACACTAGGCCCCGTAACTCAGCCGTCCAATCACGTTCGAGAAACAGCGTGACCCGCTCTAAACATACATACACACACAGACCACCGTAACTCTTATAGTAGAATATATATATATATATATATATATATATATATATATATAATATATATATATATATATATATATATATATATATATATATATATATATATATATATATATATATATATATATATACATATATATATATATATATATATATATTTATATATATATATATATATATATATATATATATATATATATATATATATATATATATATATATATATTTATGATATTAATTGAAACAAACCTATTAGAAATAAGCCTAATGAAACTCATAGACATTGCCCCTGTTCGCATGTGTAAATGGATCGGCATTTTTGACCTAATACAATATAGTTCTACTTATTGGATGAGCGAAGCGAATACTCAATTTCAAGTGCTTCATTTTATTTTCGCGCTCCACAGGTCAAACAAATATTTAAAATCAGTTGAAACTTGGCATACACAAGTGTCCTTATCTAATTCGATTCTGTATAGTTTAGAGGCGAAATCGGTTGAACCATTTCTGAGAAAACTCATCTCAAAGTTTTCAAAAATCCCATAAGAAAAACCCAGAGGAAAATTATTCCGAACTTTCAGTCAAATCAAATTAGCCGTTTTGATCTAAAAAAATATATAATCCAATTTTTTTAATCACTCGAAGCTGTTAAGAAACCAATTAAACCCTATCAACAGGTGTCACCAATTCATTGGATACGATTAAAACAAAGCCTTCTTCATAAACAAAGAAATTAATCCAGAAATGGGATGGTAATGACGTAATAGTTTGGATCTCAAGATGGATATATATATATATATATATATATATATATATATATATATATATATATATAATTATTACCAATACAAAGATAAGTTGATATGTTCTAGCTCATCCATTAACTCGGCAACACATAACGCGTTCTCCTAGTTGACCTGAATGAAGTAAATTGTTATTGATTCGAAATTAATTACTGATTAGAGTCTTGTGTCACAAGGCTCTGATGATTAATAAGCCTTGTTGAAACTAGCTACTAACTATTACTCTTACGCAGATCCAGTTATAATTATACCTACGGGAGTCATACAAGCTCTGTCTCATCTTATATACGAGCCATACATAACTGACGGATTAAATGCCCATACAAAGGCTATTGCCGATTAGGAGTACTGGGATGGCAAGGAGCTAATGGTAATTAAAGAAAAACACGCGCCTGGTTACATTAGTTCGTTATTGATCATGTTGCCTTTTCCTTATCCGCCCTTTTCTTTCTTCCTGCTCGATAGCTGATTCCTGTTTTTAGGATCTGAGATACTCTCTATGCGACGCTTTTGGCACTTTATCTGTGCGTGCTCTTTGTATTCGGACGGTTCCATTGTTCGGCACGAGTTGTGCTCAGACGTGCTTAATTCTTGAAAATTTTTTATTTTGTACGTTTCAATATGAATATTTGTAATTTGAAGAAGAATTACCCATAACTCTGCTTGCCCTCTCGTATTGATTAACTTCAATACTGATCAAAATCAAAATCAAATAGTCTTATACGATAAGAGACACATCAGATGTGAACAAAAGTTATATAGGATTTAATTAATCTACTCGATAAATGTATCAATGACAAAATCTGTACAATGCAAAAAGGACATATTAATTTGATCTTCGGTCATATGAATAATCGCTCAGCTATTTTGATTTGTCCATAATATTCATAATATAAAAAGTTAAAAACTTCATTGATAACTTTTCTCGCTCTGAGAGTCCTATCCTACTTACAGAAATTGTGTCGTAAGTTCACTTAGAAAGTCCGGTCAGTCCATAACAATATATTCCGAGGAATCGGCTCGTTGGCAATCAAGGCACGTAGGCGGCCTGCAATTTACTGGTCGCCTTAAGACTGCAATCCCGGCATATATACACTTCAATTTAGTTCTATAATCTTACATCGAGGATCTTACTTTTTTCTTTGACTTTTCTTCCGAAACACCTCGTGTAGCGATATCTTTGAGTGAGTGCTTTGTGTGGTGGATCTTCATGCCTGTAGACATGGCTATTCACAGTTCAATTAGATGAAGATCTTTGCAGAGTAAATGTTTGTTATAATCGTTTGATTGTGTTTAAAGTGATTACCCTACAGCTGTTATACAGTGTATACATTTCTACGTCTGAACCAGGCAGAAAGTTTTGTCTACCACTTATACTCGATACCCGCCGCTCTAGTCTAGATAGTCCACCGTCTATGCTCACCTTCAATTATGGGTCCTAAATTTAGCAAGTTGATGTTATTATCTTATATTCTTTTAACTGGCGCTTCTTATTTTTATTGTTCATCCATTATTTACTGTACTCTCCAAGTAAATACACATTATTATCTCTATTTATTTAGATTTGCTTTTGAGTTTGTTTTCGAATAATAATAATAACACGTAAGAGTATGATTAATTTAGCTCAGCAGAGAAAATTAAATTTCGAAATTCTTTCTCACAGCCAATGAAATATCTCTCATCAGCTAGTAAATCTGCGTTTGAATATTGGTTTTCGGTTATTGGTTTTACGGCTTATTCCGATGCTATTGGCTAGCGTGGTAGATAATCTCAAAACGTAACAAATCAATAGCTCGTCGTATAGTCCAATCTCTACTATCAAGACTTCGGCGAGCTAGAGCAATAATATGATTATTTATAAACCAAATCAATACCACATTGTGGAGAGTAATGCTGGGTTACAAAAATAGTAATATGATTGGACTCATGGGATATATGGGTTCATCTGCCTGTTATTGGATCGCGTGTACCCTATTCAATTTACGATAAATTGCTTTGATTTATTGATTTATTATCATTTTTTCATCGGTACCTCATTTTCGAGTGCATCAATTTAATAGTGAAAACAAATTAAAAACATAAAGTTTAAACATAACGAACCTAATTCAAATAATACAAAGCAATACTTATAGTGAATCATTAGGAATTTAGTTCGTCATTATCACTTCACTTATTGGTTTACTATTTACAGTCCGTTAAATGAGTTATGCATAAGTATAAATTGTTTCTTCTGGGGTGGTAAGATTGTGGTGCTCTGTCACATCTATAATTAATTTTAATATTCTTAATTGGGGAACAATCAACAATGGCTTTCTACCAAGTTTCACATTTCAGAGAAAATAATCATCTCATACACCTTACTTAATTGTATAAATATATTATGAAGATGATGCAAACGCGATGATATGACATGTTTTACTTGTGAGTAGAAATGTCATCACACGAAAGGATGTGTGTTATTTATGTGCCATAATACAATAGCTTCTATAGCTGTAACAGTTTCTACTGAGAACGACGACGCTTTCATATAATATAACAGATAAATAATGTTAATAAATTGTCAGGTGTTATATGTAGAAACAGTCCTTACTGACGTCATATCACCGTCCACTAAATCATCAACAATGAAACGTATCCACGCAGTTAGTGACAATGTTTCTCTGTTACCCTTTACGACGGTATCGCTCTCACATTTAATTTTATTGCCAAGTTGCCATGTACAAATATATGTCCAATGTTATATGACATACAGTTGTTTTTACTTTATTTTCAGTTTGTTCCGCTTTGATTATTTATACGCTAATGCACTTCAAAAACAGATATTATTATGATTAAAATTCCTATTTTTATCATTATTGCATATATTATTATTATTTAACTCTTGCAAATGCACATAAATGCGCGGTGGCAAGTTCCCTAAGTACCCCTATCCCACCATCTCCTTAACCCTCTGACGGAATAACTTTAACCTGATTTCATCCCCTTCAAAAACATTTCTACTAAGCCCATTCCAGTCCCTACCTGTCCTATTTAAGAAAGAGAATTTACCGACATCTAATGTAGCCCCCTTTATGACTACCGCTCTATCATGACCCCGCCTACCTCCATACCCTGACTTATTTCTTTTTATCAACTCATGCAGCTCCCCCCACCCCCCCTCTCCCTCCATTACCCTGAAGAAATTACATAAACGATCCTCCTTCCTCCGTATTTCCAATTTCTGCCACCCCAGGTCTCTCATCATCTCAGTTGGACTCTCCAACATTCTTACCCTCTCCCCCCTTTCATTCTCATCCCATTTCCACCTCCTAACCCTACCTGTAACCCTTCTCACAGCAATCCTTTGAACCCTTTCCACATCCCTTATCTCACCTAATCTATAAGCATCCCAAACTGAACTAGCATATTCTACCATGGGACGCACTAACGAGAAATATGCTTTTTCCTTAATCTCCATACCTGCCCCCCTAAGTTGCCTCATTACAAAGTTTAGTGCATTTATACTCTTTTTTACTATTCTCTCAATCTGACTCCCCCACCCTAGACGCCTATCAAATACCACCCCCAAATACTTGTAGTTTTCCACCAACTCCAGCGTCTTCCCTCCTACCTCATACACTACATCTGTCCTTATGTTTCTCTTACCGAATGTGACTAACTTGCACTTTCCTGTATTCAACCCCATCTTGTTTGACTGAACCCAACGATTAATTGCCGCTAAATCTACCTGAAGAGCTACTACATCCTCCTCTGTAATGATTTCCCTATATAACACACAATCATCTGCAAATAACCTTATTTTCGAATCAACAACACTAGTCAGATCATCTATATATAAATCAAACAATAAGGGACCCAACACACTACCCTGTGGAACTCCTGACGTAACCTTAGTCTCACTTGAAACCTCTGAACCCACCCGAACTCTTTGCACTCTATCCTGAAGAAAGTTTCCAATCCAATTAACCAACCCAGCATTCCCAACGGACATTTTTAACTTCCCTAATAATATATTGTGATCTACCTTATCAAAAGCCTTCTCGAAATCTAAAAACACTGCATCAACACGTCCCCCCCTATCAACTACCCCAGCCAACTCTTCTGCAAAACCTAACAACTGCGTCTCACATGAATAACCCTTCCTAAACCCATGCTGCACTTCTGAAATACTCCTTCTTTCATCTACCTTCTCCACTACTCTCTTTATAACCACCCTTTCCATTATCTTACACACATGCGATGTTAAACTAATTCCCCTGTAGTTGTCTACCCTACCCCTTTGCCCTCCCTTTGAAATTGGTACCACCTCCGCTTTTTTCCAAACTTGCGGTACTCTACCTGCTGTGAGTGAAGCTTGAAACAACCTTAGCAAATAACCTACAACTCCCCTACCCGCTAATTTCAGTAGATCGCTTTGCACCCCATCTATGCCTGGCGACTTCCCACTTTTAAGTTTCCTTAATACATTCCACACTTCTCTCTCTGTAAGCAGAACCTCCTCCCCATCCCCCTCTATTGCTTCCTCCTCCCCCATAATTCCATTCGCATTGAACACTTCCCCATAGAATCTATTTATATATAATAAAGAAGGTCTATACAAAAAATTCTTTGTACCTTCTTTATTTTATGATTAGTCAGTCAATAAAACCAAATCTGTAATGTTAAACTATTGTGCATGCAATATGGGAAAAAAATCTCATTTTCACGCAATTTCCATAACTTAAATGTGTTAATTTTCCGAGAAATCAAATGGGCCCCAACATATTTAATTTTCGAAATATCCTCATGAGAGATAGTTTTCTCATGTTGATCGTACGAAACTTTTGTTCATGCAGGGATACTGTATTGTTCCATGGGACACCGCTATATTTATATCATTCCATTTTTCATTCGAACAAATTCCATTCTTTGTCAAAATATTTTCAAGAAAAAAACACTATTATGAAGCTACATTCATAATAAAATGTTTTTTTTTCTGTTCCGCACGCTTCAGTAAAGGGTCGTTTTCCAGATTATATTTATTTCCGAATAAAACGCAAAACAAACAAGCGAGGAAATCTATTGAAATGATTGACGTGATTATTCCTGCAGCGAGAGTTATCAACTTGAAACGTTTTTATTTAGAAATCGTTTTGAAACACTTTTTCACTGTATTTAAGCGCGGATGAGAGGGAGAGGGAGGGTGAGTTTGAACAGTTTTAATCTCGCCGAGCACCACTGGGAAATGACGCGCTACACTGACGTCACAGATTATAATTAAACAAACATCGATTATCTTGATACGGTTTAGTAGATAACTTCACGATGGAACGAGTTTCACTATCCTTGATGACGTGCGGTCCGGTCCATGCAGACTGCTTGACCGGCTTGCAGTCAAGACAAGGCGGGGTGCGCAAATTGTTTCAGAAAAGTGTATAAAGAATCTGCATGAATGAATAATTTCTTAATTATAAAATGTAGTATAGAATTATTTCCTTGTAAGATCGTCCTTGTGATCGTGCCTCGTCTGAACGATCCTTACCGTGTCTTCCTTGTACGTAACTGGAACGATAAATAGTTACAATTAGTAATGAGATTGTTTAAAATTGTATTTGACAATAACAATAACAATACAAATTGGATGAGCGAAGCGAAGACCCAATTTTACTATACTCGAAACCTATTTTTTTTCACGCTCCACAGATCAAACCACAGATAATCGAGGAAATAGCTTGATTATCTGTTATCAAATAAAAGTAAAATTTTAGTTGAAATTTGGCATACACATGTGTCATGTTCTAGCTCGATACTGTATTGTTTGTGGGCGCAATCGGTTGCACCACTTTTGAGAAAAAAACATTTCGAAGTTTTCAAAAATCCCATAAGAATAACTATAGTTTCTTCGAATAAATTCGAGTGTTTACGTAATTTCAATGTAACTATGATATATATTATTCCAAAGTTTCACATAAATCGGATCAACCGTTTTATTGAGAGAGAATGTAATGTCAGCAACAGGAATAACCAATTCAAATATAAAATGATTAAAATGGACGATAGATAAAACAGGAAGGCAGTGACACAATTGTTTTGATTATGCTTTGACAGTGCTTCACTCTTAAAACTTGAAAAAATATTCCCTAATCTAAAACGAAGGATGCATTAGTAGGATCGTTTGAAAGGGCATCTTTAAGTTCTTGCAAGACTTCGAGGCGGTCTTGACACCAAAGAAATTTGAAGATACATATAGATATTAGATATAATCATAGATGTAGATCATAAGACGTAGATTATACAGCAAAGAATATTTGTAAGGAATATCTTTACTGGTAAACTTTTATTCACTGTGTCGTTGTAACCAAGTTCTCATAATTCACTACAGCTATATCTTGTACTGATTGGTTATAGCAGTTTCAGTAAAAGTGTATATAATGTCATTGGCCGAAGTGATCAATTTTATTTACAGAACATCAAAGGAATGCCATTAGTTTTATGCATGAAAACCAATATAAATAACACAAATAATAACAAGTGGTTCAAAAACTTATGGAAAATGAACGTTGTATTTTACATTCTAGAATTTTTTAATCCATTGAAACAATTACACTGAATCCATTACTATAATCTTACAGACATGGCCTAGGTCAAATAATAGGTTGGAACTAGACTCTCCTCTCTCTCTCTCTCTCTCTCTCTCTCTCTCTCTCTCTCTCTCTCTCTCTCTCTCTGGCGCTCTCATGTTGTTTGTCTTTGTTTCGTAACCAAGATGAATGTGTTAACGATTAGAGCGACGTCATATAAGACGCTACTCAATATTCATCCCATGACGTCGAGTATTAGATGGCCATTAGTGCGACGCCCTGCAACGACGCTTCACGTCGGGACAGACGCCGTATTGCAGCCTGCATGAGTAACGCCCTGGGGGAAATCAGTAACAGTCTGACTGTCTCTCTCTCTTCTACTAAAACCGGACTTTTCAAAATCTACTTTTTTTATTGAAATTTTTATGACAGCGATTTCGTCCGTCTAGTCTCTATGGTTAATAAAACTAAATCTAAATCATATGAAACCTATAACAGTAAAAAATGATGCCAATATTTTATTTTCAATTTCATCTCAACTAGAAATTGAATTGAAATATTATTCTGATCCATAATGCATTTTGTGAGACATTCGATTTCATGAAGTAATATTCCCTGTCAATTTAAAATCAATAATCATATTAATAAGAATATGATAGATTTTTTTTTATCCGACACAAGATCATCAATTTACTATTCAGAGTTTATTATACATTATTTGAAATGATAATATATTCTCTTATGGGTGGTAAGTACGCCCTTGCCCTAACTATCCCACCTTGTCACCCTTAGCCCTTAGCCTGAATTAAGAGAAAGGAGCGCAAAATAACCCAGTCGTTGACGCGCCGTTAAAACCCACAAGAGAAAGAAAACTACTTTGTGTGTAGTGTGATTTTTTTCTCTTTTTTTTTATTGGGAATTAGAAACAGTTTACAGATTTTATACAAAACTCCGCTAAGCTGCTTCCGCAACTTGTCAGCAGAGATTATGCTAAACAATTTAAGACACAATTATTATTATCATCATTTTTTTTCTAATGGTGACAGTAATAATAGTAATATGGGCCTATATTCTTTCATCATTATGTAGGCCTACATGTTCACATATTACTCTAATTTTGACAATAACAGAACATTACATCAATTGCTCCAATTTCATACATTTATTGAGACTAGAAGACATCTCAAAATAAATTAATAGAATATGAATATGATATTAATACTAATTTTTTAAATTACTTCAGATTGGACCTCTAAAGCTTGAAAAGGCTGTGTATTATATGCAAACTTCAGTACGGTGTTTGAAATGGATGCGTCTATAGTGTCATAAGTACGATTTTTAGATTTCAAGTGATAAGTTACTGCATGACTGAATATTTCAGAATACATTCAAAGTCAAAGCAAACAAAAAATAAATAAATAGATTTTTTATAACCAAGTATGTCTGCTACCAATTTGGATGAATAAAACTCAATCTAAATGTGTATACCTGAGTTACCGGTAACTGTAACTATGAGTATATATTATGATCATTATGTCGGAAAAATGATTCTTAAATAAATATAGTCTAGATGAAGAGAAAAACGAGGGTGAAACGTTCCTAGAGAAGTAAATAAAGGAACAGCTATATCCAATTATACTGTGGAATAGTTATAACCAAAAAAATGAAAATAATAATCTATTAAAAATGAGACATTTTGGAAAGAAAATATAGGAGTACAAAATGAGAGTAGATTAGAATAAATGCTACCAATAATCGTAATTTTCGAGTGAGTTATATAAAACGAAAATGAAAAAAAAATCAATTTCTTATACGATATATACGATATAATACGATATAGACTTTGATCGTTCATTATTATTGAGAATTTGAAATATCGGTATTGAAAAGTTTACATGCCAAGATTATAAAAATTGGGAAATTGAAAAAGTTGAAAAACTGGAATACACATAGAAAACGTTCAGAATAATAATGATAATGATAATGACAATGATATTATATTCATTCGACAGTTTTCTGATAAAATTCTTAAATGCAGAGTCACTATTCTATGGGATTTTTCCGGTTCGCCTTCTCATACGCAGTGCAACTTGTTTTTGTAAGCCGCATTTCAAAGCTTGAATTACCATGAAAAAATGAAATGAAGACCTAAATAAACGAAGATATTATTTTAGGGTATCAAATGTGTAATTTTCATATAAATTAGTTCAGTCCTTGACAATGAATCGACTACTTTAACTCAGTATAAACCACCCACTTACGTTAAGTTGATCCAACATTATTAAGTTTCAGAAAGGGTATTGTTTTGAAACATTTTTCCGATATTTGCGTAAGTTTTTTTCGCCATTTTCCAATTCAAATTAACGCATTTCTGGAGTTTGGTAATCAATTCAGGATGGTGCTTTTATAGGAAAATTTTAATTATATTTGTAAAATTCAATTGTTTTCTCTTTTTAATTAAATATCACTTTTTTCGCGCTTGTGTTCTCAGTCAAGGCAGAAGCATGATTCTTATCAGCAGTACTGAACCTTTTTGTTATCAACATCGGAAAACAACGTCACTTTCCCTCAAAAAGTTCGTTAGGATGGATACCACGAAAAGGAGTGATTGTTCTTACCACTCGAAAGGAATAGTTGATTCTAACGTAATTCATTTAACAAACTCTAAATATATAAACTAGTATTCAATTACTTGCGTTAAGGAAAAAGAATCTCCGATTTTCTTATTGATATTTATATTCACAATCTTCGATTCTGCTTTCTCTTCTTTCTCTTTTTTTTCTTTCAATTCCGAAACTCAAATCCAAATACAATATATAATATAATATATATATATATATATATATATATATATATATATATATATATATATATATATATATATATATATATATATATATATATTATAGCCAAATGGCCAAATAATATAACTCCAAAGTTTTCATTTGATATTATTTCATTAAAGTCGTTAAAAGGAACAATAAATAATACCGTAGAGCCGTAAATTTCCAAATATTTCATTCATGTTTATGCAAGTGTTCTACGCAACTAATTATTATTGAATCTTAATGAAAGTAATGAACAGTAACAACTGGCTGAATCACGACTCTGACGAGTTTAGCCGTGTAAACCCTTTGGTCTCCAATTATATTACTATAATAATAATAATAATAATAATAATAAGTCTTTATTCATTTTTTGAGTAGTTGACAAAAGAAACACAGAAATAACAATTTACATATAAAAATTAAAAAATGAGATGATTATTTAACAAAAATGAAATGGCGAGGTTCAGATACATGAGTTTCTGCTCTTATGGCATATTGCAAGGAAGCACTTCTTGATACTAATTAGGAATGCTTTATTAATAATCGCCAATGGTGAAATCAAGTAATTCTCTGAGGTGTGTAACCAACTAAGCGAGGTATTACATGCACGACTTGCTTAGAGTTGTACATACAATACCAGTACCATCTTGTTACTTTAAAACAAGAATTAACTTCTCCGGACAGGAGGAGTTTCGAAACCACACCGCATACAACTGGTCCAACTTAACAACTTTAACCTTCCATCTGTATCAACTTACTCATACTCCGCTTAATCTCAGCAAAATGTCTCTCAGATTTTTCTTACGGTCTACGTAATATCGTAATATCTTTTGCGAGAGCAAGAGAGATAGAGAGGGGGCGAGAGAGAGAGAGAGAGATGTGCAAGGGCAAGGCGTGAAATGGAATAGCGCGATGAAAATGCCGGGCGTAAAGGAATCACGTTCACGTACGTATCTCTCAGGGAAATGGATTCGACTTCGGGTCAGGTCACATGGCACGCTGGTACCGCGGCAGTGTAGCGCGGTAGATGTAGCGCGTGTAGCGCACTGCTATCAGATACCAGTCTTCAGTTCGCTCAAAAAGATTGATGCGTTCAACTGATTTCAGATATACGTACCTATGTTGTGTTACAGTTTTAATCCGGTGAGAAAACCACTATCACACCAAACTTGTTCTAAATTCTCACGAATAACTTTGACTTATCACATAGTTGTTTCCTAAGCTTATTGTTTCCCGTGTCGTTGACGCGCCGATAGGATGGGAATTACGCGGGCATTGCGATTACAGCGGTCTGCTTCCACAATTCCTTGCTCTCTGGCTTGCAGCAGCTTGCTGGAATCTCTTATATGGCGTCACCAGTCACTCTGTCATTCACGGCTCACTTCGTTCTCATGACTGCGTTCACCATTCCAACAGATTGACCCTCGCGAACCATCAATCCACATTCCACCCCCTTCAGCCTCCACACCCTCCAGACAACAGCCACTAAGTGCCGAGACGACTACAAGAACAAGACAGCAGGGAAATTGCTTTCACATTCTTCATTCTTTATTATCTTGTGTTTTGAGATGAATTAGGAAAACATTCGAGCATCAAATGCTTGGTAGACGAGCGTCATATTTTCAGTTATTGGCTTTCCTCATGCAATGTGCGTGACTCGTGTTCGCGCGTAACACTCTGACAAAGGCTTCTGACTTCGATCAAAGATGGCGCACGTTCATCTCGGAATGCAATCATTTTCGACCCAGTTTTAGACGTTACTTGGTATGCGTAGTACATTTACTTCATTTGAATATAATATCAATTATATTATATTGAATAGTATAATATAAGTAGTGTATAAGTTTGTGTAAAGCACTGCCTCCGATACTGGTGCGACTCAGAGGCAGCATTAACCACGGATGATTGATTATGAATAAAAAATAACATGTTCGTGATGATAGAAATAATATTCTGAAATAAAATATGATCAAAAAACAATTAAAATTATTAATTAATAATAAAAAACTCTGAAAATTTGTGTTTGTCCTTGTTGTGTATGTTCTATATGTGTAGTAACAAGTTGACTTGCCACATATTTTACATTGATCCTGATGTTTTTAATTGTATTATTAACAGTTGAAATGTGATATCTCCTTGGAAAAATAATGAAATGAATAAATGAATGAATTAACTACTTGGTAATAAACGAATGAAATTGCACGTAAAAAAATATCTCACAGAAAATATGTAAGAGCAGTTCGATGAAACAATGAAAGCGCTTGAAAATAAAAGATTGAATTTTAATCTGTTTTGAGCACGAAATGATTCAAAAGTAGTAAATGAATCACTAAACTTTCATTCTTGATACTATGTGACGACAAAAAAAAAGTTTGGACACACCTAGAAGTCATACCCATAAAAATGTGGCAATCCACAAGCATAAAACAGAAGAGCATAAAAATTATTCAAATTATAATGTCAAAACTTCCACCCCGATATGAGGGGAGGCAATATTGGATAAAAATGAACTTTTCGTCGATATCATAGATTGTGACGTGTTTTTAAAATCGTTGCCTTTTTTCCTTTCTCTGAATCATGTTCAAAATCCAAAATGTAATGAATGAGGATGGTTTTGTGTTAACTATCTTTGTACTCCTGATAATATATTTTTAAATACAAATTTTGACCAAAGTTCAAACTTACCGGCTTTCGAACCTCCAACAAGCCAAATAGGAAAGAGCTTGTAGAAAATGTATTAGAAATAATTTTGAAAGCTCCCGCCGGGAAGGGGAAGAGGGGGGGGGGGGTATTTTGTCTCAAAGCTATGAAACAATATGAATCAATCACTATAGACTTAAATCAAGGTTTCAAGTTGTTGATCACCTCGTATACCGATGTTACTTTGTTTTAAATCGGTTTAGTTTGATCTTAGGATTAAAGCTAAACCTTCGCAAGAGATAAAATCCATTTTAAACTGACGCAAGCTGATCTGTATTGTAAGTTGAAGGAAAGCCAAGAAAATTGATTCTTTTCCAGCTGAAAGCTCACGCTTCATTACGGTATCATATCTAGCTACTCTATCGACCTGTCATATCGACCTATATAGAGTACCATGCTATATATCAAGCTTGTATCGTATAAGCGCTGACGTTGAAAGACTTGATAGATTAGTATGATTAAACTAGAAGTGGAATGCAATAAACTATAGAAATATTAAATTATACGCTATCAGCCAATTTCTAAAGCCCTGTGTTAGCTTCTTTTGCTAACGTTGTATTGCAATCAAGGCGATGCACTTTATCAAATATTTTCGAGACATATCGCGTATGATTGGAATATCGATCGAATTGAAGGTACAGATTGTTTTTGTATGATGAGCGATAGCGAAGACATCATTTAGGACTTAGGTTCAAATATGGGCTTCCTTTGTTCTTGTTTGTTTGTTCGTTTGTTTGTTTGAAGTTTGTTTATTTATTCGTTTTT
Source organism: Brachyptera risi (assembly GCA_964007535.1). Lineage (NCBI taxonomy): Eukaryota > Metazoa > Arthropoda > Insecta > Plecoptera > Taeniopterygidae > Brachyptera > Brachyptera risi. The sequence goes on from OZ023328.1 coordinate 41,202,179, forward strand.
CTTTACGCATCCACAGTTGGCAAGGATTAACCGATTCACTTACTCATTTTTTTAATTTGAACTACCGGTATGTATAGTGTTTGGTAACAATCGGTCGATTAGATTTTGAGAAATTTTCAATTCGAAAAAATCCATAAGAAGAACATTGCAAAAAAGTGTGAATATCTTTATCCGATATAAAAACATGCTGAGAAGTTGCTACGACGGAAATGTTTGCTAATTCTATTAAAAACAGTTCTCATTGTGTATGTTTCTTACAATACTTCAATATAACATTCCATATAGATATCTCCGAAATCCTAAGACGCATATGCTGCGTTCTCTATCGCGATATATATAACAAGTCGGCAGCATACATCTTGATGGAATCTGTTTATTGCCGGCAAGTTGCAATCTTGTCAAGTAGTTCACAACAAACTTCTCCTTTCTTCACCACACGTAGACTTTAAGACGGTTTGTGTGGAAACTTGCACCTGTGATCAGTCACGTGATTAAAAAGTACCGATCGCCCGTCTTTTGTATCTATTAGCGATATCGCTGAAGGGTTTCGATCTTCCAACAAGGGAACGTCATGTAGATCGTCATTGAATTACGGCACACGTTTCTTTTCTTCAAGTGCTTTGGAAAATACAATAATCACCGAGTGTTCGTTCAACTAACAACAATTCTCTCATCCACTCTCTCTCTCTCTCTCTCTCTCTCTCTCTCTCTCTCTCTCTCTCTCTCTCTCCCTTTCCCTCTCTCTTTATCTCTCTCTCTTTCTCTTTCCGTCTTTATCACACTATCAGAATGTCTTGAACTCACACATGGCCATCGGCAGGAAAATATTCAGGGGAGGGGGGGGGGAAACATCTTACAGTCTAAATATCAAGCTCCAATCGAAAAGTGGGCCCTCCCATCTCAGCCTCACAGGGGAATTTTTGAAAATTTATTATGCTAGTGTGTTTGGGAGGTCTTGTGACTAGCTTGGCTAGGTTTGAATACGCCATTACTCGTGGAACGCAGAGAAACTGAAATACCGGTATTTGGATTTCTATTCAAGTATAGTTATTTTAATTCAAGAATTCAAAATTTGGAAAACAGCAGAAGCGAACTCTTAGATTTGAACTAGGTATATATAATACAAAATTAAAAATAGGGCTCATAGTAAAATCTCTATGATGACGTTTTATATGTAAATGTGGTCTCTTTCAAATGTGGTCTCTTTGTGTGAATACTTAACACATACATTTTCTGTTTATGATCAAGAATATATCTCCTTCGTTATATTTTTCATTGAAAGAATTAATTCAATTTGAAATTTGCTCAGTATATTTCATGACTTCAATTCGGGGAAAAGAGAGGTCAATTTCACCCTATTGCCCCCCTTCCTGCCCACGAACACCCATGAACACCCACAATGGAGTTCTTGTGAATATTATTAAGCTACTCTCAGGAAATTTTTAGTAAGAAAATGAGTTTGATCTTTGAGGTAAAACAGCTGAATTCATACGGTCGAGAAAGCAGATATTATCAATCGATGTCTAACATGTGATGAAGGCTAAATGTATAAACGAATGTGGGAATGTGTCGTATGTTGTGTATGAATGTTTTTTTATATGTATGTCTCATGCATATGGTTCAGTTTTAATCTATATTATGTTAATTTTTATGTTTATTTCTGTCGTGCCATATATTTTACCATGACCTATTGATAGAATATAAAAATCGACTTGGCAAATGAAGCACTGAATTCAATTGAATTGAATGTAATGTCTTCAAGTTTGGAGGCCTCATCAGTAAAATGTCTCTGAATCATTGAGAAATGTGTAGCCTTGCATCTCTAGCCTTGCAGAAATGACTAGCGGTGACTTAGCTGTCACAGGGCTCACTATCGTTTGTTTCATATGATCTTTTATTTGATTTCAGGTAAGCCAATCAAAGCATCACTGCATGTTTGTAAGTAAACCGTCTGTATAACTCTAATATATAATACTGTATCAGTACTTCGTAGAAATGACAGAAATATTTTTAAAGGTGTTTCCAAATATAGAAGAGGCGTATTTTTCAATTCAGAAGCTGAATAACAATTTGCTAGGAACTCTATGATACCATCTTGATTGAATATTATTATTTTAACTGAACAACGGCAGTGCTTTTGCCATTTTTCACTATTTTATCGTATGTTTTTATTCACTTTAACTATAATCGGGATATTTTCCGGGGTCTTTTTTCTATCAAAAAATTGGGGATAATATTTACGTGCATATTTTTACCGGTATTTCTCCCGGGAATATTTTTTTCAGTTATTCATAACAAACACACACACAAACGTTATTATAATTTTTGAATTGCTGTGGTATATTTTGAGTATCTTGATGTATCAGGACAAGGTTTACTTTAAGTAACGCAGATGCATCTTTCAAAAGCGTTAAATGAATAAATTTGATGCAGCAAGATTATGTAAATCTCAATTTATTCTAAGCTTGTTCACTAATTTCGGTGGTAGACAACTTTCTTCTTTCGTGGATACAAGTATATAGAATGATAACTCTTATCCAATTTGATTAAATAACATTTATCAATTGCGCGCACTCTAATAAAACCCTGTACATTTTTGAACTGTTGTACATGCAAGTTATAGTGTCTCAGATGACCGGGTATCACACATATACTTCCAAGTTATTATACTAGAGCACAGCTGTATATAGTTTTACTGTATTTAAAGAAAAGCAATGTTTCCTCTTCTTATATCACATTTGAATGAAAATAGCATTACTTCTGGAACGATTCCAGTTTTGGAAAAGTTAAGTGTTCTTATTAGGGATTCCTGTCTTGTTCTAATATCACCGCAAAACAACGTATTGTTGGTGATTCATATTCATGTTATTCTAGTGTTTTCAAAACACTGAACATACATTTTAAATGCTGTACAACTCATTTTTCTAGCGTCGTTCATTGAATCGTTCCAACATTTACAATAGTTATAAAATCTTCCATACAGAAAATATGTTATTTTATTTGATATTTTGGTATTATATGTGTATACAATTTGTACAGTATTGAATAAAGTAGGACCTTTATGAATAGTCTTGTTGACATAGCTTCCAGGTTTTATGAGCTGATAGTAAAATTATTATTTGGAAGAATTTCTTCCTTCCTCTGATTGAAATACATCACGTGATGGGAAAATCAATTTGACTCCAAACTTTTCTCTGTAAAAGTGAAAGTAAAAAATTGCTGGCGTACATATATCGTATGCAGTACGTATCATTGTATAAAACGTTTATTCTACAGTTCTTGAATGTTTTGCTATTGCACTTTTCACGGTACTTTGTTAAGATATACGATGATGCTCGTCCTCATTTATTCGTTTCTATATTTCAAAGCTTGGATTGTAGCTTTCGTGCCGATGGATACGCAACTATTGCTAATTCCTAACGCAGACTCACCAGACTCTCTCCAGACTCTCTCCAGACTCTCTCCAGACTCTCTCCAGACTCTCTCCAGACTCTCTCCAGACTCTCTCCAGACTCTCCAGACTCTCTCCAGACTCTCTCTAGACTCTCCAGACTCTCTCCAGACTCTCCAGACTCTCTCCAGACTCTCTCCAGACTCTCTCCAGACTCTCCAGACTGTCTCCACCTCTCCAGATTCTGCGTGTTGATTGAAGTTCAAATTATATTGTGAATCGGATTATTGTGATCTTACTGACACAATTAAGTGGTCGAGTGGTTATCACACTGAACTGTCATTCAGGAGACCGGGATTTTATTCCCGTCACGGTCGACCATCCTTACATTGGTTTTTCGTGATTTCCCTCTGTCGATCAGGTCAATACTGGAATGGATCCTGAACAACAGGTCACGACCGACTCCTTCCCAATATCCGAGAACACCTAATGAAATAACCTTTCATCTCATCACCCCTCCATCTCATTTATCATTCAATGACGCCAATAGATCGTATAGTTACCAGTGCAGTGCGTCTTTAAACCCAAAGTGAATGAATAAATTGTGATCTTCCGGATATTTGTTTGCCTAATGTACTTTTTTTTTGTTTGCCTGTACTTTTTCCGATTTTTGCGAAGTATGTTAACCAAATTTGATTATTTGATAGACAGAGAATGGCCGACCCGAATGTTCTCCAAAACTCGACATTTGTATTCAGGATATAGTTCCGAGTGATGATACAAACTGTCTGTGTCGTTTATTCCCAAAAAGAACAAGGTACGAGCCGTAAGAGTCAGTGGAGTATTCAATTAATGACAATACTCAAACAGTCACGACGGCTGAACTCATGTTTATCACTGATTCCAGCAAAACTGAAACTTTCTGCATTTGGGATTCGAAAAGTTTCCGTCAACTAATCGCTAATCCAGCATATCAAGGGAATCGAACTCAGTTCTCGGAGCACGAAGGGAAATTGATTTTGCGTTCAGTAATAGGAAATGAGGGCATTTGCTCACGTCCCATCGGCATTCGTTCTCCGCCCTCACGTCTAGATCTCGCAATACACTAACACCGACAGCTAGCTGTGCTACGGAACAATCAATGGCTAAATAATTGAAATGGATGATGAGCGTTTATTGCTGACGAAAACAATCTACAGTAGAGTTTATTCGCAACACTTTTTTATGGTTAAGAGAAGTACACATTCACAATTGCATTGAATCCTTATCAAAGAGTATGTTTATTGTCTATTTATTGTGTTCATTAGTTGTTTGGATCTGATATGTTATATACACTAAATATACTGATGCGTACAAAATACATAAACTTTTCGTAACTTTTTTCTATCAGATGTCGTTAACTCTATGTAGACATTGTTTCAAGAAATATATGTGTTCACTTCAACGTCTTCTGATGGTTGGAATCACAGAAAGTTTAGTGATGATCGAGCGTTTCGTAATCATTTTAAAACTTCTCCATAGCTGTTTTAGTTGAAGGTTTTCGGCGCTCCAATCAAGATCTGTTTGCTTCTGTGTAAAGAAATGTACCCTGATCAATTAAAACTTTGATCATCAGATGAGACATAAAACAGCTGACAAGATCACAATACATGATTATAAAAGATTTATTTTAAGCAATTTTGTAATGAAACGAATATTAAATGAATTAAATAATACACGAATTTCAATTTTGTGACAAGTATTTTCCTATTTTTTCTATTGACGCCCAACCAAAACTATACTCGTCGACTGAATTGAATTGAGGTGGGATTTCATTTTATAGATCAAAGAAATTTGTATAATGGTAATATACTTGTAAAATGCAGCATATTTAGACGAGATAAGAGAGCGATATTTTATGTGAAATGGAATGGAAAATTTTTGAACACATTGATTTTGAATCTATTCAGCTCACTGCTTTGCTGATTCACCTATTGATTATTTCAATTGTTTCATGATCTAATTGGCTTAAATAGTTTTCTATAGAATTAATTGATGTTGAAAACACACATAATAATAATTTTCATCTTAAATACAACTCATCTGATTCATGTAAAACTTCGAAAATATGTTCATAATTTGTGTAATTAAATTCCGTAAGAATGACGATTCATGAGGAGAAATATTTTTTCCCATTATTTTTCTTCTTCATAGTTTTTGAAAATTTTGAAATTACTTCTATCAAAAGTGGATTAACCGACTGCGCCTCAAAGCTATATATTAAACAGTCTCGAGTTAAAATCAGATGATCACATATGTGCATGTCAAGTTTCATAAAAAATTCTTCCTCTGTTTGACCGGTCGAGCGCGAACAAAAAACAAAAAACAAAAACAAAAATGTTCGTTGTTTTCGATTAAGGTAATATAGAGTCTTCGCTTGGTTCATCCAAATAATACTAGGCAAACGCAGCATATGCGTTGTAAGATGAGCGAGACATTAGAGTGGAGTCTCCCCGAAAACTTTACACACCTCGATTTATACGAAATATACCGAGAGCTTTGCATATCTTGGTGAAAGCTGTCACATCTACAGAGCCGTGAATCACCATGCGCAAGATACTGAATAAAGAATAGGGCCTATATACTATTTTTAGCTCTTTGATGAGAATTTATTCATTGCATAATTATTTCCTTCATAACAGCTGGTCCGATCTCAATAAAAATTCGTAATAATTATACAGTTACCCAGTTTTCTGTGTCAGGAACGCCGGCGCGCGCATCCACACTCTCGTTACTGCAACAAATGGACGGTTTGACATCGCCAATCATGTCTAAAATTACCTCTTCTGCTTTCGCTGTTCAAGTAAAGAAATAATCGAAACTCACCCAAGGCGCACTCCTTCCTTATTCTTTTGTATTCGTAACACAGAAAAACTGTACTTTACATGTAAAATTACCGAAGGAGAACAAATGTCAAATATTACATTTCACATTTTGTTTCTGCAATGCATTTTCTAGCTGGCTGTGAAAATATCAAACAAAGCCGAGATTTGTTTTCATTTTTCATGCATACAATTAGGAGATAATACTAAGAGGCCGCATTCCCTTCTTGATTACTCATTCCCCACTGGTGCGCATTCGGTCATGGATCCCTCTAGTATATATCATATTTGTATTCACATTCAGTAAAAAATTAATTTTTTTTATGGGATTTGTTTTTCAACATTTTTCGAACAGTCCAATCTTATGGGGTTTTTCAAAATTTCGACTCGGTTTATCTCAACAGTGGTTCAGCCCAACTGATTTGGCCCCAAAACTATACAGTTTAAAGATGCATAAGTCGGCATATCCAGAAAAAGTTTCAAAGTTTATCAAGTGAACCGTGCGACGTGTGCCATCTTATATCTTTATATTATTTATATCTTATATCATATCTTTTAGATATTGATCTCTCACGATCGAAAAACATCACTTCAACGTTGTGCTACATGCCTTCGTCTGAAACTATCGATTTTAATTTTGAGAGATAGAAAAAAAAAATTTCAGATCAAGATTTTTGCAAACTTTTCCGCGGCAATCGAGTTTTAGCTAGCGGGCGAGTAGCCACTCGCGTCCGGCAAGTCCCCGCGACCGGACTATTTTTGTCCGATTTCAACATTTTTCGAGGTTCGAACTCGCCACCGTCCATCTTTACAGGGGTTTTTCGTGGTCTCCCTCTGTAGTCTAGGCTAATGCCGGAATGGTTCCCGCAATATAGGCCACGACCGCTTCCTTCCCACTATCCTTCCCATTACCCATAAAACCTTCATCTCATCATCCCATCATCTCATTATTCATTCATACGACGCCAATAGATCTCAGTCATCATTACAGTGCGTCATTAAAAACCCAATATAAAAAAAAGTCTTCGCCATCGCTCATCCAATTAAATCTTCAATATACGAGAAAGATCAACCTATTCAAGGGCCGGTTTTAAAATCTTATCAATCCTCGTTGATTTCGGTTAATCAAAGGTTTAATGAAATAGAATACCACATTAGTACCCAATGAGATCACTTCAATGAATAATTTGTAAAGCCGCTGCTTTCATCAAAGCATTGCATGAGTATTAAACAGTTGTATTTGGTGATCAGTGAAAAGAAATCATTGAACGCGAAGAAAGGATATAGTTCTGTGTTATAGATAACGATGGACGCAACTCTAACATGCAACTGGGGTTGGTTTACTGATTGGGCCTCGAGGCGATAGTATATAACAGTGGTTAAAGAAAGAAGTTTAAAATAGATATAACATCAGTGGCTCTTTTGTTGCAAATGGATCAATACAGTTACTGTAGAAAAGAGCATGTTTTTTGTGCATGCTCTTGGAAAGAACATATACCCGAGCTATTATAATGAAATGTTGGGTAGGTATACATATACATGTGAATGTATCGTTTCGTATTTGTTTTTATCATCATTATATAGTGTAGTTTCATTACCGATGAGAATATATACCGTTTCTTCTTTCTTTGTGATATCAGTTTTTCCAACAATTTCTTTTTGCTCTCGTACACTTTTCCATTAAGATCTCTCCACCTATTCATGTCATTCCATTAACTTACACTTCTTTCGTTTTTCCCAATAGTCATCTGTCAATCGTCTCTTCTCTTAACATATACCTACTGTTTCCTAATTGCCCCTACGCATAGCCACGATGTAGTGACACCAACTTATTTTATCACTAGGAAAACGCCATAAATGCGTTGTTAGACGAGCGGATAGTAATAGTATGTCGACTTTTTTGCCAAACTTTTGCCTACATTCGCCAATTGGGTGACATTTAAGTTATAAATGGGTAAAAACTGCTTCGAGTGGTACCAATTTGGCACATTCTATGTTTATTTTTCAAAATGGCAGACCCGATCAAACTGAAAGTTTCCAGAAATGTGTATCAAAATATAATTCAACTTCACGCAAAATTTCTTTTTTTCGAAAATACATTTTTTTCTTTTTTTTCCGCTGTGTTATTCTAATGGGTATTTTTGAAATTTCTAAAATTCATAAAAATAAAAGTTATCACCCGATAATGCCACAAAACTATACATATCTAAGCTAGATGAGGAACCATAATGAAAAAAAGTTTGAAATTGATAGCTGTAGCCGTTTGACCTGTGGAGAACCGACAAAAAAACATAAAAAAAACAAAAAAAGAAAAAAAAACATAAAAACGAACACCAATTTTTTTCAGTATGTCAAATTGAATCCTCGCTAAAGCTCGTCTAATAATATAAACAAGGTGCTCCAACTCACATACTGACAATAAATGGACGGTATTTGTGGTTTCTTGCGGTCAGTTCAGAGCCAAAGGTCCCGATTGTCTGTTACGATTTAGCGAATTGCCTTGTAAACTAGATGCAGATAAGAGTGGCTACGGTACCAGTGGCATTGTTGACCTCACAAAATCTATCATTTTCGTAAAAAACAAATGCTACTCCTGACATAATAATTAAACTGAGCCGTAGGGCCTATATAGCATTGTTGTTTTATATAGTTCTGTATAAAAGAGATAGTTGCGCTAAAGGCAATCGGAACCCTGGACTCGTGAACTGACTCCAGAAATATTTCACTTTTACGACCCTAGTTGGGTCACCTTCTTTATATTAGGATAAAATAGGTTGGTATCACTACATAATGACATAGCTATCAAAATCAGCATATTAATGTTATTGGAACATTTAGTCAGTCGATGCAGCGAATTGTCAGTTAGCTGGTGATCGCTTTTTCAATGTCTGATTTAATAGAAAAACGGACATTTTGAAAGGATGTTACAACCCCGGGGCTAGATTGAAATTAATACTAACGCCATTTTCGCCCAAATTTCAGATACAATTAGAGATCATCATCACAATTTCAGAGGTTATGAATAATTCATTTGTCCTCCAGAGACTCAGAGTCATGACGTAGGCATTCTCTGATTCTGTATCGGAACACAGACAAAATCGGGTGATGCCTACGTCATGATTCAGAAAAGGATTCTACAAAACAAATAAATTAATACAAATTTCTGATATTGAGATGATGATTTCTAGTTTTCTCTAAAATTAGAGGGAAAAATGGTGTCACTATTCTTTCAAAAGCCAAACCAGCCAACCCAGGGTTGATATATTCTTTAATATTTCCAGTTGGTTGTTCTATAAATGTGATAAGACGTAAGTGTAAAGAATTGAATATTACGAATGGTTGATTGCAATTGACGCGGGCTCACGCATTAGATAGCATTGCTAACATTCATCAATTGATGACTTTTTGATCGATCATGAGGACTTTGTTGATTGCATTCATTCGCAACCAACCGTCGTGTAATATGGCCTCGATAGTTGGAATGCTTACCGGTTTGATGGCACTCAAGTGGAATCTTTGTACAATCTTTGTACAAATATCAAAGTCTGTGGTTATAACGTTGTGAAAATATCAACACTATTTTAGTTTTACCGAGTGTATACACTGCGTATAATCCAAGTCTATGACGTATAAGCTCCTCCTTAACGAGGAATGAACGTGTTCTAATCAGGATCAGGAGTCTTAAGCCCACAATGTTAGTCCTTGCTTGTTGTCATAGTGTAATCATAGTTAGAGGTACTTCGTTATAACGCGTTATGCGTACGAGCGACGTCGCCAGCTGAGGCATGGTGTAATAATTTCCTAGGTATATAGAGTGACAGTATAACGCTGTAAACTGCAGACAGGTTTTTCTGCGTCAACACTTCACGCTGATTGGTCGTAATGAAAACAAGCTCACTGTTTGTGTACCCGTATTGCTAGAAGCCTTTCTGCGTAGACTTGTGATATCGGTACCCTAACTTTCGTTTCGCAGAGAAATTCGATTTTATGGTTTATAATTTATTAATGCATTTAGAAAAGTTTGAGGAAACTTGACATACATTCAACCGGCGACAGCCAAATAATATTGAAAAATGAATGAAAAAATAATAATGATGATGGAATAAAATTGGATAAAATGATGAATAAAATGGAAAAATATGAAAACATGTGGTACAAATAAATGGATCGATGAATGAATAAATGAATGGATCGATTGAGAAAATCGATTGAAAGATACCAATATTATAATAGATACAAGAATAAAGAAGTGAGAAAAGAACAGAAGAATTCAAGATTGATAAGAAATAGATCAAGATAATAATAAGACATGATAATAATATTGATTATTTCTCTTCCCAATGTTAATGCTAGAATTGTTACAATCTCTGAAATTATTACCTTGAGATGTTTTACCTTGTTCGTTGGATGTGTCATCTTATTTCAATTAAACTTTGGGTAGAAAGATCGCTCCTGTCCAATCGATCCTACTTTTCATCCATATCCTCAATTGGGGAACAACGATTCTGTATCAAGTTCCGATATTGATAAAAAGATGTACCGGTATATGTATATATAGCAGTATTGATGAAAAGATGTACCGGTATATGTATATATAGCAGTATTGATAAAAAGATGTACCGGTATATGTATATATAGCAGTATTGATAAAAAGATGTACCGGTATATGTATATATAGCAGTATTGATAAAAAGATGTACCGGTATATGTATATATAGCAGTATTGATAAATATTATTTGTTAAAATAGCGGTAAGGTTACAATCAATTGTAAGACGTTCGTAGCGAAGTGTCTCCTGTCTTGGCTGAAATGATTCTCGCGTATTGGTAAAATACATGGACAGTTAGATCAAATAACTACCAAAATAAATCTGATTTCTCTTTCTACCTTACATCGTGAGTAACATCAATAAACCTAATACTCTACTTCTACAATAGTCATGTGCAAGAACAGCGCTTAAATGACATTAAGGGGCATTAAATATCCTAGAAAATATTTCGTATCTTTATGGTTGACAAGAAATTGTCACTTATACGTAAAAACCATCTTTGTCAGTCATAAAAAAAAATTGTTGAAAGTTATGCCCAACATGCTAGAATTAACACCTGAGCTCACACGGTTTATGAAACTGTGAAAGTTATGGTCCATATTCCCTAATTATATATTTATGGCTGTGCTTTATTGACGATTGTAGGGCTGTGTAATCTATTACGCTATGATGGTGCTGTTCAGACCTTTTCAAGAATAATAGCCACTAATGTGATAGATAAAAGTAGATATACATTCAAAATATTTCACATAAAACTACATTTTTTCATAGCTCATGAAAAACATTAAATAAATTGTTAATCTTAAGGGACGCGAGAAGAAAATCTTGAAAAGTATAGGAAAGATAACGTCTGTCTTTATTTGTTTTGACTTTTAGAATGTTTGATTTCAGTTCTTGTGAGAATGCATGAGTTTTCCTCAGTTAGTCCGGCATGATGTACGGGTGTGTAAAGTTTGATAGATAAGCACGATTATAAGAAGCTTATCTCCGAAACATGCAAATCACTGCTTTGCTTACTTAATAACAGTTTCACATTAACTGACTTCTTTGTGAACAAACATGGCCAGTGAAACTTCATGTGGGCCAACATGGCCGACCAAACTTACACTCGACCGCGCTTTTCTTGGCGGTTTAACGATCAAAGAGAAACACGTTTAACGGATAGACAAACATTGGAAGGACACCATAATTATGGTTACACAGTAACTGAAATATTTTTTTTTTCAATAACATCGAAACTTGATACAAAATCATTGTTCCCCAATTGAGGCTATAGATGAAAGATAGGATCGTTTGGACGGGGCACCACAAGGGCGATATTACCACCCCATTTTGATTATTTAAAACTAATGAACTTCAACACCAGGGCTGCGCGGTCTGTGACCATAATTTTTCACCGTAGATAAAAGTCTTCCAGTACCAACACACGAATGTTGATGTCTTCCACTTTGAACATAAGTCTCTTGGGTAATGATCACTTCTTTCGATTAACAGCAGATGTAAAGTTTATCATTATACAAAATGGACAAAATAAATTAGTGATAGGCCTATAATGTTATAATTAGGCCTATCACTCTACTAATTAATGGTCCAACTAAAATACCGATTCTTCATCCTAACTACACTTGCGGTCCAATAAAGTTTTTTTTTTAGAAATTAAATTTTATATTCAAATAAAATCTATGCTCGAATCACCACTATTTTTTCCAAAGTCTGTGCGTGGAGTGCGTGCCTACACTATGTGCTAGTTTCAGTACATTGCATATGCGTGAAGATACTTCCTGATTCATTTTAATGTGGCTTGATCAAACATTTTATGAATTAATTAATTACAATTAAGTCGTGTCAACTACCAGTTTATTTTGCGCCTGACCAATATTAAATCGATTGAGTCCAGATATATTCTACACATACGAGGGTGACATGAAAAAAAAATTATAATACATTTAAGAAAATATATAGAGAGAGGTATCGTTGAATAAGAAAAGATGGAAGACGTACATAAATTAAAAGAATGTTACGCTAGAACTTTCTATGGATAGCAGCAAACTGATATTGGTCATGGATCCTCATCACTAACAAGTCTGTCATGGATGACCCTGGTGTCTTCACTGTGCGTCACAGTGTGTTCCCAGCCTCTTTCAGGGGCATATGGACCACTTGAAGTGACCGCAAGTATACCTATAGACACGACAAGTTTGAAAAATTTCAATTCCGAAACTTCGTGATCAACAGATAAATAACAATGGGCCTATTGTATTTCCAAGGAAAAGGTTTCAACTGCAGTCTTGATACAGCTATTATAGTACATTTTATAATTACATTCTTCATGTACTTGAGTTTTTAATTTATCGGTTAGAAGTGAAAGATCAAAGAAAGCAAACGTTAGCGTAGTAATTAACGTTCAAGAGGATCATATAACAAACAGAACATTGTTCACGAGGGATGATACTAAATGAATTTAATTAAATTGTAATGAATTGTATTTTCTTAAGCCTCAACTTTTGCTCTTCTAAACAGTTTTTGATACACGAGTACACATGAGGTGTTGTGTGTTACACACAATCCTTGAACCAGGAGAAGAAAATAATTATGTGGCATCAACAGTTTTATGATCAACGGGTCCATTTGAGACGTTGAAGTAAGAAGAGCGTTAAGTAGAAGTGTCCCGAGGCAGTTTCATCATTACAACAGCAGCTGGGCGTCGCACAAAAAGTAGGAGGAGGAAGGAAGCGTCACACTCATTGATGAGAGTGTACAACAAAGGAAAGGCTTCACTTCCTTTCTTTTAATCTTATTTCGCGTTATTTTCTTTTCGTTTCCCCTTCATTCAGCACGTACTACACCTTCTATAGAGTCTTGTGTTCGAATGTTTTCTTTATTCTCTGTGTCCAGACTCGATTGTGTTCATCCTATGGCTTATACGACTAACTTCTTCGACTCCAAATATCCAAAGCTCCAATTAAGTTTTATACACCCCTCTCACCTCTCTCTCTCTCTCTCTATCTCTCTCTCTCTCTCTCTCTCTCTCTCTCTCACGATCACGTGACTGTTCGATTCTTTGATCGTCTTGTTATAGGGAATAACACTCGACTTGGAGACAGCTTTGTCCAATTCAACTAGCTGATTAACGAAGTGTTTCTCTTACTATATATAGGCAACATTGCTCTCGATACTCAAACATGCTGGCTATAAAGAACAGTATGCGATGAATAGAGATCGCTAAAAAAAGGTGAACAAATAAATAGAGTAGAAGTAATTAAGCATAATTAACCAAACTCTTTCCATGAGTCACATCAATAAAGTATTTCAATAATGTTGTATTGAGGAAAATAAGAAGGGATTAGTTGGGAGTATAATTTTTGTGGAAGTGCCGGTTGAAGAATAATAATAGTTGAAATTATTGAAGGAAGATGGTACAAATCTTTGATGTAATTGAAACTGAAATTCTCTCTAAAATAAAAATTCACACTGGAATTGTTTATCTACCTTGAAAGGTAATCTTGTGAAAGAAAAACAGACTAGTGTAGATCAATAATTTCAAACGCATTGAAAACGTTGAATGTTATTATATTAAGATTATCTTTCAAAACTGATGATGGAACAATAAACCGTGAAAATAAAAGCGATTAGAAATGTCGTCAGTTTGGCGTGAATGTTTGAACTTCAACCTTTTGACGAGTAACACATGCGCACCATTCAGACAGACGGATAGAAATTACCACAGCAACTATGTGATTGATGCTTGATGTTATTGTCTCGAGAGAAATCATCCAACATGTAAATGAAGATAGGCACTTGTTTCTTGAATCCGTTATTATATTAATATTCTATGTGGATGGTATTCTATAATATTCTCTATGCGTGGAGGTGCCGGTTTCAACGACTACTATTAATCCGCTATTTTTTTCAAGGCACATTGACCTGAGGATGAGAGAAAGTGAAACTCAAATAAGTTTAAAACCTATAATAGGCTTCTTCTGGGTTATGTAACATATTGTTGTTAAAAGTGGACAACAATTTCCCTCGAATTCACAAATTCACATTCACGAATTTGATTCATGAACTCAGCATTCTTCCATATTTTCTAGTTGGTATGGTAACCTTAAAAACATGATATATTCCTAGTAGAAAAAACGTAGTATTTTATTCACTTGTGTGTAGGTATAAATTAATTGGAGAGTTCAAGATATCAGTACTCCAAAATAAGAGAATCACATCTTTTCAACATCAAAATTATTGAATAAGTAACAAAAGAAGTGAAAATAATTTGCAAAATTAATTAACCTATATGTATTGAATTTCATGAATCTCTCTGCATGATGCTATAAGATGTATTGACACCTCTAAATAAAATCGTGTGCCATGAGTATTTTGAGTACAAATATTGATAATTAATAAAGGTGGACAAAAAATTACGTTCTTCAAGTAACACACACCACGACACACTACCACACACACAACACGACCGACTTTTTTCCTCTGCCCAAAAACACTTGATGGAAAATCTTTTATCTCATGCATCATTCACCGACGCAAATCTTGGTGATGAATAAAGTACGTCGTTAAACCCAAAATAAATACAAAAAATCTTCACGGACTCCCAAGATTTTAGATGCATAACATCCAAATACCGTCCCTCTGTGTACGGCACCTCCACCAACGCAAGAAAAGTACAACAGCTTTGAGCGAGTATTTCCTTGTGAGAGTAGAGAGGAAACGAGGAATATAATACTAGTCGTTTAGAAGCGGTTTAGAGGAGAAACTTCAATAATTATATTACACAAAACAGTCGTTAATTGTTTCAACTTTGGTTCAAACTTCAACTTACAATCGAGAACAATCCAAACTTGATGATAAATGTATGAAAACCACACAACTTGACTGACTGCATGGCTGATATGAGGATAAAATATAAGGGAAGATAGGAAATGTCATCAACTTCAACTTAATTACTCAGAATTCAATTACAGTGAAAATAGATTGTATGTATGTATATGAGCTAACGATGTATGTATAGATACAGGTGTAGAAGTAAGCTCAACTTCACTTGAATAGTCTATACTCTATACAACACTCATAATTAATCTATTAAATTGAACGTTTAATGAGAACAATTTGTACAAATCTATGTTGTAATTGTTGAAAATGTATATGTATGCGGATATATATATATATATATATATATATATATATATATATATATATATATATATATATATATATATATATATATATATATATTTATATATATATATATATATATATATATATATATATATATATATATATATATATATATATAGGAGTACATGGCTTTCTGTTTAAACGTGGATAATATCACTGAAAAATACCGCCTAATCGGGGAATTGAGCTCTCGATCTTCTGCATGATACGCAACTGCTCTTTCCATCTGAGCTAATGAGACAGGTATCTTCCAGTGATATTTATTTATTTATTTATTTATTTATTTCGTTTATTTTCCTTTCCTTATAATCACGCACAACAGATACAACAGATTACAAATACAATAATACAATTACCAACAACACATGATGAAAGGAAAATATATTACTGAGTGCAAGAAAGAAGAGATCTTGAGTTTGCACTCAGATTATAGGAACTAAAATTATATATAAGTCTTCATTCTATCAATATGGTGAATTGGAGATTATTAAAATAAAATGAGAACTATGATAATGACTTCGGAAATAGATGGAGAAGTAAAATATTTTTATAATTACACCTAATCAAGTAACAAATCGGTGATTATGATGGCCCAACTTAAGTATTTGTAATGTATGTAGACTATAGTGTTCAACATTTAGGAATAATTCAAGCAAGTGCCATCGCAAATTTGACTGATTAGCTCATATTAAATGATAGAATTAATAGCTAATAATTTATTTCATGTAGCATCCATTTCTGAATATGTATCTATTCAATTGATTATAGGAGTTGAATATATAATTCCAGAGTATTCATGATTTAGTATTATTGAAACATGGGATGCTTATAATGTCATTAATATAGTCGCGTCCTTTGATTTTGATCCATTTAATTAGTTCGAGTTTGAATTTATTTGCTGATTTTATTTTTCGAATTTCGGTTGGTATGATATTGTATAATTTAGGACCTATATATGTAGCATGATTTTGCCCAAATCTCTTTGTCTTTCTTAGGGTACGTATCCCACCTCATGCGCTTAGTCGAGTGTTGTGTGTGTGGTCAATACTTTCGAATGGGGAATCACGGGTCATGTATATGAGAACCTGTTTCGCATATAATTGACGAACATCTAGGGTTTGGAATTCTTCAAAAAGCCTATCTGTAGGGTAATCTTTCCTTTTTTTCAAGCAGATTTTCATAATAAGTCTCTGAGCTCTCGCTATGGGATCCAAACTAGTTCGATAAACACCACCCCATCCTATGATGCCGAATTGAATAATAGATTGAACTAAAGCATAGTAAACTTTTCTTATTGTGATGAAATCCAATATGTTACGTAATTGGACGAATTTATAAATACTTCTTCTGATTTATATCAATGTGAGTGTATTGGT
The DNA here is from genome assembly GCA_964007535.1 of Brachyptera risi. Lineage (NCBI taxonomy): Eukaryota > Metazoa > Arthropoda > Insecta > Plecoptera > Taeniopterygidae > Brachyptera > Brachyptera risi. The sequence continues at coordinate 41,219,543 of OZ023328.1, forward strand.
TCAGATAGAGGTTAAGGAATAGAGTAATTCTCACCTATTTAAGAACTCAGCAAAAAAAAAAAAGATATATATATATATATATATATATATATATATATATATATATATATATATATATATATATATATATATACACTATATAGAAAGCAAAAGAATATGATATAACGAACATGCATCAGCATCCAAGAAAGTTTTCGAGCGACTGTTCTACCGATCCCACACGTCTATAGCCTCCCGGTTGCTCCCATCTTCTTGTTCGCGGATTGAAGTTCGTCTATATATATTTTTTAATTATTTTCAGTATTCACTCATGAAACGTTCAACAGTGTACACACTCATCGTGTATAGATGCATTACTTAATGATCAATTAATAACTTCGATTATACAAAAGTGTTCAATTTTAACAACGTCAAATTTTCTGAACCGATACTCTCTTATTTTCAAAACCAGAACCTGTATTATAAATGAGAATCGTTACGTTGCTCGACTACAAACTGCAATAATTCATCACGTGCATTATTATTGTTTTGACTTGTTTCTATCTCGGAAATGTTCTGAGAATGAGAGAAAACGATCAGTAAAGAAGTGAAGGGAGAGAGAGGGAAGAGAGTCCCATTATTTACACAGGAATGTCCGATGGCATTACTAGCATTCCTTCTCTGACCACATTTCAACTCATTGGCCACGAACCATACCGACCAAACTCACATTGCCAATATTAGATAATGAAAATAAATGCATAAAAAATATATATAATGATTGAAGGAAAACGTGGACAGAAAATGTGCTGACTAGGTATATTTCGATTTTAATTATATTTCTATACTATACCGTACCAGAAAGTCTAGAAACGAACAGATATTATTTCTATCACATTTTCCTGTATATTCTCGTGTCAGAAACGGTATATTCTATTCTCATTTTTTGTCGATATGAGTGAAAATTGAAAACATATTTTCCAATCGAATAAGTTTGTCAAGTTAAAGCATGTTTTTAGGAGTAATTTATATCTTTTAAACCGTTTTATCACTATTTCATGTGGCAGGTGACATGACCCAGGCTATGCAGACAGCTTATCAAAGCGGTGGAAGATATATTGGACATATATCCATCTCTCTCTCTCACCCTCCCCCTCTCTCCCTTTCTCTGGCTGGTGGGACCAAGATAACGTGTACGAACTCTGCTATCTTACAGCTTAGAGAATTACTTCAAATAGTCTTTTAAAGTAGCTTTACGCGCAGCGCAACGTTTTAAGCGGAATCAGCGGGATTTTTGTTGATCCGACCAATCAGAAGCCAGCGTCTTGCGTAATCGTTGAGCGTGTCGTAGATCACATGACATTCAATTAATCATTGTCTTTTAGAAACATTATTATCTGAAATGATAAGACAAGTAGGAGAACCGTCAGTTTGTCAAAGTACAGTTGGTATGAATATCACACTTTCTCATGTCGCTTCCACAGTTGCCAGCACTGAAGTAAACAAGACTTCGCTTACGAGTTACGAGTCAAAAGATTATTTAAAACATATGATTTATTGTATGGAATGAGAAGGAAGTTCGAATGTTACCTATTATTTGGATTTCCTTCTTTTGTTATACATTTTATTTTCTCGATCTATATCGATTTTCTTGTTCGATAATATTAGAAGTTTTCAAAAATGTTTTTTATATTCCAATACCATGTACAAACCACGTGGTACAAACCAAACATAAAAATGATAAAACAAACGTATATTCTGTACGAATTTTACCCTCAACAGAATGTATTTATATAATCTAATCCTCCTTATATTGTACAAGGATCGATATGCATTTTCAGATTTTGTACGAGTTCTGTAGGTCTGCAAATCGACATACCTCGTACCTATAATACGATTATTTTTGAGATTACTTACATTAGTATTTAGGTATAAGCTTATACTCATGTCTTTCAAAGCTACCAACCTTATTCACACTTAATCAGATTTATTTCTTCTCATATCATTCCTACTTCCATACTTGAATTCATTTTTTCTAAAAGAAAAAGCGATATAAATACGTATAGTTTTTGCTATCTGCGTTGGCTGTATATGATGTGTGGCTGTGGCTAACTAAACAATGAGATTGGGCGCGTGAAAGCCGAACAAAAGGCACTTCTGTCAGATTATTCCAAGCGAACTAAAACTAATCTCCAAGTAAACGGGCGGTACTAAATCTCTATACCCCTTTCTATAGTCGGGCTCATGGTGGCTTTGGTTTCCGAGGCAATAGTGCGGCCTCTGAGACGACACAACAGCTCTCGCTAACGAGCCCCCCCCCCCTTACCCCCCCCCCCCCCTCCCTCCCCCAACCTCCTCACCGATATAACAATATCACACAAATGACCACACAGCCACCGGTCGAGCAGTCGACAACAGTAACAGAACAGATTATTGGTCAGTCATAAGACAGGGTTACCACCGCACATGTTCGACGGATTACAACGGAACGACGAGATTAAGATTGTTTCAGAATCGATATTACACGATTTACTTCTCGACTACAAACAGTAAGCGCGGCTCATCATGTGAATTTTATTTTACAAGTTGAGCCTGGAACTAATTATAAATAGACATGCAGTATAGGATGTACATACATTTACAATGACCTTCAAATACTGACAGTACAATGAAAATATAAGCGTAGAATTATGTGATATTGGTAATAATATTGGTGGAGGTGCCGGGAAATGAATTACATGTTCATGTAATTGTAATGAACCTGAACGATACCAGGAGAAACACGTTCAATATGTTAATGTGTTATATAGAGGACGCAATATAAACTATATACTATATGATTGGCCCTTATCTAGTTACTAAAATTATCATATTGTCCCCATAACTGAAGCCGTTTTAATGTGAAGATGAATATTTAAGAATAGGTTTACCAAGTCTCTTTATTACAAAGTCTAGTTAGCCTCACAATTAGTGAAAGCAAATATCATGGGTAACGGTGGTGATTCTTAACTGCTGGTTGGAGCTTTTCCCATGTTGGCAATTCCAGCACTAAAGATAATGAATTGGGAGCAGTTCGGGCATGTGAATAAGATTCACTCATTTCATGCAAATTCACTAATTTAAGCTTCAATTCTCGCTCTTTTCATGTATGAAAGGTCATGTTGAGTGCTGATGAAACCAAATGGGTGGAATACGATACTAGGGTCAAATAGAAAGTTGTCACTTTACTGTTTCGTACATTTCTCATTACCATGCATATATACACACGTGGCCAGCTGGCTTTGTTTCGAGATCCCTGGTTTTAATGTCTGATATCACAAGGGTTTATAAGAGTTTCGCCTGCAATCACTAACATTTCTATTTGAAGTGTGTAATCCTGTGCAGTGGTTTCAATTGCTGGTAATTGCCACAGGGCTTGCACGAGATAATTAAGTACTGCATTCGGTTAACGGTTATAACCGGCCAGCAAAGGGAATACACAATCCTGTAAACAGGCGCACAGCACACAGAGCTTAATGCGTACGAAATCGGATGAGAATGTAAATTTGTCCACGCCAGCTTTTTTGCCTTTATTGTTTTTTATGTGTAAAATCCTGTCTAAACATATATGAATGGTCGATCATTAGTCTAAACAATGACAGACATTCGAGCGTTTTATGTGCTTTATACAGAATAATTTGTCAATTCTATTTTAAAGCTTGATCACTATTGCAATAGTCATTTTGATGAAAAAAAGAATAATCGAGTAATACAGTTTGAAACTAGATCAGTCATTATGAGATGAAAATCAACTGAGATTTCTGTATCTCTTTCTTTTTTTGTATGTCTTTCGAGACTAGATAGATAGTGGAAGTTCACGGTGAATATAGTATAGTTTAATGTTCTTATTTCATTACAATATTAGGTCAATCTATATCCTCCAACATCACGTACAGAAACTGTGAAGATTTTCCACATTTTGTGTGAGGCTATCAAACGGGACGGGTTAGTTTATTTAAATCATCTATTCAATCTCTCATGCAAATTGAAATCAAAGTTAAGAAAAACAATAAAGTATTTTCATTGTTTTCACTAAAGCAGATTTCACAGCTAAAAATAGCAGAAATCGCAAATCTAATTGCGAATAGCCACGCCTAAAAGTTGCCAAAGTTTCTAAGCGAAGAAACGGTATTCATATTTTGAGTTTCTCTGGCTTGGTTGGGTGATTGAAGTAGACAACAAGGAAGGAGGAAGGAGGAAAACAAGAGCCTAGATCACTTTGCATCCACTTCCCTCTCCAATGCGAGTAATTTAATTTTATTCCCCCTTCTTGCGGTGAAATAGGTTCCCGCACCCTTAACAATATTCTGCCTGATTGTTTTCAGGAAGAGCCGATATTAAGCTCGTTTCGGGGACGAATCTGCATGTCCACATATTACAGCGGTTAAACTTGCCATGTTACGTCTAAAAAGATAAAACTGCAACAACTCTACTTTATAAACTCGTAGTCGAGAGCTTTGCATATACATCTATTGTACAGAAGATGGTCTTGTGGATAAAGCCAGCTTGTTGGAAGATAAATCCGCAAAATACTTACTGCGCTTGAATGTTAGACACAGAAAAGGTTCCAGAAAAATACACTGAATCTAGATACATTATAAACTAAGAAAACGCAATATGGGGGTTGAATTTTAGACAAACACACAATTTGAGTAACAAATCAGTGCTTGTCGCTTCTGTGCTGAAACGTATAAGTTTGATTTTATTCTCCAAATGGCCACCGAGACGCGTGGCCGAGTGGTCCACACACTGCACCGTCATTCGGGAGACCGGGGTTGGATTCCCGCCATGGTCGACCATCCTGACAGGGGTTTTTCGTGGTTTCCCTCTGTCGTTCAGTCGTTCAGGTTGATACTGGGATGGTTCCTTAACAACAGGCCACGACCGACTCCTTCTCACCATCCAAAACACCTAATGAAATAACCTCTCATCTCATCATCCTATCATCTCATTTATCATCCACCGACGCCAATAGATCGTAGCCATCCAGTATAGTGCGTCGTTAAAACCCAATATAAAAAATTGCCATATGAGAGACATCCCTTTTGTACACTAATAAATGTAATTAACTGTAAGTTTCAGGTGAGATTAGATAAGGTTGGTTTGGTTAGGGTAGGTAGGTTGATTAAGTTGGTTGAATTGGGTTAATTTGGGTTAATTTAAGCAACATCATCAACGCTCACATGAGCTACATGCAGCGGTATTTTCACCATAAAAATATTGTTCGTCAAAAGGTGAATCTGCTTGAGCTAGTATAAAGCAGCTATGGTAGACGTTTCCACTCAATCTCAACCTATAGCGTCGTGATTTTATAAACGCAATATATATTCTCAAGTGGATATTTGCAGAGACGTGCCACTAAGTTACAACATGCAACGTTGACGCCGATACATGCACACGCCAGCTGAAAAACCCCAATATTCAATATAAATAATAATTCCCAAACCTTCTACTATATGCGCTCAGTCAATCTCCACGCTTGAGCGTTCTTAAAGCGTCTAAAGTGGTTCTAGTCCCGGCGACTGCGCTTGACAATGTCTGCCAGCTTAAGTCCTGCTGCATGGCTGCTGGATAGTGGCATGGTATGGTCTGGATTTGCATGCTCAATTGGTAGAAGGGGCAAATCTCATAACCCACATTACACTAACGCTTGGTTGTGACCGCACAAGCTGAGAAAGGCGAGAGCAACTTTGTCGATAATACCAGCTTCTTAATGGAACCGCAACATCATCAATATTATCAATTATAAGGTAATTAGAGAATATGCCATTTTGTAGTAATGTCGTGAGAAGCTGGCATCACGAAATTCAAGATCAATTAAACAGTATTCTGTAATATTACATACAAGCTATAATAATACCAAGTACATGTTATTTGCTCCGATCTTGCTTTACTTCCTACTACGCACTATCGTTGACAGACCGAGACACCCTATCGGTAGTGTTAATGGTCGAGGGTGACGGTCAATCGGGGCAGCAACCTAGTATACGTAGCTATCCTCGTTTTAGATAACAATTCTAGCTCATTGTGTGGTATGAAAATAGAACTCATATTCACAATAATGACTTCTGTGTTCTGTACTAAAATATCGCAAATAATTGAAAGTATTCATTCGATTTTACGAATACACTTGTAAAAATAAAACACCGCCATTGAAATGAGAATTATTGTTGAATAATAACACTCGCTAGTCGTTAGCTTGTATGTGTTTCTGCTGTTGACGCTCGAAATATCGTGAGCCTCGAATACGACTGTGTATAGGCGTGTTGGTGTGTCGAGAATGAACTTACGGGAAGAGGATTTTGCACACGCAGTGCACGTTTATCCTGTGTTTAGCCTCCCTCAGGACCAAGTAGGAACAACGGGGACCAATGGCAGGAACAGGAAAGACGAGAGGAATAGATTGATGTCAATTCAGCAACCTATCAGCAAACAACTTCCCCAGATGACGACATTCAGGTAGACATGAAAACTAAATGAACATTGAAGGAATTAAACAAATTGGATGAAGTTAAGTGAGTTTCATCTCGGCATTGCTTCATTTTCTCGCTCCAAAGACCAATACATCAACCAGTTACATCATTCAAATAATACTCAGACCGAAGGCCGGAGGCGAGTATTGTCTGAAAAAATATAATTTCTCATTCCAAATTGAAGATCTTTTTTGAAAATGTTTACAATTATTTCGAGATTTTTTCAAAATTATTATTGAAAAGTTTCACTAGTATTCGTTAAACTTGATTTGAGATTTGCACCAAAACATTTTTCAATATTTATGTTGAAGTTTTCAAACTCGAAACAAATTGAATGTATACTTGAATTAAAAATTGAAACTGAAAATGGTGGATGAATCTTTTCTTCAAGTAGTAGCTGCCTCCTCTTGAAACAGAATGACGAGGCGTTGTTAATGTATTGCATATGTCAAGCACACTGTAAAGTCATGAGCAATAACTCGAATAGCTCGAGTGAAGAACGAATATTGTAATAAAAAGCCAGAAAGGTCTGTCTTACAATTCTTTAACAATCCACTCGATTTATCATTATCTTCACCATCTAGACGTCATGGCTGTTAATGCGTTTCTCAATGCTTGAACTTAACTTGAGCACATCAAGCACGGAGGAGGGAATTAAGCATTTCAAGCATTCTTCGTTAGCTATTGGGAATAAAGCGTGCGAAACTGAGACGAGTATACTTGATGCTCGGTATTCAAAATGCAATTAGAGAGGAATGGAAAAAACCTAATACAATCTTAATTAGATTTTTCGAGGGAATTATTTCAGTTTAGGTAATTTTATTCGAGAACAGGAACCCTGGTTTCAATGATGAGAAGATCTAATAATTCCATCTTTTCGTGACAAATTAATACAAATCACAAACAATATCTTTATCAATTGAAACAGATATATTATAACTCTACGATTATTTCCAGATTACTAGAGCTGGAGTGCTATTGAGTCAGAGTATAAATACCATTTCCAAACTTGGAGTAATTGTATATTATTGAAATATTGCACTTTAGAAAGTGGATTGAAAAGTTCTCTTAGAAGTTCCGCTAATTAGTTGAAGCCAAGTTGAATAATGTTCTGTTGTATTCCGCCTCTCGGGTTGAAAGACAAGAGTTGGAATAACATCTGAAGAATGGCGAAGAGAAATACAGCTGCTGGGTGTATAAATAACAGAACAATCGCTATTGGAGTAATACTGGCATGAATCAGGTGAAGTCACACTATTGTCACACCACTGTCGTGGTGATCTATTGATGAGTTGTACTAAAAGGATCAATGGATGAAAAAGAGGGTTGTCGTTTTCTGGTTTTCTTTGAAGAGAGCATGTTATTGAGTGCGTGATTATAACTATAATATGAAATGTTACTTGCACTCTCCATACACTCTCTATGAAATATCAAATTATTTAGTTTCGTATAAACTAGTACGGTTGCGTTGTGCGCATGAGGGGGTAAATAGTTAGGCTAGAACGCGTATACGATACAGATTATTTAATTGCGCATAGGAAAATAAATCTGTAGTAAACAGAGAAGTCACCGATTGGTTGAAGTACGGCAACTTAAAAAAGTTAGGCCTAACGAACTTCTTTCACCTAAATCACGTGATTATTCTCGAAGATAAACTAATCGATCAATCGATTCGATTCAACTCAAAACTTGACCATCGAGAGCAATCGTTTGGCTACATCGCTGTTGGAAGGAATCATTCTAATGGCAGGTGAAATAAATAAAGAGCTTTTCTTCGCGTTTTCCTCGTTTTTTTTCCAGGAAGTTGAACGAGAGAGAGAAATAAAAAGAGAAAGAGACACAGAGAGAAAGAGAGAGAGACTGATTCTCTTGAGTCCAAGTAAGAGAGGTGAAATATATAAAAGAACGCTGGACCAGCAGTCATGGAATTGATGAAGTCTTGATCAATCATTTCATTCAAGAAATACTATAAATGTGCACAGAACGTCTTTATTATATAATCAATCAATCTAATGGCCAATACTGAAATGAAAAAAAATTGAGTCCAATATTAAGAAATTAATTTCTTACAGTGGTATTGAAGTGGATAGACTGAAGTGTTTGTGTAGCGGTCCTGAAAAATAAGTACGCATTTAATATCCATGCCTAACTACAGAGGAAACACCGTATACGTTTCTTGTAAGATGAGAGGAGAAAGTATTAAATGAAAAAAATCGACAGCAATTTGACATCAACTAAAAATGTGTAAAAATATAAACTCATGAAATTATTATTATTTTTTTTTTCTAAAGAAGTATTTCAGCATTGGTTTCTTCAATAGGCCTACTCTCAAAAACGGCCAAACTTATTTCCTCAAAATCTTTACACTAGTTTCACTGTGGTACGGTTCTAATGTTGAGGCAAAGTTCAAGTTGATTGGTTGCTCAGTTTGACTTTGGGTGCCTCACCAAAAAGAACAAAACAAATGCGCAAAAAGCAACTTTTCCCACTGTATGCGTAAAAGTGTGTAAGTTTCCGGTTACACTCATCTAACAAAGTCACCCAGCCGAACTATTTGTATTGTTATTGTTAATTCTAGAAAAAACTTTTCAGATATTGAAAGACAACGGTAAACTAGTCAACAAATATATGGAATATGGTTATATTCCATCAAACACTAATAATGAAGTCTTGGGTAATATAAAATCATTGCAGTCCGTCAGTGCTTTTTTACAACTAAATTCTTACTCGTTTTTGTCTGAACCCTGAACCATACTTTTGCTTATGAACCAAGCTTTTTGATCATTCCCTACAATTAATTGTGAGCATTGCAAGGAATGCTTGATCTCTCTCTCTCTCTCTCTCTCTCTCTCTCTCTCTCTCTCAAAGCAGAAGAGCAATTATCAGAGTGCTCCTTCTTATAGCAACAATATCATCTCGACATTTATAATATATAAAAACAACTTATCGCCTCTTTGGCTGTAGCCGTATTGCGTGTTATTGCCGAAATCAAGATGAAGAAAGGTAATTATCCAGCAATGTTCATGCAAAAGCTTGGATTAACGAAGCTCATACAAGATACGGATTAAAGCGGCCAAGATTAGTGTGCTTATTAGCAAATTGAAACAGAAAGAAGCCAAGCTGAGTCAGTCTAGTGTAGCATGCACGTGACATGATTGTCCACAGTGTTCCAAAGAACATGATTCCTGATGAGCCCATGGTTACCGCCCATTCCCTAAAACTACTGTGGAGCTATGCTTTTTCTTGGAATTAAGCTGTTTGTGACTGTATGAATGCGGCAAGGGGTTGGCAACTCCTGAAATCTGGTATACGCTTCTCATGAATTCTTCCTGAAATCCATTGAAATCTGAAATCAGGTGTACACGAAATCTGCCAGTTGTTTACCCCTCGGAATGCGGGTTGAATGATGCCACGTTTTATGTGATAGCATACAACTATAGAGCATCAACTTGAATAATGGCGTAAGTGTAATGACACTTTTAATGATTATAATTGTATAGATATAGATACAGATTGATTACCTATGAGAAGGAGGCGCAAACAATTTCATTCTAAGAGCGCGCGCTTGGGAAACTGGGAGTTGATTGTGACAAGCATCAATATGGTGATAAATGTAGGAAAGGTGAGGAGACTTTTTTTCAAGGTGTTTTTTTTTCAATTATACAATGTTCACAATTGACACCATAAATAATTCCCACAAAGCAAAAGGCTCATCTGTGGAACGTACATATCAACTACAAATCAAAACAGACGTGTCAATTCTAAGAAAGGTATAAATAATTATTAGAAACTATAAAATTAAAGTATAATAACAAAACAAACAATTACCCGCAGAAGAATGACATTAGGTATTATCGAAATGACAATGTACAACATGATTCAGAAATATATACTGAGTACAATTCTTTAATTTGAAAAATCTGGCAAAAGTGATGTTTTTTATTTGTCAAGTACAGTCATTGTATTGAGTAACGGTCATTCACTTGGGAGCTCAAAAAGTAATCACATATATATATATATATATATATATATATATATATATATATATATATATATATATATATATATATATATATATAATTAAGACATTTTGACCAATATTGGAACATCACAAGATTTCCAATTTTTTTAAAACTCCTTTTTTTACCATTGACATATTTCATTTTGTTCAAACATGTGCAACTCTATTGTAATGTAATTATGACTGTGATGACTCCAACCAGAGAGGAAATCAGTTTCAGTTTAACATTGCATGACAATTCTTGAGTATATCTTGAGCTTGACCATCAATTATATTTATTGAGAATCGATTGTACCAACTGATGATAAGTATTGATAAGTTGATAATTAGTCAAGGTTAGAAAATAACATTCGTATCGAAGGGTGTAGATAACAAGTTAATTTGCCTATTATTGTTAAAGTCACTAATTATCTATTGGAACAGCCGGATCTAAGAAATAAGACTTTGTAATTTTTAACAACATATTTTATTGTAAGGTAATTTTACTTTGTCACTGCAGTTTCACCGGAGTCGATAAAGTAGCAAACAGCCGGTAGACCTGTCATATCGACAATGGTTTCACCCAGACTTATGGTAGCGTGGGGATGAAAGTAATATGAAAAGTATTTTCACATTTCGTCAGACCGCAACAATGGTTTCTGACAATACCACGTAGAACTGTTCTGTGTTTCTAGCTAGTTGAGAATGTTTGACATTCTTCTGTTTATTTATTTGAGAATCGAGTTTTATACCACTTCTATGCGTTGTTTCAAACACCCTAAGGGCTTTGAAAAATAACATTTTACATGTGGCAATATTTTTCATATGAAGATTACAGTTCTAAGAATTCTGTATGATGTATTTTTATACTGGCGTTTTGCGTCTCTGTTCCGTGGTTATATTATTGTGGAGATAACATTTCATTTTCATTTGTTTATTCATATACCATATTATTGATACATCAGGTCCTACATGAATGTGAAGCATATTATCATATTGTATTGTGGATAAGTTAGAAGTGAATAAATGATTTGAAAGAATGAAAAAATGTTTAAAATAGATGAAAGAATAAATAAACATGAAGAAAAATAAATGATCTTACGTGAATATGTGAATACATGAATATCATGAATGAGTTGATGAATACATAAAAACTCTCCGTAAATATCATCAAGCCTTATAAATATGTATATATGTTTTTGTTTTGTCAATCATGAGATATCTTTATTCAATTCACAAATCGTTTCATACTATGTATAGGTATTAATTGAGAGGTTAACAATTCCACAAATCTGGTGTACACTCGTCATGAAATATTCCTGAAATCCCTGGAAATTTACTTGAAATTCCTTGAAATCTTCTTGAAATCCCGTGAAATCTCCCTGAAAGCCTTTGAAATCTGAAAACAGGTGTGCACCAAATTCACTAGTTGTTCACCCCTCGGTATTAATTATGGGACCCAAGTTATGAAAAAACATATTCTCACTGAAACATGATAATAAAAATAAGAAGTAGATGTCATCACAGAGAAGATGTAACAAACGTAAATTTTTGAAAATGACATCGAGATCTAGATGTACACTTAATTGTTTCTCAAGTAGAGCAAAGAATGAGACTATTTAAAAGCGACACCTCTGGATTGTTTCAAGACTATGAGGTGGTCTTGTCACCAATATAAGTTTTTATGCATAGACCATTTAAATTGGAAATAATAACCTTTGACACCAGAATTAGGCAGTTCGTGACCATACTTCTTCACCACAGGTGAAAGTATTTCAGTTTCCAAAACGTCCGGAACACATTATAAGTACTAACCAAATTGTGTTTTGTACCCAGACATAATCAACATTTTTTTTTTTGTATTTATTTATTTATTTATTTGTCAATTCAAGATTATACAGACAAGTTCACAATTGGTATTACTAATGTTAATACCTTCTTTTTTTGAAATGATTCATATCATATTTATATGGGCCTATTGTGTAATAAAAAAAGATTCATTTCAATTTGATCAATACTACATGGATACTCAAATGATTTTTCAATGAACATCAAATAAATATTGAAGATTTCAAACTTGAATTTTTCATTTGAATATAAAATGAAATATAAAATGAATAATCTTGGTAAAGTGATGTCAACGTTGTTCTTCTAAGCTATGTGATACTTATGTGTTATACAACAAAAAGATAATAATTCATTCGCTTGTATGCATTGCTAATAATTGCAAGCATTGCTTGTCAAAATGTCAGATATGGTTAGTGTGATTATACGGTGGTATTTATTTCGATCATTAGCTGCAACATTCATCTGCAACGTGTATGCTGGCGTCAATTCAAATGAATATAAGGTTGTCTCAAATGAAAGGTTCACAATGTTCTCGGGAGAGCTGAATACTATAACTGATGATCATTGATTCAAGATACGGAAAACCTGACACTTCCGTCATAGTTTTTTGTTGTTTCTCACTTCTAGTGGTTTTACATTCTGTGAAATGCAATTCAACTTTCTAATGTGTTCTGTAATTAAGTAGGCTATGATAAAAGTTTGAGAATCTTGATATCATTTTCACCAAATGATTTAAATAATTCGCTCAGTGTTTTTCACGTGAGCTTTCCTATAATTATATTCATGAAACGTGCATAAGCAGCATAATATGTCTAGACTCTTCGGTGTATTTTATTTTTCATATGTTTCGAAAAAAGGAGAAAAATAATGTAGAAATTCAAGATAAAATCTGAACTAGAAAATAATTGCACGTAGTCATAAATATATATATATATATATATATATATATATATATATATATATATATATATATATATATATATATATATATATATATATATATATATATATATACATATATATATATATATATATATTCTTGACTCGACTTCAATTCCTTGTAGAAATAAGGGCTTTCCTATCATGTATTATGTGAAAATATGAATTTAATTATGTTGATGTTTCTTCACTGTGATTATGAATAAATGGAAATGAATGAAACTCAAGTCCTCATATAATATATTCATCGATAAAATTAAAGTATTCTGAATACGTTATTCAGTGATTTATTACTTTTTCTGATACATCTTGTGGTCTTTTCTCTCTCTCTCGCTCGCTCTCTCTCTCTCTCTCTCTCTCTCTCTCTCTCTCTCTCTCTCTCTCTCTCTCTCTCTCTCGCTTGCTCTCTCTTCCAAGTCATCGTCATCAGCCATCACGAACTACGTACTTTTCCCCTAATATTCTCATTTTGATCTTTCAACATTATCAACTCGATCACGACACAAACTTCCACTTGTTATTTTATTAAATACCTGGCTGTAAAATCATCGTGAATGTCAAATTTCCTTATTCGGACGAGTTCAGCGATTGACAGAGAGTTTTCCAAGTCGGGTCATTTTCTCTACAGCCCTTCCTACCGACGCATCAGGGCTGGCGTAGCTCTCAGACGATCCAGTCAACTTTGCTCAGCTCAGACCATATTAGACGCTAAAACACAGGAAATTGGCCGTTGTTCATGAATAAGATGACAGAAATCACAGTTAAAAGAGAGAGGAACGTGAGATCTTAATTTTATGCACATTTATAATCTTCTTAGAGTAAGCACGAATTAATTCTGAGCCAATTAATTAAATATTCATATTGAAAATGTCAACTTTTGTTCCAATACTAATGTTAAAACATCAATTAATTCAATTGAATTCAACTTCAATTCATTTATTACAAGCATTTCCTTATAAGCATTGATTAATAATCAGTACTACGTTAATGAAAAGTGTTAGTTCCCATGATGGAGGTCAACTTTGTTACAATTGGGGTCTTTGGTGGGATAATGTTTCTGTACCTTATATATCTCACAATATCACAATATCTCACATTACTAATTAATTTTTAATCAGTTAATTTATCATGTTTTGCCTATACCTACAGTTTCTCATTTCACCTTCGCAGAAGAACACATTACACTTTTGTTTCTGATTTGGTTTGCCAACCATAAACTAAGCCTATATTGCATTGCCTATGTTGTACATTATTGAATCTTTTTGCTCTGATAAAATTGAACCCTCACTGTTTATAATGTGAGAGTAAAAACGTATCCAGTAATTATCCAGTAGCAAAACTCGACTTGGGTGGATTAATCTCTATTTTCGTTTCAAAATGTTTGGTCACGCCTCTTTGCTCAGGTCTGTGCTGTCTGTTCAGATTCTTGGTTCAAAAAATATCAACTGTTCGTGCTGATTCTATTCAAATTAATCTTCACATTATCAAAATATTCATATTATTTATAACTTGGAAATAGTTGGTATTTGGAGTGTCAAAGCCAATACAAAAGAAACAAAGGAACAGTGAATCTGACAGTACCAAGTTCTTTGTAACTTGAAAATATTATGAATATGGAATAATAACGCAACTCCGCACCATTTACTTCCCTTCTCATCAATTGTTACAGTCACGATGTATCACAGAGAAAAATGCTCCAGAGGCCTAGGAGAAATTATATTTACAGATCTGATATATTAATACACTAGTATCTTTTCTTTTGAGAACAAAATAATACACTTTTCATCAAAGTCATTGCAAAGAAGAAATAATAAATATAAGCTTTCGCTTAGAAAAAATTTAACTCTGAATGCTGAGATGAAGATAATACAAACATCAAGGGTCAAAGAAAAGCAGAGATATGAACGGTTTCATAAATAGAATACATTAGGAATGGAAGTTTTTTTACAGACAAAAGAAGTTGATTTTGTTTGTTGTCATTCGTCGTCTTCACATAATATTTGCATATCACATCAAACATTGCTTTCAAAGTGATTTGACGGACGAATAATATCGGTCTATAAGTACTTTTGTACGAAGAATAAATTGTGCGTAATATAATAACGCATATCACCTCCACCAGTACTTTCTTTGTTCTCCCTGATCATTAGCACAAGAATACCGATTCACCGACTATGATAATAAGTCTTCAGAAGTATGAATTTGTATTCTAATATTAACTCACTTCATAATGCAAGTCCATAAAAGTTTGTTACCGGTACTTCTCAAACGATCTCATTATTATTTTCTTCGTTACTCCAGTTATTCTTAACGTCGTCATAATATCCATTATTAATACTCTTGGCAAGTTGATTCAACATACATTTAGAAAAATAACAATTGCTTGTAATTCTCTCTTCGCACACCATTAACATCATTCTTTCTTGTACTAATAGAATACTTTAGCTCATTATATCCGTACTCTAGTCGTAGGTAACTTCATTATACACTACCAATTGTCTATTGTTGGTTCATTCAGCTCTTCGGATGACATTTATAACTCGAAGTGATTAATGCGCTTGATTCATCAACGTTGTCACGAGGTATAATCAATCCATATCACTCATCCACCTCATTCAATACTACCAACGCTCTCAATAGAACCAGACATTTTCAGAAAAACTTCATACGCTACGTTTTATATCAGATTGTACAGTCTATCTGTTTCATTTCGTGGTTTACGATTTTTTGAAATTTAAATTAGTCGAAGATTTCACCAGAAACACTTTTTCATTAATGGCAAAACGTTACATTATTTAAATATTGTTTTCAATATGAAATAAAAGATGAAAAGTTATGAAATTGTTTACTGCAACAGATAATTATTATATTTGGATACCGGAAGAGCGTTTTTCACCGATACAAAAAATACCAAATGAATAAACACAATAACTTACTCGATATAACATATAAGACTGAACTAAATTAACTGAAGCATACAGAAATGTATACATTTAGTAAACATTCCAATCGATTTTACAGTAACAACTGCAGTAAACTGAAATTAGTATTTAATAAATGTTCAAGACCGAATTTTTAATCCGCGAAGAAGAATTGAAAATGTTTCCCTACAGAGTGAAAGTGCTTTTTGACGTCTGGCATCCAACGTATAATATCGCGTATAGAAGAGGCGAAATATGACATGACTTATGAGCTAATTTAAACATCATTTATCGAAATAATTATTCATGTTTTTCATGAATAATGACGCAGTGCTCGACTTGTTCGTTGATTGCTGCATTATTTAGTACAAAACTTTTATATCACATTCTGCGAGTGAACTTTGGTATCAAAGTGTCATACTAGGTATGTACTGTGGGCTTACATACATTTATCGCTTCGTCAAGATCGCAGGAAGTCGCGGAATTGAGTTTTGCGAGAATAAAATGTATAAGAAAGGTATAATGAAATCTAAAATTGCCACTTAAATGAAGCCATTACGTATTATATAGCTTCTCTAGTCTAAATTGAACTCATTTCCGTTTCTTTGAGAAAATAAGCATTGTTTTTTTCTTGAGTGGCTATTTTAAAAGTTTCAAACGACCAAGAATAGTACATTTCAATCTTGGAATAATGCGCTGGGAATATGGATGGGTAGTCTTTATGATTATGGCGAAGATTCATTTTAGATTACGTTTTACTTCAATCGTTTGAGGTTGCATTCCGGAATTAATGGTCTATATGTTTTAATACAATGATTTACTGTATTTTACTTACTGATAGCTGTCTTCGTTCCATTCTGATTCTTTCACCGTACATAACCGCCTAATACAAGTACATTATTTAATAATATAAACAATCTTTATTGGTCCCTGGCTTATTCAAAGTTTACAGGATAATAATCAGTATAAAATACAATTTTTGATATCAATATATATAGGAATGAAATATAGTTAAATAATTGAAACGAGTGAAAAATTGAAAATTGAAATAAGTAATAATAACATTATGCTTAAAAAATTGAACTAATAATAAAAATTGAGAATATAACTGAAGAAAATTAATGAAAGTAAATTAATGTACAGTGGTACTGTACATACCAGTATAACACAAATACATGAATGTACTTTTTCCATCAAGTTGTGATCTGCCGGATTCTCAATACCCGTAGTAATTTCTTTTTAACCAAACTGCTGCGCACTATATGAGTTATCGGTTCAAACTTTGAATGTCGTCAAAGTGATACAAGTTCAACAAGAATGGCATTTGCGATAATCCGAGGTTCACTTCGCTCACTGATGTAAACCATCAAAGTAACCGGATATAGTAAGATTATGAAACAACTCATATTGTGTACGTCATGTTTTTGTTACAAAAAGAACAAGAAGGATATATGTATTGATCGAAAGTCATGAGAAACGTATGAATTCATAGTTTTTTAGTCAACATTGTACGGATTTATTTCTCTCACTCGCTCTTTCTCTCTCTCTCTTTCTTTCTCTCTCTATCTCTTATTGGTGTGATCATGCCTTGTTTTTTACGTACTGCGAATTCGAGTGTGTGAGAGAGAAAGAACGAAGGTTGAAGTAAGATTCACTGTTAGGTTTTTGCATAAGTTTGTCGTAAGTTTCTGTAAGAATAGGAGAAGCTGTAAGTTATATTGTGTGTTGAAAGAAGACTTGACTCGACCGCGTAAGAGATACGAACAATCACGAAACTCGACTAACAAAAATGATTAAATGCAGTTCACGTAGATGAAATACTTCTATTTTATTCGTTTTGTGTCGAGACAGTTTTTAAAAAATCTGAAAATATACGACATTCGACCTCAAATACGCTCCAGAATAGTCGTATATTGCGGAAAATAAATCCCATGATAAAATATCTTATTCATTTTTATGTTCTTAAATGCTAATCCTGAGATAATGGTTTAAATATTATATATCCAAGCAATAGATTATCCCTTTAGTAATGGCTTATTGCCAAAAATGTATCTATCTATATATATATATATATATATATATATATATATATATATATATATATATATATATAAACCCATATAATCATGTATTACAATACATGAGATGAATGTATTTAATGCTTTCACTCCTATTAGGCTAAGAGAGTATAAGTACTACACCCAGCTGAATAATGTTCTCGTGTATTTCATAAACGATGTGATTTGCTAACCCCTAAATACTAAATTGATAAATTTATTGTGCATTGACATTGTAGATCATTTTGCACCATAAGATAGATAAAAAACCAATGTGATAACGATATTAAATTCTATCACTTCAGTGTAACCGCAATAAAAAATTAAAACATTGTGAATGTTTTTTTATACTGTAATCTTGAAGGTGTTTTGGAAAAAGTTATCCATGGTGAATTATTGTCTCTTTACAGCGTTGAACGATCTGTCAATATGTTTCGTAATCTTAGCTACTCTTCATACGTGTGTCTCATTTGGAAATAATCTTCTCTCAGGTGAAAAAAAGAATGAGCAATGAGCGTAATTCAATTTTTGATCGAGTCATAATTACGTTTTCTCGACAGAAGCTTCTTAGAGAAAAGTATCAGGGTTCGATAATGTGCTTTACTTACATAATTTAACTGTCGTTTAATTTTTTGTCCCATCCTCTTTGAAACATGCATTTGAATTTTAAATGTCTAAAATAAACCTTCAGATCTGTACAGGAGGCTTAGGGTCATCTACTACAACTTTATATATGGCTTTTTAGCTACCACATCTGCAATTTTATTTATTTTTCTACCTGCATGTGTAAGGTACCTATAACTGAGCAGTACGCTGACATCTCTACTATCAAGGGCGACCAGAAGTTTTTGCACTTTCTGGACAAGATAGTAGGTTGGAAATGTCTGGGATATTGGTTGAGGAGAATCAAGCAAATCACTAAGTGATATCATAAAGGTCTTCTCTAGACATTTCAGTTTTTTTTAGACTTTACAATTGTTAATAGCTCAGCTATACAGACTTTGGAGTTGGACACGACTGAAATTTATAAGAGAAATGAACCCTCCTACACCAGAGCACCACCATTTCCATGGCCCCGTGTTAAACCATCGCTTCTATATTTATATGTAACTTAAACACAAACACACACACACGTATATATATATATATATATATATATATATATATACATATATATATATATATATATATATATATATATATATATATATATATATATATATATATATATATATATATATGCAATAGCCTGACTATCATCATGCAGTGTGATGGTGACGCCTATCACTCCATTCACTCTGAACACATATGTATTCTCTAGTCACTCTGGACATCACCCTATATATTATATCTCCACGATAATTTCCCACACAGATTTGACCACATCAAGCTCTTCTATTTTATAGGGGTATACCATTTATAATTTCAGAAAGTACCTATCAAGTCTTGTTATTGCATTATTCAACTCTAGTTTTTCATTTTTATTCGTGATAGGCTCATTATATATATATATGATACTGACAATATCAGGATATATATATCATCAATCAAGTTAGTATAGGTTTTTTGTGTTGATTATTTGTGTGAAGTTTCACATTATAGTGATTATATAATTCATGATTTTGTGTCACTGTTGTGAATACTTTATTCAGAGTTACTCTCTTATCTTATTCACGAATCTTCACGTAGTTATTGATGTGTTTTATTTCGGTCAGGTTTATTCGAGTTTGTGTTTTGGAAACTAATCTCATTGGATTTGCGTATCTTTGTTTGCAACAGTTGGCAACTCCGTGGCAAGTGCCAATTTCCTGGCGTTGAACGTCGAGTTGTGTGTAACCGATTAAGATCGCCCCCTTCTGATAATCCGATGGAAACAGTCCTCAAAGTGAGCACCAGTCTGCTCTCTCCCCTACACTCACACTTCACCTCCCCTTCCCCTCCTCCTTCTTTAACCAACTCTTAATCAACCACTAACCTTCACACGAGACGTCTCACATGTTTTTTGTCATCAATAAAACAAGTTCATATGGTAAATACAAGAATAGAGTATTTTATTTCCAGATTACAAGTATTTTTAGTTACTTTTTCTATTTATGAACTATTCGAAAAAAGAACACCTTAGCAATTTAATTCTTTTGGTGATATATGAACCAGGACACCGCAGCATATGTGTTGAAAGATGAGCGAGATTTTATATGAAACATACTGTTGAGCTATCCAAACACCTTGATTTTGAATCCATTAACTCACTTCCTTCCTGATTTATACCTAGATTGATAATTTCAATCGTTTTACGATCTATTTGGGTTTACCTGTTGATCATCTTTTAAGGGCTTTCTTACTATAGCTTCAATTGTTGTAAAGAAAATACATAATTAATTTATCTTCAAAAGGGTTCTTCCGATTTATATAAAACTTTATAATAATGTTTACTTGAATTACATCGATATTTGAATCCATTCAGAGAAAAAAAATCTATCAACTTACTTTCTGGGTTATTCTCATGAGGGTTTTCAAAATTTCGGAATTATTTTTCTCAAAAGCGGTTCAACTGACTGAGCCTTGAAAATTTCCAAGAATCAAATTACCGGTATTCATCATTTCCACACTTATAACTATAAAGAAGCGACATTATTACTAACTGGAAAAACGCAACATATGCGTAGCGTATAGCTTTACACATATTATGCCTTGATTAAATAACATCAAGGCAGGGCCTTTCTGTTCTACTTGTTGCGTATATTCAAAGTGTTGAACGATTTTGGAATAATGTGTATCATTCTCATGCTATAACTCCGTAATTTGTATTTATATATTTCTTCCAAATTTTCTCCTCTGGGTTATTCTTTCGAGTTTATTTCTCAACATTTCAGACGATTTTTCTCGAAAGTGGTGCAACCGATTGCTTCTCAAATCTATACTGTATTGAGGTGAACTAATTAAAAGCGTGTGTCCCGATTGTTTGGGACACACGCTTTTAATTAGTTCATCTCAATACAGTATAGATTTGAGAAGAAATTTGTGATTTGAATTGGCCTGTAGAGCGCGAACAAAGAAGAAAAAACGTTCGTTTTTTCCGAGTACAGTAAAATTGAGTTATTTCTTCGCTCATCCAATTATTTTCGTTGGGGTGGTAATATCACCCTTGTGGTGCCCTGACAAAACAAACCTACCTTTTTATTCTCAGCCTTAGTTGGGGAACAATGATTTTCGGTCAATCCATCATGGTTACAATGTCAAATGAGAAACAAAGAAATATTTGTCGACGTCGTGATACAAGAAAATAATAGCTGATATGCCATTGTTGATAGTTCTATAAGATAGGTCCAATAGGAAAGAAATGTTACCAACTAAAATTAGTATCATCTTCTACTTTTCTCGGCGAAATATCACAAGAAATTGCAATCCTCCTCTCAAGGGATATTCATTAGAAGCCACTGACTTGAACCACCAATCTACTCATTACTTTCTTTGAACATTTCTTCGTTTTTTTGTATCCCGGTTTTTAAAAAATACATTCCATTCCGATTACCTAACAGGGATTTCATATCGTGCCATTCCCCTGCGACCTCTCTTCACGGTCCCGTAAATCTGTGTGCCTCTTTACAATGTTGCTATTCATGAGTCGGCTACGCAGTCGGCTACGCAGTCGACAGCTTTGCAGAGCTTTGAGAATCTGCATTAAGGATAATAATAAGAGCCCATATATGTACGGAACATACGTTTCCATGCTTTACTCATTTTATTCATTGGGAGCTTGGCTACTTTAGGACGCGACGAAAATGTTAATTCGAGAATATTTTTTCCCGCTTTATTTTTTATCTTCATTATAGTTGTCTGAATTTTAATTTAGTGGGATGTACGAACATTTATGGTTGGAAGAATATTCCTATTTGCATACAATTCTCTCTCGTAGCTATTTCTACAGGCTGAAGCTGTATTATATGAAGCTGTGATTCCATTCTGAAGCCATTGAATAGTTCCTATTCTATCTAACTTGGATATATTGGTAACAAAGGATGGTGCTTGACTATGAGGTTGACTAATCAGTTGACCTATACATGAAACGTTGAATAAAATCATGCTACTTTTTTTAATTCTCTTGAATTGAACTTTTTTTATATATTTTATTTCCAGTTCTTATATACAAATATAGATTAGAAATCTTGAATATTTGTCAATATCAATAATATATTCGTATTCTAACTGATATCATGGTCGAATGAGCTATACAAATTATAAGCTATAATATAAAAATGGGTATTTTAATGAATATACATTAAAAAAAAAGAAAAATATATAATGTGTGTCGTTTATTTTTATGTATACCGTTTAATTTTTATTATATAATATTCTCTGCTCGGTTGAAACTTATCTATGAAATAGGAGCTTCTATTTGCGACCACAGCAGTGTTATGTCGTTTTATTTGCATACTGGTGTGTTCTTCCACCCCTTTAAACACACCGTGCTTTAGTCACAATATTATACCTTGACATGCATTTAATGAAGGTAATAACTTTACCAACATTTTCAATTCATCCACAACAGCCACTTAATTTATATACAAAATTAATTAAAATACCGTAGCTAATTGAATTACCTTGCTATTAAAGCCAAACCAATTCATATTCAACAACGCTTTTCACTTTGCCATGAAGTTAATTTATATGATGGTCGTAATGCCGGCTGTACGCTGTACTCGAGCTCACAGCTGCATGGATACTATATATTCAACTTCCATGTTCTTATTTATATCACCAGACCAGCGCATTTCACCGGCAAAAGATAATCACACAGCACGGAAAAGTGTGAAACAGAAATTTACCTTTTGTCAAAATACAAGTTTCAAATAGTTATTTCAATTGTTCCCAATGTTTAGTATTTTCTTTCTTCTTCGTCGTTCGTTGTGTTATTCTACAGCCAGAACACATAAGAGTTTATTAGGTGCAGTCATGAGTGAGATTTTATTCCGTTTTTTTTTTCAACCTGGTGGTGTGTGCGTGGAGACGAGAGGGAAAGAGTGAGAAAAAAGAGAGGAGAGAGTGAGAGAGAGAGAGAGAGAGAGGAGAGAGAGAGAGAGAGAGGAGAGAGAGAGAGTGAGAAAGAGAGAGAGCGAATGAGAGTTAGTGGGTGTGAAAAGAGCACATAAGCCGTGAAATAGAGAGTTCCAAAGCGACAGCGTGCGGTGGCGGTAATAATCTATTGTATATTGTATGGCGTAGCGATTATAGCGTGTTATTGTATTGGAGGAAATATGGGGCGGTTATTCAAGCTTCGATACGCCGGCCGCTACGTCAATGTTTTAAGCCAGTGGATAATGCAGCGACTCTCATTTCCATTTCCTCTTTCTGTTCGAATCATTTGGTTTTTAGTCCAGCCAAATAATTTAGTTGCTGGTGGCGCAATAATGGCGATTCTTGTTTAAAGACTTCTCTCAAGTGACGTTACTCATTGTTGAAAAAGAGGAACAACATGGCCCATCAATTGATATTAATCAATCACAAGTTGCGATACTTCATCAGTTCGCTGTGTTGCTATGGAAACGATTGTTGGTTACGTAGGTGTTAGCACACCTGACAGATGCCTATAATGACCATTTAAATGTATATACAATTTGGTATTACAGTGACTATAATATTTGATTTTCTGTTTGGTTTCAGGTAATACCTCTTCAGATAATGTCATGAATTTACGTTTGATTCCGCTGTGAAACGGTGAGTAGAGTAGTAATCAAAGAGCGCTGAATAACAACTCTACTGAGAATGTAATTAAGGCCATGCACATGATTTGACAAATCTCACTGAACGCTAACATTAAACGTACGAGACAAATATATCAACCTGATTACACATTCCCAAGCTCAACATTCAATATAAGCAATTAAAGTTGAGGATAGCTGAATGAGTTGAAGATTTAGATAATTAATTAAAAGTTACCTCGGATGATACTAGTAGCTACTGTTTTAGTATCAGGTGAGATTATGTGAGGTTAGGCCAGATTCTCATTTCAGATAGGCGTTGATTCTTTTGATTGTTACTTAGAAGATTCATGAAAATACCAACAGAATGAGCTTCTGAATGCAATACGGATGGTTGAAAAAAGTAAGCTATTGAACATTCTCGAGGATATTTTAAATATATATATCTCAAACCCAGATAACCAATTAAATTGGGCTAGGGGACATTTTAAATAAATTTGAAATTCATTATTTATTATTCATTTATTTATTTATAGTATTTATTAGTATTTGATATTTATTATTTATTTAGTATTATAGTATTTGAACATTCAATCATTCAAATATCACTATCCATTGGTTACCATTATAATACTTTAACAACCTTTTCTGTCGGATGACTACTATTTGGTTTGTTCTGGAATGTATTCAGAATTGTAACTTATTTAATTGGTCGACTTTTTCTCCACCGTGCTATTTCGTGTGTGCTAATATGATCAGGTCGTTTGCAAAGATTGAAGAGTATTAGTTTCAAAAACTTGAACTAAGTCACGTTGTTGAACTCAATTGTACTCATTGTAAGTCTCAATAGTGGACAATTAAAAAACTAAAAAAAACGTGTTTAATTATTGTAAAGTTTCTTCTACGACAGGCGCCGTTGCTTCATTATTCAGTTCACATTCAGTAATTAGAATAAATTCAACTTCCCGCATTGTTTATTGTGTTCCTTGTGAACACGTTTAGTCTTGTTCTGTCTTCCAGTATTGTTCCGAGTTCTAACGCTATTCTGTATCGACTCTATTCTGTATCGACTGTAAAACTAAGAAAATGAACGTCAAACTCACTCAGAAATATAAATAACTATTCGATCAATCATCCTTTCTTGCTTCATAAAATCACGTTCAAACACGCAGAAAATACATTCAAAATAGAAGCACTTTGATAACGGTTTTAAATCTCTTATTTTCCGTGACACGATAAACCTAGACGTGCATCTTTCTTCTGTACATTCACCTCATTGCCTAGAGAGTTATAGAAGCACTTCGTCCACAGCAATGCAGACACGAAGTTCTTTGCGAATTGTGGTCACGGAATATCTGCAATCTTCAACAGTTCTTTGGACGGGTGATCGCTTACAAAGTGTCGAGTAAAACTTGGAACTTGTTTTAAGTGAAAATAACTGAAAGCAACGATAAAATATTGATACATCTTGCTGATGGTAGTCACGTCAAATTATATTATTGGAGCTAGTATTTATTATACGTAAACCTGATGTACGTTAATCTCAGAAGGAATCTGCTCCTTTTGTCTTAAGGGCCAGCCCTATTCGCAATTATATTGCATGTGTTGTCATTCATTCGAACATTGTTATTGTTGTTGATATTTTTGCTAGCAAGTTAACTGACCTAGATCAACTGTTCTTACCGATAAAAACAACCTAACCTAATCCAATGTGATATTTCCTAAAGCTGACCTAATCTATTCCAACATGAACCGAATGGTTCTGTCATATAATAGTCTGTCACAAAACTGGACTGTTTATAACTCAAATAGTTGTTTTAATAATGATAATTACAAATGCAATTCAACGTGAAACCTGGCACCTCCACCAACACTAAATACGTTTTTCACCTCAATTGAGGGTATATTGAAATGACTGATTTATTAAATGATTTTAAAATGGCGATAATACACTATTTGCTAGAATCTATGACCTGAGAACAACGATTGATGATTTTATACTATGCATGTAAGCCAAGTTATATATATTCACCCCAACTTTTTTTCAAGTTCGTCCGAATCTAATTTTTTTTTCGTTGGAAATTGAGGTTTGAATGCATGTATACGGATAATTTAATATTATTTCAGAA
This sequence comes from Brachyptera risi, assembly GCA_964007535.1. Lineage (NCBI taxonomy): Eukaryota > Metazoa > Arthropoda > Insecta > Plecoptera > Taeniopterygidae > Brachyptera > Brachyptera risi. The sequence continues at coordinate 41,245,627 of OZ023328.1, forward strand.
TCATTTATTGTGATGTACATAAATTCGTAGAGAATTGTATAGAAATTTGACAGAAATCCATTTCACCATCTATATACTGCACACTTTCGGAATATAGATTTTGTCAAACTATGTAGGCATTGGATCATTTTATTGTAAAGTTTTGTACAATATATGAATTCAAGTTCATGCTCCCCACTTCTTCATAAACATTCTTCACAACGAGGGTAGTTATTTAATGATCAGCTTCAAATGAAATATACACTAACGAATATTTGTATTTCGTTTTTCACAACAACGTGCATCCTTCCTGTGATGATGGATAATGATGTATAGTGCATATCTCTGTACAGGAAGCTACAGTACTACCTTTCTTCAGTGTTTTATTCTTCTCTTTTCATTCATGAGTATGTTTCTATGCACTCTACTACTTACATATACATTCATATATGAATATATATATATGTATATATATATATATATATATATATATATATATATATATATATATATATATATATATATATATATATATATATATATATATGTATATATATATATATATATATATATATATATATATATATATATATACATATATATATATATATGTATATATATATATATATATATATATATATATATATATATATTCATATATATATATATATATATATATATGTATATATATATATATATATATATATATATATATATATATATATATATATATATATATGTTTCTCGTTTAGGCTTTCATGGAGTGGATTTGTGATGAAATGATTTGCGGAATCCATGTAAATTAATGTTTAGTCTCAACGTTTTGAGTTCATTACAAAATTGATTGTCAAGAGATTATAAACACAAATGAAAAATATCAAAATTACAAAATCAAAATTTCAAAATTTTAATATTGTAATTTTGATATTTTTAATTTGTGTTTATAATCTTTTGATAATGAATTTAGTAATGAATTCGAAACGTTGAGACTGAACATCAATTAACATGAATCCCGCAGATCATTCCATTGTATATATATATATATATATATAATTATATATATATATATATATATATATATATATATATATATATATATATATATATATAATATATTTATATATATAAATATATATATAAATATATTATATATATATATATATATATATATATATATATATATATATAATATATTTATATATATATTTATATATATATATATATATATATATATATATATATATATATATATATATATGCATGGCCTTTAAGAGACAGAGCGGAGCTATGCAGTTGTTCGCGATTGAAGAGTAGTTTCAATCAGCGCTCACACCGGAGTGTTTATTTACTTGGAGTAAGGAATTAATAGCTCACCTCATTATTCTGATTGGATTAATTGTTCCAAATTTAAACGGCTCGAGTATATAACAGCCTTGATTCATTTACGTATAAGAACTTAATGTAGCACTGCTTGAGTTTAAGAGCGTTCTTTAGATCAGAATTATAGTGTTTATTTGTGAAGTAATTGCTTCATCTTATTTGTTTAGGACATCCTGAATTTAATGTTGAAGCGAGAATTCATGTTCTTGCTGTGAGTTATATCTCTCTCTCTCTCTCTCTCTCTCTCTCTCTCTCTCTCTCTGTCTCTCTCTCTCTCTCTCTCTCTCTCTCTCTCTCTCTCTCTCTCTCTCTCTCTATATATATATATATATATATATATATATATATATATATATATATATATATATATATATATATATATATATATATTTTATTATATATATATTTTATTATTATATATTTTATTATTATATATTATATTTTTTATTTGACCAAATTGAAGAGATCGAATGTACTTGTGATGAGTATTTTTATAGAAAGTAAATCAATGGCCATCTGAGCTAGTTTATTTTTCTGACAGTTTATTATTACAGCATTGTTATCCTTCATGTGCAGTAGTTTCCTTTCCTAGTTTTGTTTCACCTCATGAATTATGTATGAGATTATGAATATCATACAACCTCAAGCGCTACTCCTCTCGATTCATATTATTACATATCAAGTTTCTCTCTCGGTAGCCAAATCGTTAGAATCAAAAGAAAATATTGAATGCCGGAAACATGCAGTCTATTATGTATGAAACGCATTTATATTCACAATAAATTATATTTTATATTTCATATCATATGTTTATATTGATATTCATCTCTGTCAATTGCTATATTCCTCTTTCACTCTCTCCTCCTCTCTTTCTCTTTCTGTTCTATAGCCACCTATTTCTCACTCTCGCCCAGGGTCTCTCACTCACTCGCTGTGGAACGGTTTGTGGCGTTCATGTTGTTTACAATTTGAATATAATCTCAAAGACGTATATATAAATATTTGGTTCAACTTTCACCCTTTTCTTGACTTCGAAGTCTTTTCCATTCACGATTCTGTTTTGCATGTGTATTTGTATGGAAATGCAAGAAATATTTTCGTTTTCAACAGGCTTTAAAGTCACCTTGCGGCGTTAGCCATGTTAATGTTAATCCTTACGTTTAATTATATGTCTGAAAGAACCTGTCTTTCTGAAAGATGGGCTGCAAAGAGAGAGAGCGAGAGAGAGAGAGAGAGAGCGAGAAAGAGAAAGAGAGAGAGAGAGAGAGATAAATAGAGAGAGAGCGAGAAAGAGAAAGAGAAATAGAGAGAGAAAGTCTCAGTGCTATTGTCGAGACTATTTCTCATACCGATGTATAAACATGAGCTATATTAATCTTAGTAGCTCGATGCAAGGCTATATCAATCCTTCTCCTCTTACCTCGCTGCTTGTAGTAACAATGGTCCGTGCTGGCTTATTTACCTGAAACATGCTGGTCATTGGTTCACTGGTCTGGTTACCGCGGTAACAACATTGCTCCAAGCTAATGAACGGCGTGTATTTGAGCATGGCACCTCCACCCATTGTTCTACCTTCCATCTCATTGCATAGCCTTTATGCAACCTCGCGTATAGCTCGCAGATTGCATTATGAATTGATGATGAACTGTATATTCTTATACTACATTGTTCGAATTTTTTTTTACAAAATTAAACAAAATAATAACTTTCGTTTGCCTCGCTGATAGGCACTTTTCTAACAAAGCAAGTTCAGGGTTTTCGACCGTAAATCTCATCCAGAAAATCATTGTCCCTCAAAACACCTCATAATTATATGAATATAACAGTGGATTTGTCTTTGTTGTGTTTGTTGACAACCTTCTGTCTCGTGAATAGGCCTACATATATATCTCATGGAGAAAGTATGATGCAATGCTCCGAGTGTTGATATTCCTTGTATTGTCCCGAACTCGCTGTGAAGACTTGTGACAGTGGCAAGGTACTTTCAATTGTCATTCAGATGAATTCAAGTCTTAACCTGTAGCTCTCATAACGTCGACTTGATCGACTGGATTCTAACTATTTTAATTAACTGTAATTTAAACTATGATGAATTCCTATAGAAGGGCTAATCTAATCTGTTACTAACTAACGAACAGTCAACAAATTGACTTGAGGAAATTGGAGAGCATTTAGATTAATCTGTATTAGTTCTTAACTGGAGGAAGAATAATATTGTAAGATTAAATCAGTGGTTGCTCCTGTGCTTCAGAATAATTACCTCATAATCTGTAAACTACGTCGAAAGTTGGACTCATCAATCTGTACGAGAAGTATAAGTAAGTGGTTTTTGAAATAGTGCTGAGCGACTCAACCAACAGCCAGATTATATGGGGATTATTTATGCTATATTATTACTCTATGTGGTCAAAATTGCATTGCGTGATTGAGTTATCAATGACTTCGGTTTCCACAATCGATATTTTATTTTTGAAAGTTTTTATTCAGGCTGGACAAAAATTTTGTCATCATTTTTGTGAAATAAAAACAGTCCCTTATTGGTTTACATAAGATATTGTGCTGAAAATTTACAAAATCCGATGTTTTTTTTAACAGAATTTAATGAAAATTTGTAATGATTATTGCATGAATAAAATAACTATAAATATCAATATTAATTAATATATTTATTATAATATCACCACTATTATTATTTCTAATACTTCAATTTTCTTTTTATAGATTCTTTTTCCGAAATGTGTTGTTCTTCCCGATATTTTGACTCATTCTAGATAAACAGAAGCTTTCAAAATTGTGTTTTTGTTTTGATTACAGAAATCTTTGAATACATGTTTTACGAGAAGATTGTCATTATTGAATTGATATTAGTTCACCACAATATCTGAAATATTCTTAATTCATATCATATTATTAATTTCATTCCAATGCAGCATCCGTAGCTACGATTGGATGAAAGGTTTTACCCGGCACTTCCACCAAAATATGTATTCTACTCACCCAGCCAGCTTGCCGACTAGAAATAGTATAATGTTAGATGTCTAGATATAGTATATGTATATCCATTAAATACCACCATTATCTACTATGGTAGATATAATATTCGTAAACTGCATCATGACTAGGGTATATTGGTAATTTCGGTTTCAAAAGTTGCCCTCTCATTTTTGCAAGTTTTTTTTTCAGGTTAGACAAGGATTTTGTCATAATTTTTTTAAAAACGAAATTGACTATCATTCCACATGAAATATTGTTTTTGAAATTTCACGAAATTGGCCATTTGGTGCAAGGACAGACCACCCTCCATTGTATAAAAAAAAATGAATTAAAATAATCAGTTAGAAAATATCATTTACATATTTTCAACATTTTTATAAATTCATATAGTTCCATTTTTCATGGTTATTGCAAGCCAGTATAATCTATACTACCTACTTAATGTTTTGTAAATATTTACTTGACGTTTGCTCTGTACGGCTGGTTGCGTCTAGTGTACTGCGGGCTGCGTCAAGTGTATGGCGGGCTGCATGTTAGTGTATATATATTTAAGGGGAGGGGAGGAGATTTTATTTGTTTTCAGCAGTGTCAGCCGGGCACAACTCGGAAATGAGACTGTAAATTATGTTTGTGCTCGACTATAGCTGCTAGTAGAGAGTACGCTGTATTTTCACTGACAGCTATTTAGCCGCGAGGGTCGTCTGAATGTTGTGGCACAGCACATATATTCACCTCTCCCCCCTCTCTCTTTCCCTCCCTCTCTCTCTCTCTCTCTCTCTCTCTCTCTCTCTCTCTCTCTCTCTCTCTTTCTCTCTCTCTCTCTTTGATGAGACCAGTCTAATGCACATCACCCTTCATGCCGAGTGCGGATTACAGTAATGAACAATATGAGTATATATAGTGGTTTTTACTTTGAATCTGTATAAGAAATTGGGCGTACTTTTGTGAATATCTTTCATGACATAAAATGGCTGTTATTCAACGAAATGTGCGAATGTAAAGACGTAATGCTGTTGTTGCTACTGACCTAAACATTATTTAAATAATAAAAGTTCACAGATAATTGTTGTTTTATTTCTTAATAATCTAAAATATTACTCCGTGGCTATCTCTTCTTTATAACTCACCTAATTAGTATTCATTAAAAGAGATGAGTCCGGTGTGTTGAATGAAGGCGAGCCACTTTATTTCTGACGCGAACGTCTTCAACGTTATACGTTCAACGTCCATGGTGTTGTTAATCCTGTATACAGGTTCCATAGAACCATGCATGTAAACTACTACCAGTGAAACGTAGTAAAAAGAAGCAATATTCATCTCGAACTTGATAACCGAAATCACAACAAAACTTTCAATAAATGTATGATTTCTGCTTCAGTAAAAAGTGCAACAAATATGTTTCTATATTTGCCTGCACTCTGCATCGATATATTGTTTCAGTGGTATTGTTCATAATCAGTTATTTGTATTGTGAAACAATTGAGATCATCCAGGAATGGATGTATTTACGATCATTTCATCATTTCTCTGCAATGAAAATAGGCAAGCATCAGTCAATAAATTGACGTTTGTTTTTCTCAATCTATTTCGAAAAGATGAAATGTAATCAAGTTCTCCTGTTTGTCGACAAAGCGTGTTTGAAGAGAGCGGGTCAGTTTGTTCCCTCTTTTTACTCCCGGCGTAACATCGATCTCATCTTTCATGCCCCCTTTCTCAATCTCTCTCTTTCTCTCTTTGTTCCCCTCTCTTTCTCTATCTTTCTTCCAAGAGAGTTTGTGAATTAGAATGTGAAGAAAGTGCGCTCAAAGATGGAGAACACTAGGAGCTTCGAATAAGCAATTAACCAAATGTGGTTTGATTCTGTTTTGTGTTGGAGCGATTCTCAGTATAATTACGTCATTAAATCAATGCTTGGTCCAGACTCCAGTGAGACAAAGCAACGGACAAACACAAAACTTGAACTATTTATAATAAACTTTCCGACTGATATTCATCCCTCTCTGTCTGTTTCTCTCATTCACTCTCAAACTAGCATACAAGTTTAATTAAATATGTAATTAATTAAGACGAACGACGGAATTATAAATAAAAAGACACAACTCTTAGCTTTTGCCGAGCAATTGTGCCAAAGATTCGGATCTTTTAGTTGAGATATTCCTCACATTGTGTATATAGACAAGAGTTGTAAAACTTTGTTCAACTAATACATTCATATCAAGATTATAAGATAGTAGGGGTGGATGATGGAGGGGGGGGGGGAGGCGTCTTTTGAATGAGGGCGCATAAACAAAATGCCTCTATTTAACTCTTATTTGGTTAGTCAAAAGACAGAAATTTCGTTATGACTATACTCACTGAGATAAAAGCCTTTGTTAGACCTTTTTACTGGTACAGAGTAGGCCTATGTTATATTACATTTGTAGTTGAAATTTATCTAAACAACTTTTTAAACACTGGGAAGTAAATAAATACCTTGAGACAAATAATAGCATTAACTCATAAGTCTTAATATAAAGGGTGAAAAAGTATTATTGTAATAGTTCCATGAAATCTTTTCGTATAAATCTCGTCGGACCTACAATATATGTCTATATGTACGTAATGTTGGTCTACGTGTAATAATTCTTCGCGTTTTCAATAATTCCAACGTTTTACTCGCCGTATTAAAAAAACGCCTCGACTACTGGTAACAGTTGTGCCCAGAATTTCATTAACTCCAATCTGTATTTATTAGCGTTTTCCTTTTCGCGCAATACATAAACATCGCACTTTTTAATTAAAACAAAATGTAATAACCTTCGTTCAATGTTTATAAAGTTAATTGAAAAACGAGCTGGCCACACGGAGTGTTTATATTAGCCGTAGCCAACTAGCCGATATAACAGTCTCAGATGGGTTCCTGGTCGGACTAAAAGCACTTCAAGATTATAGACCTAAAGACACGATATTTAATGATCAACGTTAATCTAAATTAGGGCTAGACGCCATTAGGCCGAGATCCTGAGGATCGAAATAAGTTGGCTAAACCTGTAACGTCCTCGAGATGCCTCAGGATAAACCCTCGGGACTCGCACGTACCGACACTTACAGGATCTAGCTGCTCGGAGTAGAGTAATTAATTACCAAAGAGTTTAATTCTGTCTAGAGATATCGGTTAGTCATGCAGTCGGGCAGAGCATGAGACATAACAATATATGCTTGGATTTCGATTGATTTATTTGTCATTGCCTTATTCGATTATATAGTTTTATCCAATAAAGAGGGAGGTCGTTTATCAAACAGAATAATTGTAAAAACTTTGGTAATTGCATTTTCTCACTGCAACTTTGAAGATTTGAAACTTTTGGAAGATACTGTTGCGTTCCCTATCATGAACCCGGATCAATGGTCCCCGGATCATTGTCCTGAAAAATCGAAATTTCCCAAAAATATCATAGCCATACAAATATAAGGGTAAAATTTGTGTTTCAACTTTCAACTTTTGGGGCATGGACTACATTGTCGTTCAAAGAGTCGATGGTTTAAATTTATATAGAAAACTATTAGATTTTAAGAAGATTCATATACTTTATTTTACGTTATGATTTATCTGTTCTACATAGTATGATATAAACTCTGCTCATAATCTATTTTCTACAAGCCATAAAAAATTCGGTATCAGTTATCTTTTTTAAAGTCATTTTCAAATTCATCATTCTCGGATATTGACGAAGGTAGAAAGAGAAGATACACCGACATAATTATCACAAATCAAAACAGGCTTTGGTATACTTTGAAGAGAAGTGTTCTATTTTAATTAGATTTCAACTGTGACGTGTCTTGAAACTATAACCGAGTAAACACATATTCAATTACGTGAATTAAATTTTAATAAAATAGTTGAAAACTGATATGTACAGTCGATTGAGAGGGTACATTTTCGGCAAGTCAAGTCAAGTCAAGTCAAGTCAAGTCAAGTAACGTTTTATATCATTCATAAATACATTATATAATAATATAATCACTTATATGTATGGGCTGAGTGCCTTACAAGTATTGAAATACATTTAGTTTAAAAAGAAAACGAATTTAACTGAATGAATTAATGATTGAATGAATTCAACTAAAGATACATAAAATATAGTATAATAGTAATCAGTACTATTTGAGCGCATGTCATTACAATAGTATGAATTCATTCAACTGAATAAACATAAAAAACAATATAATGGTAAACAGTACTATTTGAACATATGTCATTAAAATGGTATGAATTCAACTAAATATGCGTAAAATTTAACATAATAGTTATCAGTACTGAATGAATATTAGAGTTTTAAGGCGCATCGACAGCGAGGTCATTTAGCGATTATCAGTACTATTTGTACTATTTGAACATTTGTTATTATAATGGTATGAATTTAACTAAAGATACATAAAATATAATATAATAGGAATCAGTACTATAAGTATATAATTTCTTCTTCATCTTGTATTTATAATTTTGTTACATCCTGAACATAATTTCGTACTTTATTACGACATTAAAAACTATGAAATGAAACTTATTTTCAGTGGACAATATGGCAATTCGATCTTTTATATAACAATTCATCTGATTGACTATCAAGAAGCGTGTATCATTTATTAGTCTTCATTTTTTCGTCTGAAGCATAAGTTATTTTCTAACAATTCAAAGAGCTCTTCAGTAATTTAAACAAAGTTTTGCACAAAAGCAGTCATTCGATATTATAATTTATAGCAGCTGATTCTTATACACTTATTCATACTTTTACACAAGTTCTTCGTTTTGTTCGACATTTTATTTCAAGTTATTTTATGTAGTTTTTCTAATCACGGCACTCCAGATCCATCCATCATACACCAAGATGAATCTTATTAATTGAATTACTATCTTATATCTGAAAACTTGGTGAGGCCCGGTATTGCCAAGTTCATTTAACCTTACTTTGAGATAGATATCAGATATATAATTTTGTCTGATGCTAGGCCTACTTAACGACCACACCATCAGCTAACTATAGGTTATTTGGGGGTATGAATGAGCGGGTTCTCAAAAGCTCATGATTTATGCGGTACTCGGACTCACGGCCGACCTGACTTCAGTTCCTAATGTAGTGCGATAGTGTACTGAGCTACGGGGGTGGCATTGAGAGATGGTAAAAATGATAGAATGGGTATAGCCATGGTGATAACACTCCATCGTCAGTTGGAGCTACTCCTCTGTTCATATTTCCTGCACTAAATCGATGAACTAGCTTTAATTGGATGAGCGAAGCGAAGACTCAATTTCATCATACTCGAAAAAAAAGTGCTTTTTTTCTTTTCTTTTTTTTCTTGTTGTTCGCGCTCTACAGGTCAAACGAAAATTCAAAATCGAAAATTCAAACTTAGCATACACAAGTGTCCTTATCTAATTCTATACTGTATAGTTCTGAGGCGCAATCGGTTGAACCACTTCTGGGGAACTCATTTCAAAGTTTCCAAAAATCCCATAAGAATAATCCAAAGGGAAAAATTCGTCAAACATATTTTCTTTGAGAGAATTCAAATTTTTTGAAATTTCAACATAATAATTTACACATTATTCCGAACTTTCAGTCAAATTAGATCAGCCGTTTTGATGTAAAAAAATATATGGTGAGATTTTTTTAAATCACTCAAAGCTATTAAGAAACCAATCAAGTCCAAGCAATAGGTGTCACCAATTTACTGGAAATGATTGCAACAAAGCCTTCTTTATTATCATAGAAATCGATTAGGAAAAAGGATGGCAGTGACGTTATTGTTTGGATCTCAAAGTGGCTATAATATATAATAACCAATCCAAAGATAAATTGATATGTTCTAGCTCATCCATCAACGCTGCAACACATAACGCGTTTTCCTAGTTATAATATACTAGGGAAACCAAGCATTTTCGTTGCAAGGTGAGCGAGATATATATGTTATAGAAATTAGGTAGAAGGTATATAGATACATTGGTTCTCAATTTTCCAAGCCTTTTCATTGGAAACTAAAATCTCAGTATTGATCATTTTTCGCATGTAATAATTTATTAATTTTTCAATAATTCATAATTCAGCCATGGAAAGGATCAATCCAAATTTCTTAAAACCTTTGGTAGATATATGTATCGGAGCAATATCAACAATCTGTCTGAATTTCATTGTCAAATGAAAAAAATTGGAAAATTGACAATTCTTCCCAGTACCATTTTCACGGGGATTTTCTGAAGTAACGGTTTTTTCATGAAAAACCCGTCGAACAGATTTTACAAAAAAAAAGTCTAGCCCATTCTTTTGTGACACTAATATGGATAAAAAGTTTCAAATCGATTGTATGTGTTACTTTTCCTGACCTGTATGCCGCGTACAATATATATGTATATATATATATATAAATATATTATGTGTGATAATTGAATTTCTTGGATACGAGCAGAAGGTCCCGGGTCCGAGTCCCGGTCGAGACATATCTTTTTCGACATGACTATAACATTCTAAATATATAAATATTCATATAAATATATATATATATATATATATATATATATATATATATATATATATATATATATATATATTGTACAACATTTCTTCATGGATGCGATCCATCATATATATATATATATATATATATATATATATATATATATATATATATATTTTTTTTTTTGTATTATTCATATATATATATATATATATATATATATATATATATATATGAATAATACAAAAACAAGGCCCGTTTGTTTTCGGTGGGTGGAATGGAAGTATCTTTCTTTTTCTCTCATCTGATTAGTGTCTGGTTTTACGAACTGCTAGTTGGTCAATTAAACCATCGTTATAGCGGATTAACAGGTTATCACCCTTGATTGTGTGTGTTAATTTCCTACTCTGACCGCAAGGTTGACTATTACTAATATTTAACTAAGAGTTTGTGAAACCGGCTCTGAATAATACAATATTTTACTTCAGATACCGCAATGTATCCTTTCGTATAAATTCAGACTCTGTTATATAGTTTTAACTTCGTGCTGACAGCATTTTGCTTCCATCAAAAAAGTAATCAATTCCCAAATTCTGTTTCTTTATATTTATTAATTGTATACTTGTAATTTAAGCAGCTAGAACTGTATTGTATTCAATGAGAAATATGAGCAAATATTGAATAATTATAAATAAACGTATATGAGAAAGAAGTGGCAGTAAATCAAGGAAGAGGAATAATGTCACGTGCTAGCTGATGTAGATAATGTTCGCTATAGGACCCTGTGGCCGTGGGGTCAATTAAACTCTCAAACATGAGCAATGGCTTGCCGCAAGCTCACTTAACTAAAGTGCATGGCTCTAATTATCTTCACTTGACCTCTTCGAGAGACCACTAGCTCCATTTTCTTATCATCAACCAGACTCGAGTACGGTACCAACCTTGGCAAAACATAGGATAATTTCACAGATTTCTTCATTCAGTTTGGACAGAAGGCTGTGGATAATTTAATGCGAAGAGCGAATATCATATTTTACATACAGCCAATGATGTACTAGCTGCCTTTACTCGGAGAGACTATATCATAAAAGAGATTGGCCACAACTGTGGCTTTTTTTGTTGAAAAAACATAGCCGCCGCTTTTTCAATAGTCATTCATATATTGACATTGTCATATATATTAGAGTAAGAAATGAAAAAATAAGTTATAACTTGAGTATATAGGCAAATTTACAAAAGCATGGCCTTCGCAACCCTCATGATCACTAGCTCATTTTCATAGCGAGACCCTACACCTTCCTTTCTGAACTGTATAGAGAGAGGCTGTGATTTTATATCATGGAGAAGTGCGTAATGAATATGAGAAGTGATCTTCGGTGCAAACGGATGGACCAATCAATGACCACACAAATACAAAAATCTACAATTATTTCACTCCATTCAATATACTGAATCCATGATCTCTACATTTTAGTTTGTTGAATGAATTACTCAAATTAGTCCTGATTCCATTCTGGGTTGTGATACTGCCCTTGTGTAAAAGGGTCTCAAGTTTTCGATGCTGATAGTAAAATAAGAAGCTATTATACTCACATGATCAATGGTAAATTCTATTGGAAAGTATCAAAAATATTTTTAATAAATAGGCAACATTCATGACGTATTATCATTATTATTTTATATGATGACCAGCAATTAAAAATAAATGTCTTCTTTTATTTTCAATCTAAAACAGATAGTTTAACAAATTATTAAACATATATTTTATCTCAACATGGAAATGGTTCGGTTTCGCATAAAATCGCATACTATATGTCATGACACGTCATAAGGTAGGATCGTCGCCCTGGTCCGTACAGGTGATATCAATCAAGATAGAGCCTCTCAGGTGCACGTGTTTGAATTAAATCAACAGGTTTTGAATGATTCACCGTATACTCAATTTCAATTTCACATTTTTAGCCCATAATTTTTTAAAACATTTCTGTCTGCCATGTTATTGAATCTATTGAAAATACCATTCATTTTTGTATATGCAAGATTCTCAAACTGTAATGAATGTATAAGCAAAGAAAAACGAAAAGAGTCTATCAAATACATGTTCCATGAATTTGATATTAAGGGTGGCATATATATTCTAAATTATATATATATATAATATACATATATATACATATATATATACATATATAATATACATATATATATATATATATATATATATATATATATATATATATATATATATATATACATATATATATATATATATATATATATATATATATATATATATATATATATTTCTATCATCTCGAAATACGACGCAAATGAATGGTGACGTTTTGTGAATAGTTTATAGTTTATAGAGATGTAATTAACATAATAGTTGGTTATTTGCTAAGGTCACATAAAATGTAAATCAGCGTATCTTTTTCGAAAGTTTACAGGTAGTTATTCATTTTTATTCAGTGACGTTCAATTCCAATAAATACACTCGTAAATAGGCCTAATGCTTCAACATTAAGAAAATAAGTTCAACTTGTGATTTTTCTCGCCATCCAGTTTGATGTAACAAAATACAGACTGTGTCGAGTGTGACCGTAAGTTAATAATGTTCTCATGTCTTATTCTTCTAAACTACTGTAATATGAAGTATGTAACGTCATATAACAGTTCTGACAGTTTATCTTCCGAGGTCTGAACTCGGGTCGCTCAGAGCTTTTCTACGCGTTCACTCAAGCTGTCACTCAGCGTTTCTGTCAACCGGCTAGACAATCTTTTACGTGGAGTAGTTACCTTAGTTTTTACCTCTCAACATAAGCCTACGCGATCTCTAGTAATATCGAATTTGTGTCGCTCTAGCATTTGACTTCCAATCATATGTAACTTTTTCAGAGAAATTTAAATGTCACAGCCTTGTCTATACTTGTGTCCACGAAAGAAGAAGAACGATCTACCGCAACAAAGACAAATATTAGAGTAGGTTATGGGTATTTTAATTCTCAGGACGAGGTTCACGATAAGAATCACAACTGCATCTTTCAAAAGTGTTGAATTCTTGAAATTTCAGCAAGACAATTTAATTACCAAAGTTTTAAGAATTATTTTGTTGATATGCGACCTTCTTCTTTCGTGGATTTCAAAATAGCTACCCTATTTTTATTGTTATAGAAGATATTTTAGCATTTTTCTCTACAAAAGTTGAGAGTAAAAGTCGTCAAGGGGGCTCGTTATATTGAGATCGTATTGGAAATTCGTTTGTGTCCTTGTAGATTAGTTTAGAAAGGATTCCAACAGTTTGCCTCCAAGCCCGAATAAGTCCATAACACAAATTGTATGTTTTGGTTTGGGTCTCTAAAGGGTTACTTTCGTAGTGCTATTGCCTGTTGGCTGCCTCATTTAGGGTTACTATTGGCGTTTTGTAGGGGTACCTTTAGCTTCCTCTCACACCTACTCGGGCGGGCTGTCCCGTCTTTTATATTATTCTATTAATTCCTTATCAATATTTTCAAGAACTACAAACAAGACATACACAATATATTTGTGACTTTGAACTATGTTCACGAACGTAGCACCAGAACTAACTTCGTTACAACATAATATTGTTTGTTGCTTTATACCAACCCAAAAAGATACAAACAATTGAATCTGTATGTGTTTACCATTCTCCGCCATTTCTCAGAAACGAAACCATAGATACTTTTAAGATTAAATTAACGTTGAAAAACAAGAGAGAAATATTTGTGTAAAATAAACTGTACGTATCTTTCTTAGATTTTTTTTTTTGATGAGTGAAACAACTAAAAAGGAAACCAAGCTATACAAGATGTAGGTATAGTATTAATTTTAATACCGTAATTGGGCAGATGAACGTCGGATATCGTCTGTATAAATATTCCGGTTTGTAATAACTAGCGCCTAACCGCCTAGTAAATATACGAGAATTGAGCATTGGTATTATACAACCTCGATTACAAATTGTTGTGATGTGGTAATCGATCAATACGTTGCACTCGAATCGACGTTGTCTAAGAATGCCAGCCATTGTTGATCCACTGGAAGAGATCGCATCATTTCTACCAGAGGTAAAGCCCTCTCACTCCTCACCGCCTCCCCCGCCGCCCCCACCAACGCAACAACCGCCTCTAAACCCAGATTGTGATACTGTGCCGGTAATCAAGAGCGAAGAACTGTACCCTGAAGTCGACAAAAAGACTTCACAGCAACGACTACCTCAGGACTGTGTCATTGTACCGATAGAGCTGTTGCCGGGAGTGGAACCCGGGCTTCCTCGAGTGTCCCAACGCCCCAAACAGCCGTACGAACAACCTTATCCGCCTCCAGGTGGGCCGGGATATTACTATCAGCCCCCTCCACAGTATGGCGCACCGTATGGTCCTTCGTCTTATGTCCAGCAACCGGGCCACCAAGCAGCAGTCATAGTTGTAAGTTTACTCACGACGCTTTACAATATCCATCGATCGTATTTTTTTCTTCTTGGAAGCATTGGGTCTACATTATAAAAAGGCTCGATTCGTCAAAGACAAAAATAAATAATCATTCAACTGTAATCTGTCAGGAATTTAAATTCTTCTGCCTACATTCAAGTATGATTGTTTTAATAATTCAATGGGTTTATGTTGGAGCTCATTCTAACTGCACTGAGCCACTGAAGATGTGTTTTCATGATTTCCCTGGAAAAGTATTAAATCACTGATGAAGTAAATAAGAGTGCAATAAGACCCAATTTCTTGTTTCATCACACTTCGTACTGCTTCAAGTGTAAACTACATAGTACTCGACGACTCTGAGAGCTAGCTAGGCTGCTTTCAAAAGCTTCATCGTAACTGACATATTTTACCAATTTCTTTGAGAACATTAATCTCAGCTCAAGATCAACATTCCATCAATATAACATTTTAATTATTCTCAACTTTCTAATCTAGATAAGAAGTTTTGTATTTTCATCTATAATATCGTTATCGTCAAGTTTGTGTCTCGTTGAACGATTGTTTGACGACATATTTCAGGTGGCTCGTGACACGCGTGACTCTGGCAGATATCATCGTAACACAGAACAGAGACGTCAAAACAACACGCGTTGGGACTCGAACACATTCGAGTCCTCGTTCGACGACGCTGAAATCCGTTCCAAGTTCATCCAGAAGGTCTATCTTATACTAATGTGTCAGATGACAGTGACAACCCTCATGATCGCACTGTTTGTATTCCACAATCCCACTCGACGTTTCGTCCAACATCACTCCTATCTGATCTACCTTGCGTTGATCGTCTACTTAGTGATTTACATAGCGCTTGTTTGTTGTGATAACTTACGTCGCCAACATCCTTTAAACCTTATATTACTTGCGATCTTCACGCTTGCTATGGCTTTCGTCACGGCTGTCATATCGGCTCATTATAATACTAAGATCGTGTTCTTCGCATTCGGCATGACGGCTCTAGTCTGTTTGAGTGTCACATTGCTCGCGATATTAGCGCCGTGCGACATCACTGGATGCGGCGCATACCTTTGCGTAGCTGGCTTAGCTCTCGTCGTGTTCGGTTTCGTCGCCGCGATTGTCAACTTGTTTATAGACATGCCGATATTAATTGTTGTTTACTCGTCGATTGCTGTTGTTTTGTTTTCGTTGTATTTGATGTACGATACTCAACAGATAATGGGCGGGCGAAAGATCGAGTTATCGCCAGAAGAGTATGTCTATGGAGCTTTGCAGTTGTATATGGATATGATTTTAATTTTCACACATCTCCTGACTTTGATTGGTCTATTAGGTGGTGACGATTAGAGAACAGAGTTGTATAGTGTTCTATATTATACTGTATTTAGAGAAAAATGGCATCAAATGGAATTGATTTGAAATTGATTTAACCGAACGTGATTGATTTCCGTAATGCAATTATGATATCGCAAACTATGAGAAATATTAATGTATTCTTGATAAAAAAATATATGGTAAAAAGTCATGATTTGATTATAAAATTTAATTTTATATCTAATTACGAAGTGTTCATAGCAGACCAGCTGTATCGATTTCACATTGCAGAAATATGATGGTTTTAGGTACAGTATCTTAGTTTGAATAAGACTTGGAGTCCAGTTAGATTTTGATCAAATAACTAGATCATGTTGATGGAGATTAATTCAGATTGCGAACAACAACAACGCCCTTGTAGGTTACAACATACACAAGTCGAGTAGCAAATAAAGATTGTACCATACCTGAAAAGTAGTAATTTTTCTTAGAATTAGTTAATATATACCGGTACGTTATAAAACCAAATAAAAACTTCACTGCCTGCAGTTACCGCACCGTCTTCCAGTTTCAGCAACGAATACAGTGGTTAGATGACGTAATGTTAGAAGCAAGAGTGGTACTGGAATAATAGGAGTGATTCTTTAATTCAATTTTACGATCAAAAGTTAATTTATGTAAATTCCCATTCTTTACTCAGAGATCCCAAAGCGGCTTGACATGTCTATGGAGTCTCTCTGTTGCGTTTGTATGTTAGGGGAATTCAGTGACATCGGAAAGAAAGGAACTGAGAATTAACTTGAACTTTTTTTTCATTTGTCTGTTCTCTACTGGTTCAAATTGCTTTGAATCCCGCTGCTGACGTCATGTTCATATGTAACCATCACGTATTATCAATATTTCACATCGGCGATTTGATAAACAAAGTTTTTGAACAATTACATTGGCGAAAGTAACAAATGAAAAAAAAAATTGTTACGATATTCCAGACGTACTTTCACATCCGTTTTCAGGCTAATGGTATGGTAATGGCGTCTGCTATAGCCTGAAGTTAGAAATCGAATTATCTCCTAAATGTCGTTCAAGTTTATTTTATTCCTTCACTTCTCCATTGAAACAGTTCGAATATTTCGTTTGATTGAATAACAATATATTACTGGTGTATTTGTTTATTTGTGATTTTAAATATATGATCATGAATAACTATAATATTTGAACTAAAAATGTATGATAAAGCCTTATGTTTGATCCATTTTAAACAAATTGTATAGTAATATATGAAATATGCTTCATTTTCATGAACAACATCTCTACTTATGATTTGAGATACAGTAAATAGCGGATTGAATGGGAATTGAAATTATTATCATTGTTGTATACTTGCTACTCTTCGTGACGTCACGCGAGAGGAAGCTATATACATATATAATCTCATCAGTTATTAGACCCCTCTCCCTCCAAAAAAATATATATATATATATATATGTATTTTGCTTATTTTGCGTTCGTTCCATAGTGTATAGGTTTTATGCATCGAATGAATCAGCAAAACTCAGTTGATGTTTATATATATATATATATATATATATATATATATATATATATATATATATATATATATATATATATATATATATTATTATAAGTTTGTGAAGAAACTTATTTCATTTCAAAGTGTAGGATGTAATTAATTCCACTATTGATTACTATTGCTTGGTTCGACTATTCGTGCATATAAAGGCCATACTAATTAGTCTTTTAATGCCACTTCCTCAAGATTTATTGCTTTAGTTTTCCTCGCTTTTCTTGTACCGTAACGTTTTACCCGAGATCTTTAATAATGAAAGAAAATAAGTTTACGTTTTTTTTAATGGGATAGCACAAGAGATTCCGTTTTAATAAAGCATACTTTAATATGTTTTTCTCTTCACCGCAATCTTCTTAATTGTTATTAAATATTTCATCTTTAACCTCGATTAAAGTAAAGAATGACTATGACAGTGAAATAATCTGACTCTTCAACATTTTGTTAAATCATGCCCAATGTCTTTCTCGTGGTGTTTCTCAGATGCTATTCTTTTCTCAATGTTCTGTTTCATTTTGATTGAAGTTCCAAGTGTCAATATAAACTTTTGTGCCGCATCAGTCACTTTGCATGGCATATTAGTAATCACTTCACCTGGCGTATTAGTTACACAAGAGCTAGGACGATCGTTAATTCAGACGTCTGATACTGTACCTTTCCTTCAAAGTGCAAGGCCATTGACAAACAGCCCTGTTGCGAAGCTTGAACCAGAAGTGAAGATCCGTTTTCTGTTCATCTGATACCTGTTATAAATCCTGTGCATACCACAAGGTTTAACACTAGTTTGAACAGATTAAAAAAAGCTTTGCGTTTGGTTCAAGCTGTATACTATAGTATGTGATATCATCAATGTTAGTTTTGCTTTAAATTAGGTGAGTTTTAGGTTAGATTGAATCATCTTCGGCTAGTTTAGGTTGGCTTATTTCCGGGCTATCTTGTTTTGAGTTTGTTTTACCTTGGTTTAGTTGTAGTTCAGGTTAGTTTAAGTTGGTTTAGATGCGAGCAACAATGTTGGCGTGGGTTACAACATACCCATGTCTAGCTGCAACTAGATTCTTGACACAAAGGTTTGTTTGTGTATTGTAGAACATTATTATAAGGAATGCACCTTGCTATGGTACCACTAATATCTCCCTTTTGATATCTGCCACGCCGCGAGAGGGCGGAAGGGGAGAGAAAGAGGGTGAGACCGGAGGGTGTAAGACGTGATATATGTTTTCTTGTAGCCATTGCTACTTGTGTCATAACCTCAACGAGATTAATATCTAGGCTCGGAAGCATCGTTTATTCAATCATATCTCCATATACTTTCCTCCGTGCGTTTCACTCTCACCAACACCTGAACGCACTCCTTCAATATATAGAGCTCGAACTAAAAAAAGTAGAAGTAATTTCTCTATGTGGCTAAACCGGTCAAATTTGTAATATTGCATAGAATTTGAAAGGGTATTTGATCAAATGCACGGAAACGGATTTTTACTTCAAGCTCTACAACTTGGGCTAATAACGCTATACCACTTTCTGTTCTGGTACTTGTCATTTACTGTACAGTATCATAAGGTTGGCGGGTATAGCCACAAATATAGAACAAAATCTCTACCTTTGGTTCTAGTTTGGTTCTTTTGATTCTGCTCGTTTGATGTATGGCACAGCTTGACTCAAAAGTAACATAGAATTTTAGTAGTAACAGGCAAATAGAAAACAGTATTTTACTCACAGCTCAAGCTATAGGCCAACTATAAACAGCGACGTAGAGAGTAAAAACTATCAATTGAAAAAATATACACATTGTGGAAATGCAGTCTTCTCGTTAGTAAAAGTTAACTTGTGTCCTGTTTTCATACTATCAGCCATTATTGTTGCTTTCAATTTGTACCTTCCATAGCATTTCACGATTTTTTTTTCAGCGCTCATCATCGTATGTGGAGACTCTGGGCATTCTTCACTCTTCTAAATTCGTTTAAAACTTGAACTTGAACAGTGTCCAAATCCATAACTGTCCTCATCAGCTATTTTACGCCTTTCTTGATTTCTCTTGCATCAAGAACGACTTATTTGATAGAAATTCATTGTTCTATACACCGAAATGAACCAAGTCGTAACGCACGGCTAAAGAGGGTAGTGTAAAGTACAGCAAAAGATGGTGATCCAGTTCAATCACAGGCGGCAGACAGTAACACGTTTTATTGTATATTGAAACACGACGAGTCTCTCTTGATGATCTCCTGATCCTCACAGCTGTGTGATGCGACGCGTGATGGGGATGTAAGCCTCAGTGTTACTGGTAGATAAGCCGTGGAGAGCGAGAGAGAGGAGAGAGAGAGAGAAAGAGAGAGAGAGAGAGAGAGAGAGAGAGAGAGAGGAGTGTGTGCTCAATTCTTATCTCACCACATATCAGATGTAAAGAATTGATTATGGATTATAGGATAACAACAATCAATTTATTAAGCTCTGTTTTCCCGAGCTAGCTTGGCTTCCCCAATTAAAATGGTAAATAACACGATAACAGTGGGGGAGCAAAATTCATAATCTGGGGTGCAGAATGGAGCAAAATGAGTATGATATTCCTGCTAACTTACCTTTATAAATTTCATACTTGGGAAAGCCAAGTTGGTGAACCCAGTAGTTCGTTCAAACAAGTGATTAGTAACCAGCAGTTACCTGTAACCAACAGGTAACCAATGGGAGATGACAAGTTGAACACCTAATTTAGAATTAACACTAAAAATCAATCAAACATGTATTTTCTATTTCTGTCGTGTATTTTAAAAAACTCGAGATTATTCTAGATCTAGATCATCACATCTAGACCTGCAATAAGATCAAATACACCATGGCTCAGTAAACCTGATCAAGTTAAGAGTTTCATCGTCCATACTATCATTGCAATCACTTCAGCCTTGTGGAGTACCTACTTCATTCAAGCATTTGTCCACATTGTACATACAACGACAACGCTATTGTTACGTCACTGAATGACTAGATAATACCTTGAACTCGAGCAACAGAATTGCCATCAGACAAATTGCCGTATCTTCGAATTGAATTCGTTATTTCCAGTTCGTAGTTGACTGGTTGCCGTAACTTACACTGTATGTATAACTGAGTGGACCGATCCAAAAGGTTGATACAATTATAACTTTTTAATTATCTCAGCGATAACATTTTTAATTTTAGTTCGGAATTTTCCGGAAAGTCCTCGCGTTTGTTCGAAGTCGAGAGCGCGAAGTCAATTATATCTCGAAAGTATGTTTATGAATTTTAATCTAACAAAATTGGTTTTTCAACTTTCGAAAAATACTTTTTGAATGCACACATGAAAAGAGAATCCAAATTAACTTCAGAAACTATATTTTATTTTGTTGCCAGAAAATAAATCACTGTATTTTTATGTGGAGCTATATATTTCCATCTCCAGGTGGCTTTATTTTACGGCTGCATCTATTTGGTTAAACAGGGTTGATGTTGTTTGTGCTCTTGAACAAGGAACTGTTCGACTGAAACAGAGTATATTATTCCGACGTTAGCGTTTTTCTTGCGGTTGAAATGCGGTGTCGTTGCCATACAAATGTCAATACCATTGAGTCAACATTATATCACATGATCTGGTTACTTGCACAGCGGAATCTGACATATATTACAGCCAGATTCAGAACCGTAGACAGTCTTTATATAACGCGTGATTCAATTGGTGACTTGTTAAGCAGGATATTATAAGCTCACTTCTGATTGGTCCTAACATTGGGGTTTTACTGTATGTGACTTATGTGCACCACCTATATATATATATATATATATATATATATATATATATATATATATATATATATATATATATATATATATATATATATATAGACTTAGATATATCTATTTATCTATATATCTATCTATATCTATATATCTATATATCTATCTATATCTATATATCTATATTTTTTATATATATATATATATATATATATATATATATATATATATATATATAAATATATATATATATATGAATATATATATATATATATATATATATATATATATATATATATACATATATATATATATATATATATATATATATATATATATATATATATATATATATATATATATATATATATATATATATACATAGAGAGAGAGAGAGAGAGAGAGAGAGAGATCTGAGGTCTTTTTGTTGTCAAAAGATACGGCATCGTTGCTAGGTAGATTGCAGTGGAGTGATCTTCGCTAGGTTATCTGATTTTGGTGGAAGTGCCGAGTTTTCCAAAAATAATTTGTGTCGAGTAGTCTGTATATATATATATATATATATATATATATATATATATATATATATATATATATATATGTATATAATATATAACATGGTTCACTTGGAAGGTCGTAAAGTATAATATTTTTTCAGGAGTTTCTGTAGGCCTACCTATCATGATTGTAAAACTGAAGATGCAAGTTCAAGTTCTTTAATGAAAAATTCTGAACAGAAGTTGATATTATTTCAAAGTGTTCATTTTTTCATGCATTCATTTTTAATTCGAATAATCTTAATTTTCAATAAGATTAGTTTTAAGACTTTTCGATATCAGTACGGTATACCATTTTTACAGTACAACTTTATCTTGCATATGACCAATCTACATCGTTCTATACGCGTAAAAGAGAAAAAATAAAAATGAAGATAAAAAATTGAATTGTATAACAATTTTAACCTGTATGATATCAATTAGCTGAGCATTCACGTTACAACCTAGCCGTCCGACATGATTAGCATCACGTGGTCTTTCCACCGCGCGTCATTCGACGTCACACAATGTCAGCCAGTGTTTACCACATCCCTCTTTGCGTTCTGAATTATTTACTACACTCGTGTTTTAACCCCGCGCTTTTTTATCACCGGAACTTGCCAAGTGGTTCCCCTTTGCCAGCAGCAAGAGGATATTGCTCAAAGAAATGTGCCTTCCGTTATGTCGCCGTCCAAACTTTAACAGCAGCGTCCCAATTCTGCGTTTGTGAACCTTTCATTTCTTGAGACAATGCGTTCAGAACCTTCTCATAGATTTTAACGTTTATTGGGTCTTGACTTCTGTTATTTGCTGTTATAAAATAAAATTATATTGCAACGTACTAAAAATTATGGAATCGTTTATATACTAAGATTGTTCAATAATAGTCGAGTAAATCTACATCAATGATAGCATTATTATAGTCTCGATTGATAGAAGTTTTTCATTATCAAAAGATCGTCGACCGCTCAAAAATGGAGTTCAGATTGATATTTTGACAATTCACTCAACATTGTAAAACGATCTGTTGAAACTGTACGTGAATATATCGTGATTAATAATTATGTCGGTTTCAATTGTTCATCCAGTAACTATAGATCAATTTCACCTTTAGTCAAATAGCAAATTTTTCCATTCACAATAATAATGTTCATGTTTTGACAGTTTGTAAACTGCAATTACATACACCGAATACAATGTGTTTCAAATGTAATATACGAGTATAACCTGTGTCGAATGTACAACATAATATACTTCTAAAGTGTTACTCCGTGGGTAAATAACAATATTCAAAGTGAGGTACAAAAAAGAGGTACAAAACATGTTCAAGAAAGCTTCATTTACACTCGGATACATTTCACTAGGATGTGACATCTTTTACACATCGATGATTGTTAATATGTCATAACGTATACGTCTTACAAATTGGATACCATTATAAATCAGTGGCAATTGATCTGCTGATAGCAAAAGAAGTATTCGCGAGAAGATAAGTCTTGTGTGTGTGTGTATATGTGAATAAGAGAGAGAAAATGAGAGAGAGAGAGAAAGAGACAGAGAGAGAGAGAGAGACAGAGAGAAAGGAGATGAGAGGTGTGTATCAGCTGGAGCGAAGTAAAGTTGTAATAAAAAGTGTTTCAACTAAAAAAAAAACTCGATCACAAAACCAATATCTACACCTCTACATCATCAAAATGATAAATCCAAGGATATATATTTATAATCGTCATTTCGTTTGGAATTTCTCATATAATATACGTTTCCCTGAAGAATATCTTTATATTTCTTGTATTTTGATATATATGTGTTTCATATTTTTACGATCTTTTATGATAACATCGTGTTATTTTGTTTGTTGTCGAATCGACTTGCAATGTGATCAGTTTTCGACTATTCTTGCCATACATACGTCTTCCAGTTGAAAACAAAACATTGTTTCTTTGTTCAACAGTTATATTGCATTGTTGTATAAATAATTGCTTTCTCTCTGACAGAAAAAACTCTCACGAGTCTTTGTATAAATGTTTGTGCGCATGCTCAGAGGGGTGTGAAAATACATACGGAAATAGAATAAATAAACAGGAAGAAAACAAATTATTTTATTTAAACCACATAGAAATATGAAATACGATAAAGATCGTTGCTTGTACGTCAGTATACACACAGTTTAAAATAGGAATTTCAATGAGAATTTTTTTATTATTATTGAAATATGCATATTCTAGTTGGTGGAAAGATGGCTGATTAATGAAGCTAACAATAGCGTAGCTATGCTGAATATACTGTGCTCACAATCCAGTCGATCGGAGGTTCTCGGTCCATTTATCGTACCGAATATATATGGAAAATGAGTTTTTCGTTTTTTAAAATTGTTTGGGGAACGCTTTGGAATTTTTTATGGAATTATAGGCCCCACGAATTGGATCCAATTTATTTCATATGTCCTATAATACATACAATGACAATATTGAAATGTTATATATATCGGAATGACTTTCTTATATATCAATACGTTTGGTTCTTCTTCGATATTCTTGTTCGATTTGTTCGAAGGTTTTTTTCATTTTCTTCACGAGAGGTAATAGTATTTTTATTAAACTTATTTCTCTCAATAAAAGCTTGCCATTGAAGAATGCCACCCTGCATGTTCAGTCATGTCTAAGAAGGAGTATTTCTCAGCACAGCCCCTCCTTAACGGTGTTCTGGTGTTGTGTGTGTTCGGTATCCAACGTGCCGTGAATATCTCAACAGCGGTGCCAACAGAACGAAGAAAACTATAATTCAAAATAAAAACCATGATGAAACTGATGAGAAATAAGGCTACCAACGTAGCAAATATAGATACATTTTCTACACTTATTTTGTTTCAATTAGTGTCGACAAGTTTGTTCGTAAAGTTTTGTGGTTTACAGCACAATCATGTGTTGTTTTGTGTTTTTATATGAATGGACGTGGTTACAAACTCGTCTTCATAAGATGGCATTGTGATCAATAAGCTGATTGATTTGAGAGGTATTATAAGTTGATAAACTTGTATCGTGAAGTTGAGAAACAAATAGAAGTGAGAAAACCTCCATTAAACTCATTGATCGAGTTTTCGAAACCATCGAGGACTTGACATTTCCAAACTTATTGTTTCCCAATTAAGGTTAAGGGTGACGAAGTAGGATCGTTTGTTCGGAAAACCGCAAAGGTCAATTTATTTTAGGGTGGTAAGATTACCCATTTGAAGGAAATTATCGATTCAATGTAACTGATTTAACAATCGGTAAAGAGTAAACTAATGAGTTCAGTGATCCCTTTCATTTGAAAGGGACAGAGTTTTGTATTGATTTTCATCTTCTTTTATAAGTGTGTATTCTTTCTCCACAAATATTCCTTTTTCTCAGATGTGCTGATGTAGATATGTATTATTGCTGAATAAGTATAAAATACGGCATCAATTCTGGATAATTTACATTATTTGGTGGAGGAGCCGAGTTTGTCAAAGTTTATATAATTTCCTTCATTTTCATAATTAGGCTAGTCTCTAAGATAGAATTCACAATGTAACTTTAATATTCAAATTTAATAGACCTAACCTAACCTCACTTAACGTGACCTCACGTTGAGTTCAACTTGTAAACTTATTCAGGTAGTTTGAACTTTGACACGCTCAACGAAAGAGAAGAAAAGAAGGAGAGGGCATTAGCGAACTAAGCCGCATGGCTGCATGAACTCAAGTGAGTCAGATTCATTTAGAAACGTAATTCTTCTATTGTTGAAATCGAAGGCTTGAAATTAAATGCATTGTTGTCAACCATTAAGAGGCCGCTTTACATCTTGCCTACCGGCTTGATTGCAGACGTTCGGGACCCAACGTTGGAAATGGAAAACCAATCACCGTATCAACTTACAGTTTTCGGTTAGATGATCACTAAAATTCAATACGTGTTCGAACGAAGAGCTTTAGTTCGTAGTATGTTTTCAACCCTTTCAAAATAATTGTCAAAAATTAACATGTTTCTACCTGTTTTTCATTGTTTTTACATTTTTTCCAGAGTAATATGATATAGAATTATGATTTTAACTGAACGTAGAGGCACAGATATACTCACTTTTGTTTCATTGCAAAAAAAATTAGACTAATTGGTCCTACCGTTTACCCACCATGTGTTGGGAGCTAAAGGCCTGTATTGACGCTTTTTGCGTCGCCCTATAGGTTTTACTATCTCACTCATGGGTTGTGAGATGTAAAGTAGCCTCTTAACTTTTTACAACATCATTGTTCATCAATACAAGTTGAAAAATATCTTTGTTAGATTATTTTGTTTATACTTCCTATAGAAAGGCTCTTTTGGAGTGTTTTCACTTGGTAGCATTATTGGGAATCGTTCAACATTTTATTGAAATAATAATGGGCCAACAAACAGATGAAGATTAATCTTTCTTCGCCTTCGTGACGCTCTTTTCAATTAAACGAAATATCATTTGAAAGCTAGCTGTGTTATTCATCAAATACTACAAGACATTATCATCCGAATTGTCAACAAACCATTTCATTAATCTCTTCTTATTTCATGAAATGTTCTGATGAAATAAAATGAATGAGAAATACTTTATGATCTGTATGATGTTTTTTTTAGGTTCAAACGAAGTGATTATTACTTCTTACAATGAATCGCTCGCAAAGAATCGCTCAGAGAACCTACGTTATTGCTATTTACTAAGAAGTATAATTAATCTCTCTCTCTCTCTCTCTCTCTCTCTCTCTCTCTCACCCCTACCCTCTCTCCCTTTACATACAGAAACTAATCCATATACTGAACTTAAGTCATGTCAGAACGATGTGGACTGATTAAATGTAATCTGAGGTAAGGTCGAGTTACAATAGGAATGGCTTGTTTTTCATGATCACTTTATCTAGTGCTGTGCCGAAACACTTGATCACTTGATATGTCTCGTTGTGAGTGTGACGTAATATAAAGCGTCGTAAACCAAGTGATCAACAATGTATCATCTACAATTATAGCATATCACAAGTTATATTGTTATTGATGTGCCAATCCGCTACACAACAATGTACATTTTCGGTTTCTAGGAGCCAAGGTGAGGTTGCCTACAGTATAACGTCTCCTTCGCGCGCAATTTATATTTTTCTCATCAGATTTTAATAATATGGAAGGCCTTGGCTTGGTTACTTGACGAAAAGTGGTAGAATACATCTACCCTGTGTTGTTTGATTTGAACCATACAACGATAAAATGACGTACTTATATAAAGAAAATAACTTTAATAATTTCCGTGAAGAAAATGAGGTGACTGGTGTAAGTTTAAGCAATATCTCACTTAGATATTTATTAAAAAATTTACAACATACTTCATTTAAAATAGCAACGTAATAAACCTGGAACTAAAAAATGATTTATATTTCAATTTGAAGAAAATTTCACATATTTTTTTTCACCTTCCATTATTAAAGAAAACGTGCAAATGCTTCAAAATCCCTTTTGTAAAGCATGCAGCTGGTCTTTATACTTTGCTAACATAAAAAGGGAATGAAAATGGTCTTATTGAATCCCTTAATCAGGACTGCGGTGAAAGGGCGTCGCTATTCGCTATTGATTAGACGAGAGATTTACATGAACTATATAGGAGAGAGGTGTCGGTTGCAGGCTCGGAGCTTCTAAGCACTCGTACGAGGATAGAGATGAGACGGTCGATTTTAATAACTGTGAATTACTGTAACAATAGTAATTGGAATGGGCTGAACATTATTAACTTTTAAAACTATATACCTACATAAAAGATATCTTTTCAACCATATTGTTCAGATCTGTTGATATCAGGAAGTCAATTTCGAAGATGTGATTATTATTTCTTTGTAAATTTTGACTCGCAATGTACAACTTCTTATTTCAGAGTATGAGAGTGTTTTTTGATCTTTAAATGGTTCAGTTGGTGGCTAAACCACATCACTTACAACAAATACTTGTTTCTGCTTAGAAACCCACTCAACAATTAACTCAAGCATAATCACAGATGCGATTCTCTTGCAAAGCGTTAAGCGTTATATTTCATCTTTTCAACTTGCTCGCTTGATCTGTGAGGTAGACGAACTTTATAACTTTAAAGTGGCAAATTTCCCACATTTTCTTCTCTACGTTTTCAACCTCACTCCCTCCGTAGTTTCTATCTCGCTTTCTCTCTCGTTAATCTACCCTTAAGTCGATTCCGCCGTTTCTTTCCAACGCGGCGGCCGCAAACTTGTTATACAGTTGACTCTAATTAGTAGCTATAAATTTGTATGCGAGTCATAATTTTCTTTTTATTATTCAGTATTAAGTTTTCTCATTTTATTAATCACAAAAGAATCAGAATGAAATGACAAAAAGAGGGAAAGTTTGCTTCTTCAAGTTAGTTATAAAGCCTACCAACTTTATAGGGGTTAGAGATTATACGAATAGTTTTTCACCCTCAGCTTCTTATTTCTTCATTGAATATCCTTGCTATTAATCGACTTATAATACTGCATTGTGTAGTAAATAATTCTTGACGAAATTCTCTCTTCCTCTTAGTCTGATCTTCTGTTACTGGTTCACGAGTTTTTCCAGTGAAGCTGTTCAAGGTAACAATGAGTCATGTCAGAAAAGACAAAAGATGTGACTTGATCGGTAGAACGTAAAACCTTTGTTTCAGTTTCTACTCGAGCATTTTCACCACACTTATGTTACGTTACAAAGAGCCAAGCCCTATTTGAAGCGAGATTTAGGTCCATGTTCAACCCATGCGGGCAGCGTTGTTGTTGTTGTTGTTGTTGTTGTTGTTGTTGTTGTTGTTGCGGGCAATCTAATTATTGTAAATCTACCTGATCGAACTAACTGAACTAATCTAATTCAAGCCTTGACAGCTGTCATACAAGAGTGAACAACAATGCTGTCAGAACAGAACGTATTAACAGTAACTTGCTGAATCGTTGTAGCAAACCATCTGATATATTTGGCTATAACTTTTAATACCAACAATCTACTTTGGTGGAAACATAAATATTTTTAATACCTAAAAAACGGTGAGCGTTAGAACCATAAAGCTTATGTTCTGTATGCAGCAAATAAATGTATAACGTCTGTTTGTATACGAATGGTAATTACAAATAGCATTAGATTAATAGTTCAAATGGTACCATTTCTTAGGTAGCAAAAAGATCCGTGTTTCTACCGCATTAGAATGTTCCTATCGCATACCTTACAAACGCTATGCTCAGAATATAGGCCTATCAGATATCAGATATATGTTGTTGTTAGGCCACAATACCGTGTAAGTATGCGATATACAGCCCCATTACGTCAGAGCTATATAGAGATATGAATTACTGCTCTAACATTTACACGATACTTAGTGCAAAATAATAACGGCTTTATCCTAGTTTACTGCGCTATATAATGCATAATAAAATGAATGCTTTCATCATTCATTATTCACATTCATCCCCATCATTATTCTCTCTTTCGTGTATATATTGTCTTGTTCGTTTATTGGTCCATTTTTCAGTGTATTCTTACTAATTTGTATGGAGGTATAGAAACCTTCCGTTTCACAAAAAAAGTTTTAGATTGTCTTGAAACAAATCTAGTAATTATAATACCTTTTGTTAGAATTCATTTGATCAATTGGAACCGAATGAGGCGTATAAGTAGACTTTGCAGAGCTTTGACAGGCACTGACGGGTCGACACACCCGAACGTCATTGCTCGTAGGCAAGATGGACGGTCAATCGCGATGTGGATGTGTCATTTTAATTGTCCTGGGAATCAGCCTGTTTTAATAAGCATATTTTTTCTCTTCATATTCTGTCAAAGACACCTGTTCGACTAATTGTACCTCATTATATAGACTCAAAGAAATAATACTTTTCTCCTCTCTCTCTCTCTCTCTCTCTCTTTCTGCCTCACCCCCCCCCCCCAACCCTCTTGTAGTCTCGTCTCCATTCAGCTGCAATGTGAGACGATGTGTGTCAATAACATATCAAACAGATCTTTGTGGCGCGTCACAGGTCATACCAACCCTGACATGTGACTACAGAATTTTAATGTCCCACGAAGCATACAAGAACATTCAAGTCAGAGGTCAAAATGTCACGCTTCAAATATCTGGGAATAAAAGTATCATTATAATACTGATAATGTGATGAATAATAATAAATGATAACTGATGAACACTTGTAATTTGGAATAATACCATTATTGCGAGATATTTGAACCTGATATTTTATTGAAGTTGCTTGGGTGAGAGTTATAAAATATTTTTTTATCTTTCCTCAACTCTTAATTAAACATTTCTGCCTCAGTCTAGGCCAACTTAGTATGATGTAAGAGCACTTGGAAAATAATGATACCAAACAACTTGCAGTATAGTCACTGAAACAGAAGTGAGAATTGACGCAACCTGGAATATTCCTGGAATGTAATTGTCATAAATTACCCTCAGTATTTTGTGCGATAGTTTCTCTTCTATAATTTCCCTTTCTATAGTATATACAGCTGAATATCGTTCTATAATGCTTTTATGAGGTTCAATTCAATACCTCTATCAATTAAACTACGGGAATAAATCATGATACCTTGTACAGATCTGCCATTGTTTCCTAAGGGGAAGACGAGAACAATCCTGCTCAGGTGTGTCTTGCCGGGCGCATGCTCTGTATCACACACACAGAGAACATGTGCATGTTTCGAGGGGTCGATGTTGTCGGAGGGAATTTATTATTCAAAGGGTTGCAAACGTTTGATGTGTGAGTGTTTTTCATCGAACACGTGTTACTGTTTTGATATCTCGATGGATTGTTTATGTTAAGTATTTGAGTTGAATACAAATGAGCCAATAGGATGACTTCTAGGAGCGAGCGATGTTACGCTAGGTTCGCTAGGTTCGCTCGGATTGACACAAGCTTAGAACAAACATCCGCCGAACATCACGCAGGACAGGCATAACCAATTAACTTGTAATGTAACTGCGCTTGAAATCAAGTCAATCGTACTAATCAATAGATCAAGTATTACAATAACATAACAATGAGCAGCATGGAATTGTACTTCAGAGAAAAAATCATTTATTCATGACGGCTGTTTATTCTTCACGGTGAATGATCATGAAGGCCCAGCTTACTATAAATTTGGAATTATAATTGCCGAAAGTGAAAATGAGTGAACAAATAAAAAATGTGAAAAATTGTAAATTATAGTATTGTGGAGAGGGGTGTTTATTATGATGAAGAGAACAATAGCGGAGCCAATTTAGTATGACGTATTTCGCGATAACCCTATATAGGTAATAACAATTGTGATGCGTAATGCACTGCATCTGTGACCTATTGCATTGCAGCGCATTATAGTGCATTTTAGTGCTCTATGCAGAGCATTACAGGCTTTACTGGCTCCTCTATTGCTGGCATTATGTTGAATCCATGCCTTTGATTTGCCATGTTCCCTGGCTGATAATAGCCATGCAGTCATCCAGTGTGAGATTACATGCCCAACGTTCAATAATCACATGAATGCCACTGGAGAGACACCAGGGACTCACAGGAATACCCAGCTTTAATAAGGAATAAATTAATCAAGTGCAATAAACGTATGTGCGGCCACGGTCAGCCTTGTGACTTGGAACACAGCTAATGCGGTTTTCTTATTAGTAGTTTTGTCTGACGTTGACCAACTGTGTTTCAAGTATCTCAACAAAAAATGTAATTCTTCTTTTATATGTAAAAATACTTTGTTTGAGAATATGTTTTGTTGCTTTAGCTGTATTGATTGTCGTTGAGTTATTATTATTGATAATATTCTCATTGCATAGGGCAAACTTTGCATGTATAATGAAATAAAAATTCTGCCGAAAATTAAAGTTACCAACTCGAAAAAAGATTGACACACGCAGCCAGTTGGAATCAGATTAGAAACAATTCGAACTAAAATAAAAGAATAAAAACAATATTTCAAAACAGGTCATTTCAAAAAGGAGGAGAGAACTAAAGATTGAAAATTGCAATGAGAGTCATTATAGAAAGTCCAAGTAATTATTTACAATGGAGAGACTATTATTTGTCTCATTATTTTAAAAAACTCTTGAGTAGGATGCATAATTTATTTTAGTCATTATAAATGTATAGAAATGAGTATTTCGTAACCTGAGCGTAGAGTAGAAACGTAAGAAAATGAAACCTCGGTTCTAAATGACTACGCTGTGAACGCAGATATAATTAAAGTGTTGATATTCATACCTAGACTTAGTTCACACTAGTTCATCTCTATGCCATTACTTGCTTTTGATGTATTGTTAGAGTAATTGACGGTATTCATTTCATAATTGAAACGTTGCTTGTATACGACCGATAGGCCAATGTATTCAAGAAAATAGCTCATATATCCCGTTTATAAGTCACATATTAATGAAGGGTTTAACGAAGCCTATCTCTCATCATGACGACGTAATATACGTGCTTCGAAAGCGAATCTTTCTCACCTTACCTCCTTTCAAGCCCTTCTCATATTGCTAACAAAGCAACAGCGTAAACGTGAATGCATACCCAAACCACAAGAGCACTTTATGAAACACGTGGTACGTTATATCTAACTAATGCTTGTGTGTAATAAACAAACATGCACACAACTAACATGATATTGAAATCCCACTACAGGATTTGATCAAAAGGTACGATTTATTATATAGTCAATTAAATTATCTCTCAATGAACAATGTGTTTGTGTGTATGTGTGTGGGCGTGGTACACCTGACACGTCTATTGCAGATGGCCGTATGCATGACAGAGATGACATTGCTGTCAGGAGGATTGTTAGTGTGGTTAGAGGTCACTATGAAACGGTGATTTATAGATTTATGGAACAGGGGTTGATTAATCATGGCTATTAAATGGTATGTGATTGCTAGACAGATAATTGCGCACACGTTTTTCAACGTGGATGTAATTGGTGTGGTTTATGTGCAATCATTCATAGCGACGGCTGGAGGCGCAACTAGATATCGTATTCATACCTTTATATTCCGCCAAGTTCACTAATTGAAAGGTAATTTAATTGACTGTTTATTAACTTATTGCAGTTTCTAGCCACCTCGGATGACGGTGTTATTTCTATTCACTTATCCAGGATTAACACTAATAATTTGATCTACAATTTTTATGACAGAATTCTAGAATTGGTCATTATTTTTACTGTCATGAATTACAAATCCATTGAAAAGTGTTCATTTACAGGATTTGTTCACTTGAATAATAACAGATACAGCGATGGTTGTGGAAGATATTTCTCATGTGCACGCGTTTATGGCTTCAATTTGTCTGCTTCTTACAAATTTGTTTTAAGGAACAGTTGCTATCATTGCAGTACAGCGAACAGGTGAAGCAACAATTTTGCAATACGTTAAAATCAAATTGTTGTCTGTCTCTTTCAATAATGAGTAACGTCACTTGCGATGCCTATATTTTTTACTGTCCATTAAATTGCTGAAATATTCACAGTTTAACTTGAAGTGACAGTATCTTTTCAAATCGTCTGTGACTACGTATGTGGTTTACAAGTATGAAACCTCATTCCTGTACATTGTGATTGCTATAATTGGATGGTCATATAGTCTTCTTATTTATTTATATCATTAATGATTATTGTTTGACAAACAACCTCACCAACAACCGTTGGGTTATTTGGGGTAACAAATGAGTAGGTGGTAATGAAACTATGAAGTATTTAAAATTAAATGAACGTGTACAAAAACCCATGTCTTATGCGGAACTCGAACCCACGAGCGGTGCCTTATAGTTGACAGCCATGCAGTGTATATTTCTTATTTTCACTTTCCATCTATAGAAGAATAAAATATTCCTTGCACTAGTAATTTTATTTTAAAATATAAAATAAAATCACATAATTTTCACTCTATTATAAACATAATTGAGAAAATTATAGATACGACTGATAAGATGTGTTCAAAATTATGGCAGAGAGAACATTTAGGAAGCCTCTGAGTTGATGGTCGTGTAAATGAGAGGTATTTATACCATCCCCCGGGGAGGAGCAAGTTGATGAGACTGTACCATATTTAAGTCATGGGTTCTGATCCCTGACAGGTCACTCGACACCAATAACCCCGTCACGTGACCTAGACCACGTGCATCCCGTGACAAGGAACCGCTCAGTGAGCACGTATATTTAATACACAACTCGGCGGCCATTGTTACCTGTCTCCTGAAGAGAGATGGAAATGTCAGCCGCTATGCAGTCCTCTAATTCAACACAGTAAAACTAATGACACCCTGTTTTCTTCCTTGCTTTGAAATTGTACATTTTATTTTATATTGACAAAAAAATAACTTGATCACTTGAAGAAACGAAAATTATGACTATAAATTGTGATAATTGTTTTTTTATCAATTTTCAATTTTTGGCTCAATTGTATGCTGAAATTTGCTATAAAAAATGAAGAATCAAAGAAGAATATATCTGTGTATGTAATAGTGAAATACTAAATAAATGAATATATTATAATAAAGAAAAACAAATTAGAAGAATCTAAGAAAAACAAGATGAAAATCAATAAGAATTCCGAAGATACTTTTTCCACAACATGAATGATTCAAATATCCCTGATCTTGCTAAATAAGTTACATTGTGAACAATTATTACCTTGGAGGTAATAAGATCGCCCTTATGCTGCCGGTCTGAACTATCCTAGTTTGTCAACTTCGATTCAATTGTGAAACAATTACTCTCCGTCATGTTTTCCACTTCAATGAAAAAGTATACATTTTGAGTGATAATGTTCTTCATGTGTTGACGAAGACATCCGAATGAAACATGTTTCGTCACAACTTCCTCGTTGACGCGCCCGGTCACGCGGCGTCATACAACACTATTTTGAAGCTCTCTTTATATCGCGTGTTACATGCAGTTGAAACTTTCCAAGAAAATAAATTACGGTGGAAAAACAGAGCATTCGTTTGACATATATTGTTATCATGGTTTTGTCACCTTAACATCATTGTTGGATTAATTAAAAGTTCTTGAAAGGTCACAGATATGGAATGTGCAATACACAATCTGATGATATATATATATATATATATATATATATATATATATATATATATATATATATATATATATCGATTGACAATTGTGTGTTATCATATGTTGTTGAGAAGATTTTACTGTTGGAATTACTTTCATATTGGCTTTTCGAAAATGACCTATATTTGTCAGTGAATCTAGTGGTACCCGCTAGAAAACCAATCCATATTCTTTGTTCCAATTCATTTTCTAAATTATATAGATTGTCGACAATATTCATTTTGTTACTGGAAAACATCTGAGAGTATAACTAATACAAACGAAGTATAAACGATTCTAATTTCTCCCTCATGAGTTCTGGCTTTCATTGTCTTTGAGACTGGTGAAGAGTCAGCATCCATATATGATCACTAGTAGCAGATCAGTCAGTACATTCATCAATATTAATATCAATTTATCAATTTAACTTGTCTGTGTATTGACATATTCGGTAATTCGTTTTTTTTTATATATATAATTCAACTGATTATCCATATTATCTAGCTATCTATATCCATGTATCAGAGTGTCTACACATACAAGATCTATTGATTTATCTCAATTCCGTATCGATCAATCTGAAATCTTGTAATGTATCATTATTTGTTGTTTCATTTTTTTGAATTACAAACTACTACTAAGAACTACTAGAACTACTAAGAAACTACTAGTAACTAATAGAATTACTAATTCGTTGATAATTATAAATGATGGCTCCTTGCCATACTCAAATGTAATGCTATTAATAAGTTATATTGTAAAATATGTGAATTGTGTACCGATTTTCTCGAAAGAGGGTTAAAGGAATGAACACTACTACTACTACTACTAAAAAAAATAAAAATAAATAAAACCATCAATCTGTAGCCTAGTTGTGATATGTATAAAAACATGATGAGGTGAAAACAAATCTCGTATATTCACTAGGAAATTGCACTCCAAGCTATTATTATTGAAGCGAACACAACGAAATCATCGCGAGCCTCATCACTTTTAAACAATATTATTTGTTCGTTCGCGACGTTTTAATTAACGTAGGACATGATTGACGGAAACAATCCGAGCTATAGTGTATTGATCCGGCACTTTATTATCTTCGCCCCGAAACTGCGTATAAATGTCGAGATTTACATAACCCATTGTGTATTTCAACTGAAACGGGAGCAAAACTAATTTATTGTCATGACTAATTTGACAATGAATATTGATTTATATATTGGAAAACGCGGGAATGGTTTTTAATCACAATTTCTATCAACCCAGAAATTAGTGACCTGTGAACTTTACAAAGGAAAATGGCGTGTTTAATCATTTTGTAAACCATCCGCTATTTTTTATTCACAGTGTAATTATATTGTCTAGACTCTCAGCTTGTTTGCTGATTTCAACATATTCTTTGCGTCAGTTAAACATTTCGTGAGGTATCGGTGGAGGGGCCGGGTTTCCCTCACTTCCAGGATCATGTGGTTGTTTCAGTTTTCATTAAAATATTTTGGAATTACTCCATTTCACTTTATATTCATACTTTATATTTATTACAAATTGATACGTATCAAGTGTGTCTGAGGAATTATCAGTATATTTGTCATTTTGCTTTCAAAATCTACTTCAAGTTTTATACCTGATCATGTCAATTCTAACAATTCCCCAAACAAGAATTTTTCTCATTGAATAATTTACATTTGTATAACTTCTATTGACTGTATCACATCTAAAGAACAAGATAGAAAATGAATGAATTTTGAAATTTCAATTTCACAACAATGTGTAGACCCTATGATTACATATTTGTTATGGTCTATAGGCTGTATGATATGATGACAATATATTTGTCAGACTTAACGATATGTTATTGTACGTCTGCTATAACTTTGCTTAAGAACATATTGCCTTATGTGAAATGCTAAAGGTTTGTTAGCTCGGAGTGAGTTAATGATGTATCGAGGATGTCCGCCATCCTACCACATAATTGTATAGCCTCGAACCAAACGACATCAAACCAGAACCAATGTAATCAAGACTCTAATGACATATTAATCATGTTGAAAGTGTAGCACATCACGTGATTGTTTTGATAACAAGTTGTTCAGATCACCGGACTTCCCCTCATAGCATGCTAATCGACTTCGATAGCTCGATCATCGTATAAAGTATAAGTCATGTATCGATTACACTCACGTTGTATAGCAGCTTGTGCAAGTTGTGGTTGCTTGTATCAGAAATGTGTGATTTAAATTTTTGAAATTTATAATTTCATTTCATAATTTTTCATTTTTGTTTTTCGGAAACTGAAAGACTTTTATCTGCGGCGGAAACTTATGGTCACCGACAGCGCAGTCCTGGTGTTGAAATTCATTGGTTTTGAATAATTAAAATGGGGTGATAAGATCGCCCTTGTGGTACCCTGTCCAAACGATCATATCTTTCATCCATAGCCTTAATTGGGAAACAATGATTTTGTATCAAGTTTTGATGTTATTAGGACAAAAAAAAAGTTTTATAAAATTGAATTTCGAAGCCAAACCTAATTCATTCACTTGAATTGTTGACCCGACTTTTACTCCAATGTACAGTTCTGGAAGTTGCAGCACTTTTCTCCTAGTTTACGACATCAAAATATGTTGCTCTGTTTGTCGTAAGTAAGATAGCC
The DNA here is from genome assembly GCA_964007535.1 of Brachyptera risi. Lineage (NCBI taxonomy): Eukaryota > Metazoa > Arthropoda > Insecta > Plecoptera > Taeniopterygidae > Brachyptera > Brachyptera risi. The sequence continues at coordinate 41,283,870 of OZ023328.1, forward strand.
ATGGACCATGCGGCATATGAGCAGGGATATGCCTGCGGCTAGCGAATCAATGTTCCGTATGTTTGGCTTACATCCGGCTATCCCTCATCGTGTTATCCCTGCCATGCACGAACAACATCAAATAAATCTCTCGGCTAAACCCATAGTTAAACTACTGACCAGATCGGCTTCGTTGGCCAATCAGATCATTCAATTAGACATACGAGACTTTACATACCAGACAAGAAACATTTGCTATTAGGTAAATATGTCTAAGATCAATTCATAGCTCAAAATCAACCATTTCACTCGCAGTATTGAAGTTTAATTATATATATATATATATTCAACTTTAGAATAGTTTTCTATTATAATTACTAAAAGGTGTAAGTACGATAAATTTTTCAAAATCAAATAGAAATGTTCATTTTTATTGAGAAATCAAGGGAATATGCAATGAATGAACTTCGATCAGAAATTTAGATCTATAACAAGTCTACCTATTTGTGTGACATTATCTTGAGTATAACCAAGTCAATTATACTGGTATGATTTAGAAGTAGCTCATAACAATTGAAGAAACATCCAGTTCCATCCCCCAATGACCTCGTTGGGTCAAGCAACAAAGCGAGATATCACTGCTTCTTGTTTGAAATAGACCCACGGCGCATGATGTACTTTAAGACCATATACAAAACAAACAATAAGCCAACATCAAGATGGAAGCAATTATGTTTTTGTTGCATGTTTTGCTTTCTATTCATTCAAAAGTTTTTCACTTTTTAGCGTAATAATTACATGCTTTTTGTTATGTTTTTGTTGAGAAAGTTATTCTTTGTTTCCTCAGTTACTTAGATGATTTTATGTTTTTTGCTTCTTGTGGGTAACAAACTAATAATGTATAATAATACCACTACTAATTAGAAATGTAAGAGGCTTACTCAGGCGTATTTTACGTGAAAGGTCGTCCGTCATATTTTATTCAGTACAACATTAGAGGAACCGTGTATCACCCGCTTAATGTAAAACTCAAACTTATAACTGAGAACTAATCGTATTGCAGAGGATGATTGACAGGTTACGATTGCAACCAACGTGGGTATAGACTAAGCAACTATAAAAGTTGGGAGCAAACAAACTTATATTAAAGTTGTAATAATTGTAAAAATATAATTTAGGGAACATTGTTCACTTATTACAACAATGGGTGACATTACTTTGAAGGCGCCTAATATCTACCAGCAATGCAGTACGAAATGAACTGTGGTGGTTTACAAAACGAAAACTCCCAACAGTAGGATATCATAAATACATGTTCATCGTTGTACAGCTTCTTATAATTTTTCACTACTAGAATTGTATATGACAGAGATAAGAATAAAGATTGAGGCTATATTATTTTGTGGATTATTTTAAACTTTGAAATATTTTTAATTTTTTGAAACTGCAAGATTATATTTGCTGGGCTTGTTTAGACACGAAATTAGTAACTCATATTTGTTGCAATATATATCAGTTGCATATATACATGCAACTGTATACATATATTGTATATACATACATTGTTGCAATGTTGTTGCAATAGAATGCAATACTGTGAACTGATTATGGGATATTTATGTAAGAAAGATTTTTACTGGCTAATACTTGATTTAACAGTAGTGCTGTCAGTTACTTGCAACAATGTGTGACTTCACAAGAGCGTTCACTCGAGAAATAGGTTTTAATTGTCAAACTTAATCAGAGTGATGAAAAGACATTACGTATATATATATTTATACGAGTTTGTGTAGAAGTACATTTGCTAGTAAACCTGTACGTCCATAGCTCGCGATAAGTAGTTAAAAGCTGTGAAGTACCGTCCGAGGTGTTTACATGAATTGTGTACGGGAATAATATATTCTCATTACTAATCCTGGACTCATAGGGAACTGAAACTGCATGCATAAACCTATATAAAGTTGTGTGCTTCAATCTGTGCTAGCTATACTGCGTGTTTTATAGCGGAGAGAAAAGTTTATTTAACCACCAAAACGGTCGCCACTCGAACAGAGTAAAACAATATAAACTATCAGTTATTAAAATAAGATCTCACAAAAAATAAGATATTCATAAAATATAGAAATTTTGTTAGATTGAATAAAGCTGGTGAAATATTGGGTGAAGAACTACAAATTATATCGAAACGGTGTGGTGAATTTACATGCATGAATAGGCTGTTATGACAGGTGCATAAACATGAAAATATATAATACTAGCAATAACAAAATTGAAATTAAATAATGCTGGCCGAACAGGTGATTACGAAAGAATAGCGGCAAAACCAGAGCCTCTTATAAAGCCAATATACTGAACTATTCCTTCCTAATTATAAATTCCTTGTGGAAGTTTATATAAAATGTCGTGATTATACCCCAGCGTGCATGCTTCAATGAATAAACCAACAACGGTGAGAATCTCAGCGTATTATATTTTCCTTCACAAAGTCAGTGCAAGTTACTTCAACAGTCAATAATAAACACACGCAGACGTCTCAATTCACTCGGTGAGTGAACAAGTATTACATATCGTTATTCATTTTAGTTAACAAATACAATAAACTGAAGTAGGCCTACATATAGTTTAAGAAGGAAGAGTAAGATACTTTCGATTTCGTTTTCTCAAGTTGGAGTTGAATCAATAATCAACGACACCGAATCGGTACCGAAATGGTGTCGTGAACCGCCATGTTGTTTAGGTGAAACGATTCACCTCGTGTGGCTCGTGATTGGTCAGTTACGAAAATCGTGTCGGATGACAAGAAAAAATCGGAACTGGAAACCCTGCTTTATGAGAACATTATCTTACTCCACACTCACCTCATAACGACACTCTGTAGAGTTTTCCCAGTACATTATGTATATTATATCGATCACAAAATCTTCGGCATTCTTTCTTCGCTTGTTTTTTTTCACAAACAGTCGGCTGATCTGTGCAACAAAAGCTCAAACAAAGGCTACTCAAAAGCTCTTTCAAATTCAGTGACTCTAGCTCGCTCTAGCTAGCGAGCGGGAATCGTTTCTGGATGCGAAGACTTGAGACACTTCGCTACGATCGCAAACTTCACGCTATTTGTAGCGTGACTAGATAGTCGAGTGGTTAGTACGCTTGTGTCTGGACTTTTACGCTATAGATCCACTGCAAAAAAATATTTTCTTGCTTCTTTTGCTTTCAATTGAAATTGAGTGTATAACAATGGTGTCAGGTCAATAAGGTTATTGGAATTTTTTTTAAACAAACTCCCGGAATCTTTTCGGAGCTAACGTTAGCGTGTATCAGAAACTATTCTCGTGCACGGGAAGATGAATGATATGAGACTCAGTTAAATATATCGTATAGCTTGATTGTTCCATTAGTAAACATTTGCGTTCGTTTAATTGGCATCATCTGGAGACTGAGATCAACACGAGTTGAGTTGTGTCACTCGTGTTTCGATTATTGTGTTTGTTCTTTGATGGCTTTGTTATGCTTTATACTGTGTATACACTGTACAGTTCCATACAATATCCTGGCTCTCCTTTCAAAACCAATAGCCTTTTCATACACACTGTCTTTTAAAATTTCGACTGATCAATATAGCTTTTAGTTTCTATGGCTATATGGTGAGCGATTGTGTTTGATTGTTTGCAATTGTTCATGTTCGGATTATTATTATTATTTCAGTTGTATCTACCTTCATACAAGTTGATTTTCCTATTGTGAAATACAAATAATCATATATTTTTCAAAGTTATTTTATTTGTTGGAACCTAGATGGCGTCATTTAATATCTATTAAAAGCATGATGAAACAAATAGTTGGGATATATATTGTTGCTCTATTAGTTACGTCGGGAAAACATGTTATTTGCCACAGACTGTGGCAATATCATCAGCGCTCCAGTGACTAAAATAAAGAACACACCACACCGAGTTTTACTGACACCTTCTTAATATTTGGTAATGGAGGCCATCAATTTGAAGTTCTTATGTGCTATGAGAAGGCATTCTCTCTCTCTCTCTCTCTCTCTCTCTCTCTCTCTCCTCTCTCCTCTCTGTCTCTCTCTCTCTCTCACACTCTCTTTTGCTTTCCTCCTAATATCGTGGTATCTCGACGAAGATGAGAATTTTCACCTGCAATTATATAACTCCCTTGGTACGTGAGATCTCCTCCTCCCCCCCCCCCCCCCTCCCCAACCCACATGCCGTCAATCGATGGATGGTACAGACAGAACAAAACATACCTCGAAGACAAATGCTTTACTGATGACGGCAAATTGTCGTGTAGACAATGAAAGACAACGTGTACGTCAACACAGGAAATTGTGTCGGATGAAGATAAACGAGGAAATGAGAAAGGATAGAAATTGAAATGAAACTTAATGTAGAAAATTCGAATAGTATTATTGAATGAGAAGACGATTATGTTGCAGACACTGGACTCACAATTAGAGAATCATCAGTCTTCATATATAGATATAGTTTGTATTAAACTCTTGGATCATTATATATCTGACTTTCAGATTCAGACACACTATGACTATTAAAATTTCAAAATTTCATTCAACATTCAGATTATCAAACTATCTACAATAATTATACTATAAGATTATTAGACTATGAAATCATTAGACTCTCAAATATGTGGTAGACTGCAGAGTAAAACCAATGCCACAGTTAGTCAGCTGCAATACCGAGTTATCGAATAATATAAAACTTGACTTCATTCAATCTCAAGTACGTATTGCATGTTTCTTTTATTGATTCGTTTTTAATGAGGTTTCCCGAGCGAAGGTTTTATTCATAAAACTGCAGTGAGAAATAGCTTCGCTTCTTATAATTCAAGTCATTAATGTAATCATAAAGTCGTTTGATTATTGCCACAAACGGTGACTAATCGAGCACTGACTGCATGCTTTTCTCTTCGCTGGGTTCCAATCAACCAGGAATATATCTGGAAAAGTCAGGGAATAAAGTGTTACATTCAGTTCAATGCAATGAGTTCTCTGTCTGGTTTACACTTATTTGTGTATTCCAAACAGCAGTGCGTTGAGCGCCGATAAAAGACAGCCATTGAAGTGTGCGTTAGATAAAGCTCTCTCTCTCTCTCTCTCTCTCTCTCTCTCTCTCTCTCTCTCTCTCTCTCTCTCTCTCTCTCTCTCTCTCTCTCTCTCTCTCTCTCTCTCTCTCTCTCTCTCTCTCTCTCTCTCTCTCTCTCTCTCTCTCTCTTGCGGGTTGACAACCAAGCATTTTACCAGCACGAGGTAGTCTTAATTTGCTGTCTAAAAGAAAAGACACCCTAGAGTGTAATGGAAACACCTGCGCACCCTTGTTCCAGTTATTGTTATCTACTGCGCACCCTTAACACACGCCTTATATCTAGAGTTATTGTTATCTCGTTGGTATTTACGTAAACATAACCACGAGTTGAAGCAGTCATAAAACGTTCTACGATACTACATGTGTGCCAAAATAATAATGAGATTTGATCATTTGTTGAACCTGGGTTAATACAAACGGAAGGGATACACATCACTTACACCAACAGTATGCAATTCTGAACACAGCGCAATATTAGTTCAACTTGCCAGTTTTCCATCCCTATTATAGAACCTGTGTGTATAAAACTCACTTTGATGAAAGATAGTCTACTGGGATCTAGCAATTAGAAATTACACTTGAAGTTGCTTGTTGCTGCTATAACTTTTTAATTCAAACTGTTTTAAAATTATTCAAGTTTCTTTGATCGCTTCTAATTTAATAAAGAGAACATCTCGTCGTAGGTAATATACCCGAGTGGCTTGTTTGGACTTTCACTTCTTCTTCAATGAATACACGTTACGTTAATGCGTAACGATGCGTCAACGATTCGTGACGATATTCATGTATATAAACTGGAAGCGATGTTAACAAGAAAATGCTCCGAGTTTAAGAGAGTGTATATTTTCTTACTGAGAAGATAACAACAGTTCGTGTTAAAAGAAACTACAGCAAGTGTAGGGTGAATGAAGTTCATAAATGTAGGGCACTTCCACCCTCCCCCGTCGTTTACAACGGTCCTAGTTGCATTAATATAATTACTGTGCAAGTAGCAGTGAGCCTGAAGGGTAGATGGTGTGATAACGATAGAGATGAGAGAAAAGAGGGAAGTGGAGGGAAGAAATGGTGATGGAAGTAGTAAAAAAGAAAGAGAGTTGAACTCGCTCTTGAAATGTTTTGTGTTCATTTTGATGGCCTTTTCATCACATTTCCAAATAAATCGTCATATTTGATGACCTTTAAAACGTAATGTTTACAACTGCAATCAGTGTGGAATGTGAGCGTATAGGTCTAATCTGTTTTGTGAATATAATCATCAGCCCTCTTCAGTCTGGAATGATGTGAAGGAGACAGTGTTGTAAAATCCTTAAGAAACTATCCCAGTATTTACTTTCACTAGTGATGAAAACCACGATGCAACTCAGAATGCAGAATGGTCCACCATTACAAGAATCGAATGCCTGTCTCCTGAATGACAGCTTATCACGTTAGCAATTGATCGATCCGTTTCAGTGTGTGGAACGTATAATGTAACAGTCACCAACTGTTCGATTATTTATATTTCAATTTACCATTATAATAATTTAGTATTCTTTCACTTTATTCTGTTAGTTTTAGCTCATTTCCTGTTCTCAATACTGTTTCGCACATTTCAGTATTTCACGTCCCGTTAGCTTTGCCTTTTCTAAAATCATACCTCTACTGTAAATAGGTCACTGATGCCCTCAGCCTAGTATAGCCCTCCCTTTTTGACCAATAGGATAGTATAGTGATTTCGCGGGTCTTCAACTCGCGAATCACAACCCTTCTTCATCTTTTGACCGTTATGTTTGTTTTTGACCACCCCCCCTTAGAATAGTTTATAAATAAGTGTGCGAACGGTATTTAGACAGAGAGTTACAGAGAGTTACATATAAAGTACAGAGAAATACAAGCAAGATAAGTTAGAGAATAGAATGTAAGAGTTGTGGGAGATGAGCTGCTGAGTTCGAGATGTAACTGTAAGTTGTATCATGAGTATTATTATTATCATTATGTATTAGCTTAGATTTTAGGTTATAATAAACTATGCTTAATTTTGAATAGATGTGTCCCTATGTATATTTCCTTCTTGCATTCCCCCTTCCGCTTCACAGCAAGAACCCATTTTAACCCAGTGTGTCCCAGGTTCGAACCCTGGTGGTGACAGCAACCTACAAGAGGCCCAAACGTTATAATAATATTGTAAATAGGCCTGGCAAAAGAGAATTCGCATCTAGCTAGTCGAGCTGTGAAGACTGTAGTATGTATAGCACATATGTATGTATGCTATTTAAACTGTTGCTAAAAGCAACGTGATGATTATATTGTTATCGATGTTACACACATGGTTCTGCGGTACTTGCAAGGTTTTATATTTTTTCGCAATGTTCTGCCAGAATCAATGCATAATTGAGTTATAAGTAATATCGAAAAAAGAGGGAAATGTTATATAATTTCTTCTCGAATTTCAGGCTTATTAAATTAGGAAGGCTTTTTGGCTTATAATTCTGGTTTAGAATGTTATCTGTGTTACATCCTTCATGTCGGCACCTCCACCGAAACCGCTGAAGCGGCACCTCCACCAAAACCGCTAAAGCGGTACCTCTACGAAACAATGTCCTAATGATTGTGTGTTTTTTTACAGAAATCAAGGCACCACCGAGACTACACAGTGACGACGACGACGCTGCCTCCAACCTTGGACACCGTCGATGTTCTCTTTCCATCTCCCGAACCAGAACCCGACACTGACGACGACTACGAGGTCGCCGAAGACGAGATATTGACGAAACAAAGTGAGTGCTGATCGTTGATACTCTGATGTGGATCACACATTTCTAGAACAATATTTATTTCGTATTTCTTCTTCATCTCGGAGAAACTCGTTATCTCTGTCTCATAAGTCACCAGCAGAGCTGATGTTGTCTTGTGATACATTATCTTTTATTTTACCCTTGACTGTCCATATGATTAACTTAAAAATGTTCCATTTTCAAATTTTAATCCTCTTGGACGAAAATGAAAATAAATAAATAAATAAATAAATAAAATGGGGGCGATTTAGAAAAATATCCGTCTTCAACTTTTCAATGGTATACAAGGTATCAACATTCTGCTATACAATACCATCACAGCTCTAGCTTTTTGATACCTAAATCATTATGCATCACCCTACGTATTTCTCACCATTTCATTTCAAAGCTCAAAAATACAATTTGTATGTGTATTATAATTTGCGAATTATATTATGTACGATTAAATGTATAAATCTATTTTTCAATTATGCAAATTATAGTTTTGTTATTGGATAAGGGTGGAAATTTATCACACAAGAAAAACACTCATATAGTAAGACGTGGACGACGTGTTATTTCAAAACGTTCGATTTATTGATGTGTAATATGTTGTTGTTGTTGTTGTTGACTCGAAATATACAAATACTGTCACCCAATATTTCACTGACACATGCCTTTCTTTCTTCTTCGGAAAGTAAAATCTTCTAGCTAAAGTGAACTAAGCGTTAAATTGGATAAGCGTATTTCCTCTCTATCTCTCTCTCTCTCTCTGTCGCTCTCTCTCGTCTTTCTCCTTGTTTGCCATTACTGTCGCTTTGATCGTTATTTACAAGGGAATAAGTTGTAAAGTAAAGTAATCCAACTTGTCAACGGCTTAAGATCAGCTTCACATTGACTGATATCTGTCGACGACACGGCGAATAAATTGGCTGCGAGACGAACAGAGAACGTATATAAGGTTCTATAAGGCGTAAGTGAAGGATAGCGCTAGGTAAGGTTTCTGTCAACAAACGATGCTGCGAGCAATGAGAAAGTTTCCTTGTCTCGTCTCCAGAGACATCTGTCTGGCCGTGGACCATGGACAAAGATGAGTCTCTTACAACAATCCCAAACTACCCTCTAAGGAGCAATTCCTAATGGGGTTAACCCAGCCTCTCTATGTACCGTTCAACTGGAGCACATTCGAGAAATAAAAACCATTCTCGACTCGGGAAGGAAAACGAGAAATAAAATTACAGGAAGTAGATATAAAATATCGTGGGTATTGGCAGAGAATTGATGCAGAAAGAAAGATACGATAGATCATTGTAGCATTTGGGGTAGGGGAGAATAAGAAGGAAGGGTGATCGAAAAGAGGGTGACAAAAACTTTCAAAAGAAAGTGGATGAAAACGATAAGGAAAAAATGATGTATAATATAAAGAATAGAGTAAAGTAGGAATAAAAAAGGGTCTGGATTGCAAGTTGAGAAAATGTATATAATGTGATTTCGGGTTTATCCCGTGAGATTTTGTTTCAAAAGAGTTTTACTCGATTCTATTTGTTGCTTGACTAACATCAAAATCCGATTCGATTTGAAATCCCCTCGAGAAATGTGTGTTTTCTGCAGAAAATGAACTCAGCAATACTGGATTCATTCCGTCATTTTGTTGAACTGTTTAGACACTTGACACGTCCGCCAAACAGTAGGCCATCACATCCTAAGCATGAAGGCAACATTTGGTTCGTTTGACGACGCTTAAAACAGCTGAACGAGATAACGAGTCATAAGCAGTGAAACATATTCAGTACATTACATTCAAATTCGAATAAGGAAAAAGTAAAGGCATTGTGCATATGGCCAACCTCCACAAAATATAAAAAAGTTGATATGACTTCTTACAATAATGCTCTTTTGACCAGTAGGCATATAGTTCATCTACATGGGTAGAAAAACTGCAACTCTTAGATGGTACCGGTAATAAGAATATGGCTCTCCGAGTTATTTACTCCATTTGATTATTCACCATGATATGAAAATATTCATCCTTTCTCTACCGCACTTTAATTTTACTGCGATTACGCTGTATGAATGAATATTGTTGTTTTACGGCGCGTCAACGGCTAGGTTATATTGCGCCGGAATAATACTGGGTTGAAACAAAATGTTTTTATAAAAAACGACATGATGCTCACTTCATTCTGCAATGATTCAACACGTTCAGAGATAAAACGTGCAAATAGGCAACACATCTAAAAGATACATCAAAGTGTAAAATCACACTTAAATAACACTAGGTGGACATTCTAAAATTGGGAGCATATGAATGAAACCCATGATTAAAAGTACACTTGAAGTACGCTATAAACTTGATATAGACATAGTCAATTTAATATGAAATATGGTGTTATACAGCGTAAACACAAGATTAACGATAAAAGATTAGTTAACGATATTCTGTATCTGCCTGCCTGTATCTGACTTGAATCACGTGTCGTGTACAGATGGGCCAATCAGAGAAGAGATTGGAAATCAGTCGATAATGTTTTAGGGCGGCTTTTAAAACAATTCTTGGTTTATTCAGCCATAGGTTCAGCTAATCTTATTGACTTGAAGCGACAGAATCAATTTAGCACCATTTAATTTAAGTGGGTTTAAAATTAACACACGGTTGACGTTGAATGTTCGAACAACGCTTGGAACTTCTTGAAGAGGATTCATTTCACAAACACTCATTATAGGCTGTGAGGACCTACTTCTCTCTCTCTCTCTCTCTCTCTCTCTCTCTCTCTCTCTCTCTTTCTCTCTCTCTCTCTCTCTCTCTCTCTTTCTCTCTCTTTCTCTCTCTTTGAGACCTATCTCTCCAAAGTCAAGACAACTTCAGAAGTGTTTGGAAAATTAGACGTTCAATTCCCGTCCATTATTCGAACAAGAGTGTTCTCGGAGAAGACAGACAAGCTATAGGCAATTCGTTTAGTCATTCCCGACCGTCTTAAGACTTATTTCCTAGATTTTATATCTCTCTCTCATTCACAAGAAAAAGAAAAGTCTTTAAACAGAAGCACTGCCTTGATTAAAGAAGTTAATCGAATCATTTTTCTTATTATCTGAGTTGGTTTTATTTAAATGAACCGCATCAGTTTGTTCTTTTTACCTTAGAAATCACTCTCCATGTTCGGTTGACGTGATTTGTATGATGTGAAACGGAGCGTTAGTTGCTGCAAGTATTTCTATTGGTCGGAAGATCACTCGAGTTATTCAACCAGCATTGCAAATATAATGTTGTAACCGACATGTACTTTTTCAAAGTCAAACGAACATTCTACTCACTACTGCAAAGATTCAAACTCGATTCTTGTCTCGTTGTGATAAAATATAGTAAACCTATAGGTACTTCTAATAATAACTTCTAGTAACTTAATAATAATGACTTTACTTATAATTTATTCAAAACCCATAATTTGTACCCATATATTAATCCGGATCACTAGAATTTTAGATTTGGTTGTAAAATCGTATAAATTAGTAGAATTATTTTAATAATTTTATTGCATCAATAACATTGTTCACTGTACCAATGGTATTGAAGTATGAACTATTGGCACTTTGGGTGTGATTGTAAGACATATGTGAGTGTGAGTGTGTGAGGCTTTGAATAGTGAGAGGGATCTTTGAGTGAGTGAGCTGTGAGGGTGAGTGAGTGAGGGTTAGCTCACTGTGAATGAAGTTCACTCGACTCGAATGAGAGAGAGAGAGAGAGAGAGAGAGAGAGAGAGAGAGAGAGAGAGAGAGAGAGAGAGAGAGAGAGAGAGAGAGAGAGACTAGCTGCACACCCAATGGTACACCTCAAAGCAAACACTTCACACACATCGTGATCCGTACAAACTTCACACGACGACCACGTGGTACAGTGGTACTCTTATGTATACCAGCAAGTTCATTGTTAGTTCACTCTCAACACCGGCCACGACCACCTCCTTCCGCTATCAACAATATCTAAGGCTATTTTCTTAGCGCATTCACGATATTGATTCAACATTCTTGAAGCAGATTAAGGTTTGCATCATCCTGTGATTATTGAAATTAAATTTCATTGATATCCATCATGCAAAGTGAACCACTCTTACAATCGCGCCCGGAACTTTAGTTTTTAGTTGAGCGTAGTGAAGACTTTCATTTCACTTTGGACTGAAAAAATTGGGGTGTCTTTTTTTTTTTGCAGAATAAGGATCAGACAAAGAAAATAACCGGCGTGAAACTTTTTCTGCTTGTTGGTGTCATACCTGAATAGATTCCTATTTTTTTTTTTTTTTTTTTAAATTTAATTCGATTAAATAGTTGTTTTGGGGAATGTTAAAATTATCTTAATACATAGGCCTATGTGTGAACCAAGTTTTAAGAAAATGAGTTCGGGCGTTTCTAAGAAAATTATATTGGAAAAATGAAAAATTGTTCGAAAAATCAATTCGAGCTACATAACGAAGGCGGTGAGTGACTAGACTTGATAGTTCCAAAATCAAGGTGTGTTATACGTTTCGAGTATATTTCATATAAATATCTCGCCCATCTTATAAAGCATATACTGCGTTTTCCCAGTAAATCAAAATGGTTGTTGATTCGCACGTCTGTAATATTTCAATATAATTGCATATGTGTTTCTATTTAAACCTAAACAATGTATCTCTGTGTGTAACTCGACACAATGGTATGTTTTCGTTAGATATTCGATTTAATCCTGTTAGTGACAGCTGATAATTAGTCTAGTGCAGTATGCAATGGCCTTTATACGTTAAAGGTCATTATATAAAGTAGAACAGAATTACAATAATTATTATACCCTTGTGTCACCATAGTGATACCAGCACTACGACAGGCTCTGTAGTGATTGTATGCTTGTAATATTGTTAGTATATACCTGATTTAAATTACCAGTTAATTGCAGTTGATGGAAGTGGAACCAACGTTTCCTGCATGTTGTTGGATGCATTAGGTGCGTCTGATCATTCTGACGGAAATCCTATGAATAATTACAAATCTATAGCAAATCAAGTAGGATGGTAATGAGATTTCTATAGTTTTATATACAGAAATGTACATAAACCATACTCGAATTCATGCACGAAATCGTCGTGTACCAACTGAATAATTGTAAAGCTGTGTTAATTGCGTCATATCACTGCAACCTCGAAGACTTGATGCTTCTTAAAGATGTAGTTGCGTTTCTTATCATATCCTCATCCTGGAAATTCATAACAACCTAAAAATGCCACAGCTATAAAACTTAAATAATTATATTTGTGTTTATTATGCTAGTAAAGTGTGGACGACCTTCATCTATCGTTGATACAATTACAGAATAAAAACTATAAAAGAATAAAAAAATGAAGTTTCTTTGTGTCACGGCTTGTGGTGGAGGTGCCAGGTTTGTTTGATCGCATTCCCGTAGGAAACCAGACGATACGTGTCTCTCGGGAAAGAAATGTGGGTCAATAATAATAGCAATACGGTTCCAATTGGTTATTCGTGCATTTATCATTGTGACAACTTAACGAGGCCTTAGTGGGAAGAACAATAGAAAATTCTGTGTCAACTTCATTTTGATTTCATGATCAATATGTCATATGTTTCATTACGAGCTCGGATTCTTGATGCCATATTGATAAACTCAGTCAGTTTTGTAGGTATTCACAGTTGTTTAAAATCACCAGCTGTATGATAAACAAGATGATGAAATAAAGTCATCTACAGATTTTATTGCAAGGGTCAAATCACATTCTGGCTAGACATGAAGTGTCCTACGTATAACAACATGTATCATACTACTACACTTACTATAGCCTAAACATTCTGAAGAATAGTCCAAAAAACTATAATCGAATATACATGTTATGTAAGAAGTAAACTAATATTAGTTTTCAGTTGAAACTTGAACTGTTTTTCTTTCCCTTCCTTCTGAAATGTGGTCTTTAACTATAATATCATATTGCTCCTTCCATCGCATTCTATTTCATTTTTGCAATCGTTTCTCTCGAAAAAAAGATCATTCGATATCAATAATGTGCGTTGAATCGAATAATCGGTCGACTTGTTGCTTGAAGAAATAGAAATGTCCTTCAAATTGCAACTTTCATCCTCGGATGATTCCGCTGATCGCATAGCTCTTCTACGCGAGCGAGAAATGAGACGAGAAAGAAAGTCAGTGATATATCACTACTGTGTAGGCCTAGTCAGGTATGACGAAGAAGTGGAAGTCCAATTCTTTTAGTAATTTGCTGGATCAGGTGTAGGCCTATTCCCCCTCTCTTCCCTCAGGCACGCTGTTCACGTCGCTGCCTTGCTTTATGTTACTTTATAAATCATCCCTATATAGCTAGCTCCATTCTACCTGGAATAGGCGTACACACATACACCCAGACAGTGTGGAGCATCAGGGACGACATTAAATTAAACGTATTTTAAAGGAAGGCCTTGTGAGACATTCAGTTTCACGTTAGATGCATTATTTATTCAAAACTTGGTTCTCGTTACAAATTTATTTGTTGGCGACAATGTAAAGTGTGCAACCAAATGGAATTATTATATTTTCCTGCTAATTATATACTGACAGAAGTGTCCTTGGTTTCGTGTAAAACTCTCCGACCGAATGTAGGTGGTTCAATTCCCTTCTGTATTCAACCAAAAACAATGATAAGCTCTAATTCTACAGACTAACATATTGCAGTATTTAGAAGTAAGATTAAATAAAAGTTCTTATCAAAAGTCTGGACATTTCTCATGGTTTAAAAATGGCATTCATGCAAAAGCCGTCTGTGTTTTATATTTTATAAATCGAATATAGTCAGTAACTATTTTACCGTCAATCAAACAGATATTTGATCAAATGTCTATTATATTTCACCTTTACACTTTCTTTCACCCATGAGTGAGAATAACATTGTGATTTGTGAAACCAATAAAATATGTTCTGTCTCCATCAAACTCAATTGCTGAATCTCGCACGTGATGGCGTGTTGTCTTGGACCCCTCTCTTTCTCTCATCCGATTTCTTCTTGGAGCGCCTTAATGGAGGCGTCGGCCCACTTCGAATAGCTTCCCGTAGATTGATCTCATGTCCCCTTCTACCCCTCAGGGGACCGGGTTCATGGTCAGTTGCCTGGGATACGCCTCACTAAACCCTCATTTTAATAGCCCTTCCCTTCTCCCCCTGATAATGCAGCTTATTCCCCGCGCCCCTATACCATCATTCTATTCACGCCTAGCGAGTAGCGATCATAAGCTTACGGCTTTTTTTTAATATTACCTCAATCGAAAGAGCTCAATCATCATTGGATGAAAGAGTTTGGAAGGTGGTAATCCTATTGGTCAAGTTATATATGTTATATTCTTATAAAATTATTGTGTATGGATAAAATGTTCAGGAGATTTCAATCATGGTCGTGGAATAAGAGGTGTAAGAGTCAGATTTATGTGAAAGGAATCGTATGACGGAAATGAGAGGATCGGTTCGACTAAGGCCCGGTATTACCAAGTCCGGTAGACATTATCTGAGAGTTGGTGAAAAAGAAATAGCACGGGTAAAGAGGATGATATCAACTTTAAACTGCCACTTGGAGCTACTCCCACGATGATAATTCAAGCTCTAAATAGGCTAATAGCCAGTCCACTCTGGTTAAAGATAAAATAGCATATTATTCCTATAATATGCACGAGCACAACATAAGAATTGTTGTAGCACTCATCTTGTGGCAGAGAGAAAAATTAAACATATATACTCAAAACAATATATTTTCAACTATCTCTAATGGTTAATCCCTAATCGTAAGATGACAATGAATCAATATCAATACCAATTAAAAATTAAAACAATTTTAATAAGTTTTAAAAAATGTATAGTTTTTTTTCAGAGATTTTGAATCATCAGTTGAATAGGCTAATGTATGATTTTCCATTGTGCTATGTGATCTTTTAGTTCTTACTTACGCCTAGATTATCGATATTGTATTGCAATTATTGTAAAATAGCCTAATGCCGAATAACCACACATTCCTATTATATTATTAATTTATTATCATTATATCAGTTGTTCGGCGTCGGCCATCTTGAATAGAAAATATTATATTCTCTTGTTGTCTTTTTATGCGCTCCGTAGTTTAACGACGAAACATGTTGATCGGGTGATAACCTCACACAAGTCACAGTGTTTTCAAATATCATAAGCGGTAAGCAAACTAAAAAGAGTAGGAACAAATAGTCTTCATTTGTAGGCATTGTGTGTTTAATTGGTGCAGCCATATAGAAGGATAAAAACAATATTTGCACCACTTGTCTCGTTCATGCCACACGTGATGTGCGTACGTTCTTCTAGTTACAATAATATTACCCTCGTTTTGGGATCGTACTTTCAGCTATTGTGGGATGATATTATTTCAGCGTTGTGTGGTATTATTAACACTTGAATTAGTGTGAAATTGATGTGAAAGTGTAGGCCTACTGTACGAATGCTACTGCCGCCAAATTACGATAATTATCAACATTATTCTGTCCAAATTCACTGTTGACTTTTTATATTATAACCTCACGTTAGCTGAGGATATACTGAATGTTATTAGTAACTTCCCTCCGCTCCCCTCTTGACCCTTGACACTCAGGACCAAAGATATTACAATAAATATCCTTCATGCTCAGAACCACTTTGACCATACTTCACGCTTTAGTGCGCTTGTATCAGTATAAGTATAGTATATGTATGTTCTATACAGTATATCCTCAACGTTATGCAGTGGCGGTTAGAGGGGGGGACGATAGGGATGATCCCCCCCCCCCCCCCCCCAATGAATTAGTTGCGACAAAAAAAAAGAAAAAGGAAAGAAAGAAAATAGAAAAAAAGGAGGAAGAAAATAAATATCGTATAAGGCTAAGTATGCCACGATTTCATATTTTACATAATTGCATTAAAAAGGAATTTTACGTAATATTTCGAAATATTATATCTAATAGGCCTATATAGTTTAGTTGGCAAGAATCAACTGACAACACTACCGTGCTTTTTTCAGGTTGTGAATTATATATTACGATGTTTGTAAATAACGATGATAATAATGGCGATCGAGGGTCGTTTCTAGGGGTGGGCGAAGAGGGTGGATACCCGGTGGCCAAATTTGAGGGGCGCTATCGGCACCCATGCATTTGTGACTTTCTATCAGTAATCGTATTCTATAAATTAAATTTCATTCTATTTGCATCACTGGATGGAGTAAATGTTCTTAATCAAATCAAACATCAATTGTTATTGAATGATAGATTAATTCAGCGTTTAATTTGCTTGAAATAGTCATTTTGCAAAATCAGTCTTGTTATCACAGTAAATAATTCATGTATTCCAGAAATTTTGTGTAGTTTCTAAAACCCATAGAATCGTATTGAAAAAAAAAATTCAAAAATGTCCCTGCGGGGCATGGCTCCTCCCACCTTGCATTCACCTTGAATATGCACACTCAATTTTGGGCACGCACAATTGAGTGCTTTTTTCGGGCGCTAAAATGACACGAAACCACCCTGCAGCTACAAATATTGGTTTTGGTACCATTTTGAATTTTATATTTGAAAATGCATCTAAACATTATCAGAAACACTTGGAACCGTATTAAAAATGGGTGTGATTTCAACACAAATTCCCTGCAAGGCCAGAAGGGGGCCTTCCCCCCTTGCCCTCCGCGGATCGCCGGCTTCATGATAACAGGCCGTTGCACAACTGTTCTCATAGGGCATTTTCTTTTCCAAACTGAAATCCCCCCCATAAATATGACCTGGATCCCTATCAAAATATAACCCTACCAAAATTCCAGTCGAAAAATTGTATTAAATTCATGCCGTACATTTATAATACTGTAATGATCAAATTAACCAGCTGAGGTTCATTTCTCCTCATTTTTCCCCGCACTCGTTTTTTTCCCGGGTCGACTCACTCTGTCACTCGTGTGTCGTGTGTATTTTTTTTGCACATATCACACCGTGTTATAGCTTGACGTATTCACAAGTATCACCTTTCGAGATATTCCCACGTCCCACGTACCACGTGGTCTCGTGTTGACATCGATCAAATCAACATAACAGCAGGGCAGCTGATATATACGCGAGTAGTGGCAATCACATACAAATATGAATATGTGATCACTTTTATAAGCCACTTCTTGACTTGTTCAATAATATACTGTTTCTAGAATAATCTATAGCAACAATTCGGAAATCCCAGTATCATCACTAATCCAGTGTATTGCTTGAAATTTCCGGCTTCAAGTACCAAATTGAATCACTTTTATTATTTTATTGACCTATTTACGCGTTGTCGTTTTTTTTAGAGTTTATTATTATTAGTATATTTTATTATTATTATCGGTATGTTATTTTCATTTGTTAAATGAGTGTTATTCAATTGAATCTTCGTTATATTTAATGTTAAGACATATAAATTATCAATAATTAATGTTCTCATTGAAATGGTATATTGTTAGCAAATAGTATATCTAAAATACTACACGTTTATTCATCCATTCATGATGATATGCTTTCACTTTTATTGGTCTGCATAAATTGCCACAAATTAAGTTACTTGAATGTTGTTCATGTAAATAATGTATATGTACAGTACATAATATATTTCATCCGAAGTTCGATCGTATTCGTTTAATTTATTGTTCATTTTATTTTAATATAATGATGATATATTAGTTTATGCTTTGAGAATCAGGATGCTCAATCCAAGATTGATGTTTGTGGGTAGGAAATGTATGATTCTATTGAAAAAAAAAAGTGCATTATACACGTTTATAGTTTTATTATTGTTTTAGTATTGAAGTACGCAGTGAAGTGAAATTCTAAAGAGAGCATGTATGAAACTCTATGGACCTGAGATCTGATATTTCTAATGAGAAACATGCATGCATTCTAGAATTAGTTCTAATCTAAATAAAAATAATTGAATGATATTTTAACAGATTCAATGTTGTGACAGACAGAAAAGTTTCAAGTTTCAAACTGTTGACCATGACAATAGCTTTCTTAATAGCTTCAACTGATGTAAAAAATACATAATGATTTTCATCTTCAAAACGGTTTATCCTGTTTATGTAAAACTTTAGAATAATGTGTATCATCCGTGCCGTGCTTAAATTTCGTAGAAATTTGAATTCTAACCGATAGAATATTTATTCCATATTTATTTCCATATATCAGGGTTGTTATTTTTTTTTCGAAATTATTTTTCTCAGAAGTGGTTCATGCGATTGCGCCTCAAAATTATACATTATCGGGCTAGGTGATGGCACGTCTAGATAATTGAAAAAAAAATCTACCGTTTGACCTGTGGAGCCCGAGCTAAGAAATAAAATCGTTTTTTCGAATCTGGTAAAATTGTGTATGCGTCGTTAATCCCAGAGAAGGAAACGGATCCACTGACTACTTGCTAGTTCTCATATAAAATAATAAAAACTAGAAAAACGCAGCATATGTGTTGTAAGATGGGCGAGATTTTATATGTACTGGAATGGAATTGCTATTATATACCTTGATATACACACTTTACTATAAACACCTTGATTTTGAATCTTTCACTGACTGATTCAACTATTGATTATTTAAATCGTTTCATGTTCTAATTGGTTTGGCTTATGGATCTCCCTGATGCTTTTCTCAATAGCTTTGATTGATTAAGTCTACAGATTTTTGAATCATGTGTAAAATTCATGTACTTAGATTCGCTAGGAGTTTGAATTTAGTCGGAGAAAAAAACTCATATTCCCTTCTAGGTTATTCTGTTTTTTTTTTTTTCAAGTTTCGAATTTTTAATTTCTCTCATAAGTGGTTAAATCGATTGTGCCTCAAAACTATACAGTATCGAGTTAGGTGATGATGTGCATGCCAAGTTTCAACAAAAAAAATCTCTGTTTGACCTGTGGAGCGTAAAAAAAAATGTTCGCTTTTTTCTGGTACCGGTACGGTTAAATTCAGTCTTCGCCTTGCTCATCCAAATATTTCATACATGTTGTCTATCAAATTGATCTGAATTTAATAATTGTGCATTTGAATATAATAAGCAAATAAAATATATGTGTATTATATTAATCGATAATTACACTCAAGATGCTTTGAGGGTTGTTTTGGTTTGCTTGTAAGAGAACGGCAAACCAGCACAACCCTCAGTGCATCTTGATTACACCATTAGGAGATTGTGGTGGGGACGGTAATACTGGATACATTAACATTCAGTGGGTGTACAGTTACTGGCCATATAATGTATTATCAACGTCTGAAGTCTTTGGGATAGAAAACGTTGCACTACTGGTTCTACATGGTTATTGTTAGAGATTGACGACCGTACTCACAAAACTAAATCATTCCATAGCCTACATTCACTTATTCACTTCACACACTACATTTGACTCTTCACTAAGAAGTTACCATTATACATGACTTTTTTATTTTTCATTGATCGGTATTTCTTAAAAACCATCATTTTAATAAAAACAAAAATTATGCAACATAGACCCAAGTCATAATCATTCTCATTATTCATGATAGTTTATGAAAATTTGATTGATTTTTTTTAAATTGTTTCAATAATATACTGTAATTCATATTTTTTTCTTTTTCAATATTTCAACTTTAATTATGAATATGTAGGCCTATGTAATTTTCATACTGCTCATTACAGTTTGCAATCACTTTCAATTCAACCTTAATTTTTTCACATGGAAAGCCCAAATATCTTTGAATAGATGCTTGCAAAAGTCTAAATAACCAAATTATTTTAGTACGTCACTATAATATTCATAATATAAATTATGATTCATTGCATTGTAATGCTGCATCCGGAGATACAACACAGAACTGATGTGTGCCAGATTACGTGAGGACCGAGAAGAATATTCATCATTTTACAATATGGTTCATTATTAGACCTTGTCAAAAATAAGTTACAAACGTTTTATATAATTTTCATATTTTCTTTGGTGATTTTCAATTAATTTTCATCATGACATGCTTGTTTTGTGTTGTAGATCCTTGCCTGGTGAAGTACTGCGGTAAAGGTCGGGAGTGCCAACTGAGCCGAGGGCAAGCCGAGTGCGTGTGTCAGAGAAGATGTCGCAAGCATCAGAAGCTGGTGTGTGGTACAGACGGACAGATCTACAACAATCACTGCGAGCTACATCGTACTGCTTGCCTCGAGGAGCGAGCTATCGCCATCGATCACACACTCAACTGTATAAAAAAGATCAGTAAAGGTACCACTCTCTCTCTCTGTCTTTCTCTCTCACTTTCATTTTAATACTGCTTTATGACTCCACCAACAGCCAGGTTATACGGGGGTACGAATGAGCGGGTGATAATGAAACGATGAAGTGATTGCAGGTGAAAGGACATTTAAAAAACCCATGTTTCATGCAGGACTCAAACCCATGCCGGACCTGCCTTTAATTTCTAATGCAGTGCGATAGTTGACTGATCCACGGGCGGAGCTGTTTCTTTCTAGCTTCTCTAATCTCTCGTTGTCTTCGTTTCTGAACTTTTACATCTCATTCTTAGCTTTGATTCCTTTACATTTGCAATAAAAATTCGCATTTTTATATTTCCATTTGCATTTCCTTTGCATTTGATTTCTTTACATTTACTTTTGCAATAGTTTTTGATATTCTATAACTATCATAGAGCATTTTAAACCTATAGGCCTAAAAGTATTGAATATTTGTATAATACATTGGATAATAATAGTCCTGTATGATAATTTTGGGACACCATTCAGTAGTCTATTTTATGTTGAATATCCAATTTGAATTTAATAATATATTCAAGAATGTTACATAGCAAAACACACCACGATTTTGACATAAGCGAGAATAATCATAGTTATTTATTGTCTAGTATTGTAAAGTATATATTATATTGTGTATATTGTATAGGCCTACCAATTTTATATTATTATATTAATTATATAATATATATATTATAATTATATTATTAATTAATATAATTAATATCAATATTATTACGTAATATAATTAATATAGTTATATAATAAAATTATATATAATATATTATATTATATATTATATTATATTAATATATTGTTTATTGTCTGTATGTTTATACATTGCTTTTTGTGACCGAATAGCACTGCCACTATGTTACTTTGTTGTTAGGCACATCTTACCACGGTCTGCCCCCAGTAGCCATAGCAGTAACTCCGCAATCAGCCGCCATTCCAACGCCAACCAACATCACGTACATTCCGTTACAGTACAACGGCGAAAAGATAGAGGACAATCTGGCCGACACAGACTCGGATATGTATTACGAAAAGGAGGACTGCTCGATACAAGAGTATGAGATCATGAAAGTATGAAGCTTGTTTATCTCACTGCTTTAACTTGTATGAATCTGATTTGATCTGTAGTCTATATTTAAAGGTCAGACTCAGATATACAGTAGAGGTTGACTTACAAAGAAAATGATAATGTTTGCAATTCTTGATCAATTCTTCGTGTTGAACTTTGTAGTCAAATTGAGTATTGTGAATGAATATCAGGGTTTAAAGGCGCATCGACAGCGGGGTCATTTAGCGCCTACATACAAAAATACACCATATAAAATTTTAAAACTGTGACATTTACAGTTTTTAGTACATGTATAATTTGCTAATGAGTGCCAGAGCTTGGAAATTTCACTATTGAATTATAGGTCTAATTTTGTGCTGTCATACATGTGTTTAAGATATAGAATGCATTCTACTTTCAATTTTTTTCAATTCATCAATATAGTTTAGTTGAATATTACTCCAAGTACAACACTTCTCAATGAATCATTTTCATATGCCGGTAGATCATTTCACGTTATACCTTATCTAAGTGTAAAGAGTTACTTTGTCTTCCAGGATAATCTACTTCTCTACAATCATGCCAAGGTAATGGCCGAAGATAATCGTAACTCTGGGAAGGAATATCTCGTCAGCATAATGTTCAGCCATTACGATCAAAATAATAATGGATTCCTAGAAAGAGAAGAGTTAGACCAGGTGAATATATAACTTCAATGTTTGTTAATATTCTCTAATTATTCTAATTGTTGTTAATCTTGATGTTGCCTTATCAAATTAAATGCTTACATTGTCAAAAGTTATTAGGGATTGACAATAAAAGTTTAGATATTAAACTCTCATCATAACACTACGTATATTAGTTTGAATTGCTTAGTTATTAAGTAATTAGTTATTAGTTTGAAAATATGAATTATTTTGAAATCATTTTCCTTATCTCAAATAGAAAACTTCTTTCATTTTGATTCTCCAACTATCTCAGAATCTTCAAAATTTGAATTGTGAATAGTATGCTCAATCATTGCTTTCACTCAAAAAATAATACAAATTTACTAAGTAGCGTGTACTGTCACTTCTATTGCGTAATATGTTGAATACTGTCGAGCTACTTACACATAACAATGTTTTACATTTTTTTTTTTTGTTGTACAGATTGCCAGCCGAGAACAACTGAATCAGTTAGCAAAAGGATGCAGTCTTGGTCACATGCTCTCTTACGACGATTCAGATAAAGACGGCAGACTTAATATTAACGAGTTTTATATGGCGTTTAGTAAGTTATACAGTAAGTCGCTTTCACCTGCTTTTCTACCGCTTAGTTAATTCAGTAACATAGTTTCTTTACGGCCTTGTATGATATTCAGGTGAACCAACTTCGTAACATTAAGCTAATTCTTCCAGCAATGCAATAGAGTGATTAGAATATACAGTACCAGTAATTATGTAACATCAGATATTAGACAAACCCATGGCTAAACAATAAGTGATAGAAAATAACTCAGTAAAAGTAAATATCAGGCTTGAGTGGTGTGGCTTGTGTAATTATTCATCTATGTAATGCTGTGTGTTGAAAGTTGGAGAAGGGAAAAAAGTAGAGGATAAGAAATATTAATATTAATTGTATTATCTATTGAGTAGAGTTTTGTATTTATTTATAGCTGAACTATTTTAATTGTGAAATAATAATGATAATTGGGCTATATGCAAAGCAAAGCTAAACCAAGATTCATGGTGTTATCCTGGTAATGCCAAACCAAAAACATTTTAGTTACTTGATGAAAGTGTCTGTGTCATACTCATTAGTCATTAGTCTTTCTCCTATATTTCTATCTTATAAAAAGTTGTACGTTTACTCTTCTGCTTTATATTATTCTTAGGATTGCCATTATTATTTATCAAGCAGGACATTTCGTTCATTGAAATTTGAAACTGAAATATGAAATAACAAGCTCATGGAACGGCCACATTTCCACATTTTCAATGCACACTTCAAAGGGAATGACATAATGGTACTACATAATGTAAGAAGAAACGCATTGACAATCCAAAATTATCGATATTCAATATGGTATAACAAATATGCAAAAGCCCTGCATTTTAAATTTTTATACGACTCAAGGTCATTTGAACAAGTTACACAATATTATTGTGTTTGATGGAACCCTCTAAAAATATAATTTCAAACTCAAAATTTCAAACCAGTTATAAATTATTTGGAATGTGATGAATGATACTTTCAAGAGCGTATATACCCTGTTTGAATTTTACAAAAAACAATTTTACGATTGCGTAATTCGTAAATTACGCGATCAAGAGGGACAAAAGTTTCCCGCTTGATGTTTCAGTGGGATGCAGAACTGTGCCTCCAAAATCTAGACATGACAACCCTAGTTACGCTCAATATGCTTTGAGCATTGAGCAACTCGCAATGTAAAATGGACAAATTAGAGAATGAGCTTCTACGTGTTGTATGAACACTTGCTAGACGCTGAGAGATGGACTATAGGTTCATGTTTTCTACCTGCAATGTATGCTGCCGCCCACTATGCAATGGGGAGTTTTGTGCTCCTGTCAAAACTGATAGGCCTAACTTGTCGACAGCTATTAACAAACCTATCATATACCTATTATATTATATCAGTTTTGCTCTGTTATTTTGGTAATTATGGTTCACAAACTGAACAAGCTCATAAAGTTTGGTTGGAGACAATTGATGAGAGTGTGAAGAATTGTTTGCGGCAACATAAACACAATTTAAAGTCAAAGTTTGACTTCCTCACAGCGCTCAACAGTAAACAGGTTGCTGCGCTGAGCGCATGTTGCCTGTTGCTCAAAGCGTGTTGCACGTAGCGTAGAGCAGAAGAGTAAACGTTCCTTCAGAATTGAATTATGAGTGTTGTCTAGAGTATGTCAGACTGTTTAGAATAGATAGCTTTGATGTTAACTGATGATTCCTGTAGGTGTGACAGTGGTTTCGTTGGACAAGGCGTTAGAAGTGAATCATTTGTCGGCCAGAGTGGGAGATAACGTCGAGATCAAGTGCGACGTCACCGGCACTCCACCACCACCAATCGTATGGCGGCGTAACGATGCAGATCTGGCGGCGTTGAACGAAGATGAAGTCAGAGTGTTCAGCGACGGCTCGTTGTACTTGACGAGGATTCAGCTAATTCATGCAGGCAACTATTCTTGTCATGCGCAACGCAATAAGGACGTAGTTCAGACACACGTACTTACAGTGCACAGTAAGTACAGTACATCAGCAAACACAAACAATCCTTGCATGGATTAGCGACAATTGTTGAAGTCAGTGTCAGTCGGGAAATAAAAAATCAATACCAAACTTCACATTTCTAGTATTTATTATTGTTCAGTAGATTCATTTTCTATACAAATCATATAATTTTTCACATAAGAACTCAATATAAAATATGAATATATATCATCCTAATTATTTAATGTAATAATATTTCCTGGTTTTTATTCTGTAACCAAGGTACTCGGAATTTGGAAAAAAGCGTGTATAAATCACAAAAACGAGAGGCCAAGCTCAAAACTCTCATAGTTGTTTGTAATTTCTTCACCTCTTCTCCCAGAGTTATGATGTGCGCGCAAAACCTAAAATATACCACCATAACCATAGCTTACACCTTGAACGTAAACTTTCCTACACGATTGTTGGGGGATGGAAACATCTGACCTTTTGAACTAATGAATAGGGAGGACATTAAGAGAGGACGTTGTCGACATTAAAAATTGAATTGATGTTGCATTACAATTTGGATTAAATTATTTTACTATACCATAGGCCCCTAATATTCTTACTCCATTTGGTTGTAAGTAGTTTTTGCACTGATCAAACTCCTGGTACAAGTAAAAGCTCTGTTTATTTCCAGCTATTCCGGAAGTGAAAGTGACACCCAGAATACAATCTAGGAGACCGGGTGAAGAAGGCTCAATGCTATGCCATGTAGTAGGAGAACCATTCCCTAAGGTAAGACAAATCAATCAACAAACCTTCAAACTTTACACAAAGTCATTACATATTTTTGGGGTCGGTAAGATCGCCCTTGTGGTGCCCCATTCAAACAATCCTGACCTTTCATCCTTTGCCTTTGTAGGAAAACAATGGCTTTTTGTCAAGATTTCGATGTTGATAGAAAATAAATCATGGATGAGATGGTATGCTTGTTTGGACATAGTATGATAGCTGCAGTCTTACCACTCATGAGGATTTAATTAATGTAACTCATTTTAGAAATTAAAAATAGTAAACTGATATGTTCGAGAATAATGAACAATTCAAACATTTGTTTTAAGGGAAAGAATTCCTCAAGTATGATCATAATTAATAATTATACACCAACTTATACATGTATGCATAATTTAATTCTGTGTAATATCAGGAATTGAAACTAGAACTTGGCTCATTAGTTTGTACTAGTAGTATTAATCTTCATTCCGATAGCATTTAGTTATTGTTAAGTGTAGGGTACTAGGTACAGGTACTAATCTATCAACAAGAAGTAATTAATAATTGTAATGCTTGTTGTTGTTAAGGTCGAATGGTTGAAGAATGATGAGCCTCTGAAGCTGGACACGCCTCACAAGTACGAGATAATCGGCAACGGTACCGAGCTTCAACTGCACAATATCGCGTATGCTGATACAGGCGCGTACATGTGCCAGGCCACAAACGTCGGAGGCATGACTCGTGATATCTCCTCTCTTATCGTGCAAGAAGAACCAACACCAAGTAAGCTTCGACTGACATGCATCTGACGAACATAAGTTCCAAACAGTTCAAGCGTAAGATGTGGTAGCACATCAAAAATGGTCGAAAAAATATGTAGCATGTAACTTTCTGCCACCATGATTAAAATGAAGAGCTTAAATTTTTTCTGGTGCTCTTTATACTGAACTATTTTCATTTTTAAATTTCTGTTATGTGTAGGCTTACTGATATGTTATATCTTGGCTCTGGGCATGCTCTCAAGATACCATTGTTTTATAATACGTTAATGTCTGAAATTGATTATTCAAAACAGCTCTAGTTTTTTGTTTCAACAATCAATTAACCTTTGGTGACAGATTGTGTGCTAATGTTTTACTTACAGCTGCTCCAAATGAAGAGCGAAGATTCTTCTCATTCCACGATTGGGGAATATCGGTTTACGAGCCGACTGCATGTCGATTGTATCACCAAATACAAGCGACAGACATTATACCTGGCACACAGGTACGTAACATCATTACCATAGAACTGTACTATCTATTCTTCTTGAATAGAGTTCAGTTCAGACAAATCTTATCATAATGCCTTCAATGGTGCTGTCTGTAATTTTTCGCTTATTCTTCTTCTTCATTTCACCCTTTCTTGTTTTCGAGGTAAGTATGCTGTTTAATTTATGAACTCATTTAGGATGCGTATGGAAGCGATTCATCTCTATAATTACGATTATTATTCTCGTTTTTCAAGCTTTCACTCATTTTTCACTAACTATATCAATTTTAATACTTTAATTTTAACTATTAGTCTATCTTTCATCCACAGCCTTAATTCGGGAACAATGATTTTGTATCAAGTTTCGATGTTACTAAAAAAAAAAAAAAAAAAAAACCATCAATCATATAATCAATAACTAGGCCTAGTGTGCACTTTTGATTGTCATTCTGGTTTTCGTCCAGTATTGCGACCCTTTTGGAAATTTCATCTGATGTTATAAATGGTTGTTCACAGAAAATCAGAATCGTAACAAGATTGTAATGATAATCTTATAATTCAGACATGATTCACAAATTTTGTTCATCGAGCATGTTTCAAGGTGAAATTTCTATCAATGTCTGGAATATGTCATAGTCATTGCTACCTAAATTCACAATAAAATAGCCAACATATATTTTTAAAATTGGTGACTATAGGCTCTATGTTGTTTGTTTCCAGGAATATGTATGTGGCGATAAAGGAGTAAACTGCAGCTGGGGGCAGGCGATTAACGTTGCCAACCGATACGTTTACGTAGCGCAACCACACAAAGACAGAATACTCGTCATCAGCAAGATACAGATGGTCGTTGTTGACGTAAGAAATTATCAATAATTTGAAAAACATCTTTCTGAATGAATACTTGAGAGAGTGATAGTAAAATGAGGCATTCATTAATTATCAATCAATCAATCTTGATAGATTTTTGTTTTAGAAATTTGATAGATGTGATGGTCAGCAATAATTATTGCTCTTCTAGTAATCAATTAAAACTTCATATTTATGGAACTTCTCTATTCATTCTCATTTCTCATGAGACAAATAGTAAACTTTAGAAAACAGGAAGAAAGAAAAAAGCCATTTACATACTCCTGATTTGTACGTGATGCAGCATTTAGTGTCAATTTATGATTAAATCCATTTTTCTTCAAATTTGTTGATTTTTCTCTACAAACTGTGTGTGTTTAATTGATTAATTTTTTATTCTGTTATTGATTGTGAGCTGAATATGGAGGCAAACCCTAATAATTGTAAGTTTATTCTTACTTTCAGGTCGTAGTGACAGACAAATATCCTGTAGAACTCCACTATGTTCCACATCTTGATCAAGTGTGGGTTTTAAATTGGCGAAGCGAACATAATCAAGGTATCAAAACGATACAGATTATCCGCGACGGAGCGCAGAAGAGAAAGCATCACACCGTACATCCAGAACCAATTGATGGACAGTTTGATCTAGTCCGAGGGCTGTTCTTGCCACCCATTCAAGATATGAGTCATATGTTCAAATATGGTTATGTGACGCACACGAATCAACGAGGATTATATAAACTTGACTTGGCTAATATGAGATATATTCGTAGCATCGACCTGACTCCGAATAACTGTGTTCCGCGGCAGATCCACTTCTCTGCTTTATGTAAGTAAAAAATGTATTGCTTTTATAGCACATTCTATGTTAAAATTTCAAATGTAATGACTCATAATAGAATACCAAAGAAAATGAATGAATGTATCAAATTTGAAATCAATGTTTCACTGAAGGCCTCCATATGTATTTTTCTGTACTATATTTTCAGTGTACTAATGGCCTGATAAATTTTAAACGAGAAAAACTAAAACTTATAGGGTCTATAAGCCTGAAGTAATATAAGTTTTGCTGGGCCAAAAAAAAATTTTTTAGGCAAAAAAGTATTGTCTGATTGCTGATGATTCTATTGTTTCTCGCTCTTCAGATGGTTTTGTAATAATGGAATGTGAGGAGCCTGTTACTGGTCGAGCAACTGGCCAGATCTTGTTGGATTATTTGACTGACACTGTGATAAGTCACAAGACAGGTCTCTACGGCCGTCCACACGTATCACCCAACAGTCGAACAGTTGTCACACTAGACCGAAATCACGATGGCGTGACTCTCGTAGTCCAAGAGGTTGTATGTAAGTTCAACACGTCTCTTCGGGGACGTCCATAAATTATGTCACACTTTTGTAGGCCACTTTGAACCCCCCCTCCCTCCCATGTCACAGTTGGTCCCAGAACCTATTACCCTCCCCCCTCTAAATACGTCACAAATTCTCATACCCCCCTGTGATGAAAAATTGAAATTAACAGGCGGCAAAAGTACAATAAAGTAATAAAATCAAAATGTTCATTTCTTTATGTTTGCTTTTTGAGGAGTCAAACTTAATAATTATTTTATGTGCATCCGCTGTTTCTAGGGTGGGTTTAAATATAAGGATCTATAAGAATGTAAGAATGGCGCCAAATACATAGAACAAAAAAATGGTACGTCACACAATTGCCTCCCCCCCCCTTGTAACACCTTGTCACAAATATTGACAACCCCCCTCCCCCCCTAAGCTGTGACGTAATTTATGGACGTCTCCTTCTGTTCGAGTTTCATTTAATCATTTTATATGTTTTCATAGTTGAAGAAATGAACAAAGAGTAGTAACTTTGTAATAGGGTAATTATCACACATCAAGAAAATGGAAAGTGTTATAGCCAGGTATATTTAATTATTTCTTGTAAGTTGAGGCACTTGCACTAGTTTTGAAATCACAAAATGTCAGAGTATTTTAACCAACATGTTCGAGTTGAGTGTTTCCATGTTATCTTGTATGATTTACAGCAAGTGGATTGAAGTTCTCATTTGATGTGAAGACGACTTTGAATATCAGCGACATTACATTTTATCCATCGCAGACTACTCACGGCTATGATCTATATGCAAGCGCAACCGATAAAGAAGATATATTATATCTTAATCTCGTAACAGGTAAACACACCTAATAGTTATCAAGTTTTCCAGTTGCCACTAGAGTAAAAACAAACACATATTTACTAGTAAATAAATCAAGTATGAGCAATCAACAGTGTTTTTGTACAGGTTGTAGTCTGATATGTATAAGCTTTATTTTAAATGTGAAAGTATTCATAACTGACAATCAATTGCTACCAATTATCTACTGTCAAATTCAAGATAGTTTTTAAA
The DNA here is from genome assembly GCA_964007535.1 of Brachyptera risi. Lineage (NCBI taxonomy): Eukaryota > Metazoa > Arthropoda > Insecta > Plecoptera > Taeniopterygidae > Brachyptera > Brachyptera risi. Next base: position 41,314,549 of record OZ023328.1, read on the forward strand.
TAATTTTGTATCGATGTTCACTTCAGGTAAGGTCGAAATGATCACTGGAGTAGGTAAAGCAATGCACCCATCAATGGCGCAGTGGGATACTCCAAACCGACCAATCGCAGCGTCGGGAGTGTTTGGGCATTACATGGTAACTCCTGCCAACGAAGCTCTATTCGTCGTCAATGGAGAAACAAGGACTGTCAACTGTGAGATTGGCGGTCTCGTACATCCGCGGAACATTGTTTGGGTGACGATGCAACTTCAATGAATAATTTAAAGAGACTCGTCTTGAAATGTGACGCAGCCTTTCAGTTGCACAGACTTCTAGTGAACACGTAATCTTGTACATTATATCGTTGTTTTATGGCAGTGCTGTGTGAGTGACTTAATGATGCTCTAGATTCTAGAAAATATTTATCTTATTATAAACCAACAGTGCATACTGCTAAACATGAACTTTAGTACTAGATGTATCTCGTTTGATTTCAACGCTATCTATAATAATTGTATAACTCCTCAGTACTGAGTATATCTAGGCCTTACCAAATGTGTCACTTGTACTGTATTGCCACCTAAACAACAGAAAAATGTATAAAATAATCAACATACTCACAGCAGAAACAAACTCTTGAGTACTGGTGAAGTCGAAGCGTGTATTTAACATGATCCAAGCATCGCGGTAGCTTTAATTGATATATGTTATATTTTAATGTCAAGACTCTTCACAATTTATTTCTACATTCTCACAGTGACATTGAACCTATAAATCATCAAATTATTCAGTTACGTTGTCAAGAAGTGTGTGTGTGTGTGAACCAACATCTGACAATATGTATGTAGTCTTACCATTGCCTACACTTGTCTTGTTTACACAAGCTCACATACTTGCATTGTGATAGTAAATAAATGTTTGCCAGAAATCATCACTTAAATTCATTTACATATTAACCTTGCAAATAAATAATCTGATGAGTCGATAACCTAGCTAATAGCTTAGGTGGGGTCGCTCCACGAGAATATTATTCACCAAAGAGCTTATTAAACCATTATAATTTCTTCCATATTGTCTAAAAGTGAGTAATTTTAATTACTACGTACTACTTCTAACAATTACAGAACTAAATATTTCTTACCACAATTAATTGTTCAATATTTTTACGTAACTATATTGATATCTTACAGAAAATAATGCCTACTGCGTAGTACATTATCAGTGCTAGCGTTCATCTGCATAACTATTCCATAATATTGACTTGTTTGTCAATTATTTGTCGGAAAGAATGTTCATTCATGAACAAGTGCCGTTACATGGGCCTAATTCTGATTCTTCACAGCTATTGATCTCTGAATACAAGATACTTTTTTACTCTTAGTAAGTTTTTATTCACCATAATATGTTTTAATTACTAGTTGTTTCATAATTTGAATTTATTTTTCAATTCAAATGTACAATACTTAAAAGGATAAAATCATGTTATTTATAAATATCACGTGCAAATAATTCGAGAGTATTCAGGTAGGATATCCTACTTAGTAATTTGACATTATATACCAAAATAAAAGTGTATAGAACATATATTTTGTTCTGGTTAAATAGAAAATTTAAATATAGGGCCTACAACTGTATTAATAATATAAATATGTTAATTTCAATAAGTATGTAAATGCTTTATTTTTAATCATAGCAGAGTGTTTGTATTGCCTGCATGTTTGTGAGTGAATCAATAATATATGTGTGAGTGTTTTGGATCGTATAAAACAAATGTCTAGTCTTGCTAATGTGTGCCATTTCTCAAATAATATGTACACAACAACAAAAGTAGCTCTTTTTTGTAGACATTTTGTATCCTCTTCGCATGAAATAACCCTTCAATGACAAATTAATATTCATCCAATCATTCTATATCATTTCTTTGAAGTAATTTTGTGACAAAGAAAACGGCTTAAGAAAACCCTTGCGCTTTTGAGGGCATATTTCACTACATTATTATTTCAATTTATTCCGAAACAATTCTGAGGATTTATTGAAATTTCAAGCAGCTAGTACCGGTATTTTTAATCATTTCTGTTCCTGTATCGACGATGCTCATGATGAAATTAACACATTGCGCACGATTTTAAAGATCTGCCACGAGCAGACTAGATGAGTAGTAATTGAATTTTAATTGAAGTTCTACTGTAAAATTAAACTTGTCCTTCCCATTATCATCACAAAGTATATACTATATTGGATAAGCGAAGCAAAGACTCAATTTCACTGTACTCAAAAAATCAAACGTTTTTTTCTGGACTCTTTCAGTTCGATAGTGGATAGTTTCGAGGCGTTATCGCTATTTCGTATATCGCTATTAGTTTCGAGGCATATTACGCTTCAGAGAAAACTCATTTAGTTTGAAGTTTTTATAAACCTCATAAGAATAACCCAGAGAAGAAAATCTTGAGAAACGTTCCCTCTCAAATTTTCACAAAATTTCAACTCAACTATGATGTACATTATTCAAAACTTTCACATAAATCGGATACGCCGTTTTGATAGAAAAAAATTAGATTTTTTTAGAAACCCATCAAGAATTTAAGCAACAGGTATGACCAATCAAATTGTAGAATGATTAAAATGAGTAATGAATAAAACAGGAAGGCAGTGACATACAGTAACTGTTTTGAACTCAAGGTGCATTCATAGCCATTACATTTCATATAAATATGCCTACATCGCTCAACCAACAAGGCATATATTACGTTTTCCTAGAAGGATATAATGAACAGTAACTAGTATCATTTGTGAATAGTTGAATTTACCAATCTCTCCAGAACCAATAAAGAATAATTAAGACAAATGAATCACACATTTTATTTGTGTAGGTGATATTTCTGACTGACACATATTTCTCATCAACACCATTCAATTCAATCAAGCCATCAACGCAAGAAAACTTATGAAAGAATTGCGGGACAATGAACTGGCAGTATACCACTGCTTGCTCACCATACATATTTATCTCTGTATCAATGAGGAAGAGTACAATATGATAGTGGTAAAGGCATTTTGAAATAATGGAGCGTCACAAATTAAATAAATTGAAAAACTCTGGATCAAGGATAGAAGAATCTGATTTAGGCCTACAGCCTGAAGTATATCTTCCCGATCTTTAAAAAAATACTGGTATCCACGAAAGATGGTTGTTTATCAATATACAATCACAAATATCACCGTTATATTTGTACTGTATGCCTATAGCTGTGGTATTTTTTGGGTGTTCTGAATTTTCAGGGTGATATTCACAATGAGAAATGCTACTGCACTTACAAAAACTTTTTAAATGTTCAAAGTTGCGGTGAGATTATATAATTATAAGCTGCACCCATGACTCAAGTTGAGCACTAAACGTTGTTTCAGAAAGTGACGTCAGGTTGGGAGTGGGTTCAAATCCCGCAGAAGGCGTGGACAAACGTCTTTTCATCATTCTTTTTCTTATAATGGGTTCAGCGACGCACTATAATAACCAAGATCTATTGGTGAGGAATGAATGATCAATGGGGTGATGAGATGAAGGTTTCTTAGATAATGGGAAAGAAGCGGTCGTGGCCCATATTGTAGAAACCATCCCAGCATTAGCCTAGACTACAGAGGAAAACCACGAAAAAACCCTGTAAAGACGGATGGTGGCGGGATTGTACCAGATCTGGTACGAACCTTCACCTCCTGGATCAGACGAAGCGAGCGCATTAACCAATAACCACTGCGCTACGCTACATGTGCCGGTCTTTCTTTCACCTTTTTTTCAATGCCTATTGTTTGAAATTTATTCATATTGGATTAACGCACTACGAACTACAATATGTTGTCTTTTGACTACAATCTATTGGCGTCGGCAAATGATATATGAGATAGTGGGATGATGAGATAGAAGGTTATTTTATTAGGTGTTTTTTTGAATCGTGGAGAGGAGTCGGTCGTGGCCTGTGGTTAAGGAACCATCCCAGTATTGACTTGAACGACAGAGGGAAACCACGAAAAACCCCTGTCAGGGTGGTCGACCGTGGCAGGAATCGAACCCTAGACTTGTGAATGACAGCTCAGTAGGCTAGCCACTCGTCTCAGTACAGTACCTGCAATTTGTATCCCTATATAGAGTAATAGTTTGTGTGATTCTTGAACATCATTGAAACAACAACAATTACATAATTAAAGAAATGTTCACAAGTATACGGTAGACGACCTTCTTTCGTGAATATAAGTATAATTATGATATGAACACATGTGCGTTATCAAGAGTAAAATGTACATATATATATATATGTATAAATATTTATTATATTAATTGTACGTTTTCACACACAATGACGTGGATAAATGCACGAAAGACAGATGAATTCTATGATAATGATGTACTGGTATTATTCTTGTAACATATCAATGCTTAGACAATCTTCGCCCAGATTACTCGGAGATGTTTCAAGCTCGCAGATCTCGTTAGACTCGCTAGAAACAAATATCAATTGTATCAGTTTCATGGATATAGGCCTATATACAGTAAAAACATTAAGCATGCATGTCAAACAATAATTAACACTAGGATATCTATGCACTTCATCACTCATATATCACAATCTAGGCAGGTCAATCTATCAAATGAGGTTTGTACCTGTCCAACGATGGATCATTACTAAACATTTCTGTCGGAACAGTTGGCGGTGCTTTCTCGGGAACCAGTTCCAAGTATGTCTGACGTGATTCTAAGTGTCTTTCAACTTCTTCTGGTGTCATGTGGCCGTCGGACTGAAGGGAAGCTGGTAAATGACCAACCACATGTAACTGAAATGAGAGTAAAAACGTTATACATTTCATAAGATATAGTAACTTATAAAAGCTGATCTTATTCAATTATAGATCTGAACATGTTGATTGGATTTGGCAAAAACAACACTCTACTTACAGGAGTTATATTATTTTGCTTTGTTGATTTTGGAGGTGGTCTTTTCTTTTTTGCACTATTGCTAGTGCTTTGACTCTTAGGTATTCCTAACGCTGTTGAAGGGCTCACAACGTGGCTATTGAGAGTCGGGTCAGGTCGTTTCCGTTTAGTAATATCTGGCCGATTAGGTTCTCCGTCATCTGATGATTCCGTTTCCTCGCTTTCGCTTGAAGATATGTCAACTTTCTCATACTGGAGCAAACGGTCAAGCAAGAAACTGCAATCTCGGTTGCATTTAAGCAAACTCCTTTGCGTCGCTCGAAGGGATTCTTGAAAACACTCGTTCTCCTGGAAAATCATTAATGTTGATACCGATAATAATAATAATAATAATAATACTACCCTATCAAGCTCCACTATCATGCTATGTGCTCAAGGTCAGAAACTAACGTACTTTATTACCAAAATTTCAACTTTTCAGGAGAAGATGCATCTCATAGGCCTAGATAGGCTACCAGGACTCAACCTAGTTTAAATTCACAGATATGGCATATCCTCAACATACCAATGACACTCATCAAACAATTAGTAAACTTACATAAATGAGAAATTTTAATTTCCTTTTCAAGGCACGATATTGCAGCTTGTAATTGTTGTTTGATTCTTCCAGACTTTCCTCTTCTTCTTTGCTTTGAACCATTGAACGGCAGTACCATCCACCCAACATCGAATGTGTTAATGATAAGACTGCAGTAGGCCTACCTATAATAATTAGAGAAAAGGTTGTATTATAGCATAGTCTTCATAATAATTAGACCACAACAATTGGGCTGAACAGAGTATGGTAAAATTGGGATTTCCTCCTCACTATAGGCTATAATGCTGAATTTTATCAACAAAAATAAGTGGAATAGAATGTTTTACAATGAAAAACTAAGATACCGGTATAAAAAACAATTCCTTTTTTTGTTGCTGAAAAATTAGGCTGTGTATAATCGTATGGTCAGCCGTATGAATACGAGTAGATAGATCGTACAGTCAGCGTTGTCATTGGTTGTTCATGTTAGTGATGTAGGATTCGTTCGGATTCGGATTCGTTCGGGAGAATCTAGTCTAGTTGTAATTTTCACTGCTAGAGTGCACCAGACACCAGTTACTGATAAATGAACATGATATATAAGCTCCGTTCTGCCTGCCGGCGGTATGCACCAGGTTTATACACCAACTTGTGAACTTGATCTACCTACCGGTAACCTAAACCACTGTCCGCAACCTGCCTTTGTCCACATAATTGACCATGTTCCTTTATATATAAACTAGAAAAACCAATTTGAAAAAATGAAAAAATGAGTCACAGCCGGGATTCGATCAGAGTTCCCTGGCATGGGAGTCAGCTGAGCTAGTCCATGTGCTGCAGTAGTCACATTGTTGGGGAGCGTTATTTTGGCCATTCATCGTCATCAACCAAAACATCACGGTCATGACGTCACTGACCATATGATCTATTTTCACTCAATCATACGGTTGACCGTACGAATATATACTCCGAAAAAATCAACCCAGTTCTCTTAACCATAAGTTGTTATGAATGCTAAAATGATGGGAATAACATACATACCGGCATGATACCGGCAATCCATTAAAAAAATGCCCTGAAGAAGTTACCATACTGAGCTAGGCCAGTGAGTTTATAGTGTTCCACTATATACTCAATGGCTAGGCCTATTATAGTTCTAGTAATGCATCCTAATTATTATTATCTGGTTTCACAGCTGTCGAAAGTGAGGGTGGAATACTGACTCTTCACCCAAAATAATAGTTGGTTGGGTCAAGGCTTACGATGCTGGTCAATAATTATTGACCGCATTCAGTGATGAGATTGAAAAAAGGCTCTTATTGGCACTGATCACCGGAGGCATTGATTACTACAAATTCAATGCCGAAGGCTTGACACCAAATTTGTAAAGTAGGCCCTACTGTAGGCCTACGTAGCCTACTTCTTTATAGCACTATAGATTGTAGCACTATAGTAGCAATGCGTTCCATACTTGGTCTAATTATAGAAATTGATAGATAAGTTCGCCTAGGCCTAGGCCTACATGTCAGATAAAATGTCTAAACAACCTAGCTTTCATAACATCAAATGACATTTATAGGTTAGGGTAGATTTGGCTATTGAGTGTAAACCCATCGGCAAAACCAATTGAGATTTGTATCAATGTCTGATTTGTTAAATGTGCCGTATGCATGATCGCGATATGAGGTTCAAAATACGTGAGCTACTACTTAAATATGCTTTAAAATATCAAGAATATTCAAGTTTTTATAACCTTTCTCTGCAGATGAAGTTCGCCACTCACGGCTTTCTTGAGGACTTTGTATGCCAAAGTCCTCTAGGAAAGACTACATTCGAACATGAATCGTACCCAATCGAATGCGCAATGCGCAGTAAGTGTTGCGCGTTAATTGTAATGACCCAGAAGACGGTGACTCGTGATTGTAATTTAATGGCTGTCTTTCGTGAGAAGTAATTTGGTGAAGTTTTTGTTGTTTTCGTAATATCTGAGAATGACATTTCAGTGATTAATGTATTGATTGCATGATGCAGTCTATAGTTTGGACTGGGAGGATTCTGTCTCGTGCCTTGTGGAATGGTATTTCCAATTATTCAAACTGTGCTGACCCAAATGTAAGCAGGAGGTACGAATCGCGTATTGTTTCTGCTGTTTGTGGTTTTCCTAAAGAATTAGCACATGCTAAATTAAAGAAAGGACAATTTGGTGATGATGCCTGGTTTACTGCAAAGTACAAGTCGACGGATGTTCTTGGTAAGTATATTTAATTACCCAATTGAGACTTGGCTTAGGCCTAGCAATGGCCCTAAACGCCCCTAGTCATGACCTACTGTCGACAGAGCCAGTGGTTGGCCTAGGAATGGCCTAGGGTAGACCCTAGGCCAAAACCTAGGCCTATGGCCTAGGCCTACCTAGAATGCCCTAGCCTAGTCCTAGGTGCTGGACTTGAACATTGATTTTATAACCCTAAAATTAGGAAGGCCTAGGCTTAGCCTAGGCATTGAGTTTACAGTGGCCTAGGCATTGAATTTGTAAGCCTAGGTTTAGGCCTAGGCCTAACTTACAAAATCAATGGCCTAGGTCTGGCTCAATGGTCTGGCCCATTCCTGGAGATTTCAAAGACAGCTTTTGTCATTTGAGTTTTAAAGGTAAATTTGTCATTCTCGGTACCACACATAATTATCCGAGGTTAAAACTCCAACCGAAACGACACCAACCCTTGAAAACAAAATTTGGTACAGAGTAACACAAAATTACCTGAGTTTATTCATATTAGGCCTACCTACTCTATGGCCTAGGCCTACATGTAAATTATCAAACGGCCATGCACCATTATAGACCTTTAAACATATTTAATGTTTAGCGTATGCATTGACACTACAAATTCAATGGCTTAGGCCTACATATCACACTGATGTAGGGACCTCGGGGTTTGTTTCCACCATTCACACAAGGAATTAATCAAGTTCTTGGGTGGACACCCAAGAAGAGAATCTACTGACACCATTGACTTGTATAACTTTGTTATAAAATATCAACATAAATTGTCCAAAATTTGTTAAAATGTGTGAAAATGACGCTTCTTGCTTGAGATAGGCTGATTATCTGTGGCCAAAGTACCCAGACCAAGTGCTGCCTCTCTTGAAGACATGAGTGCCTTCCGCCCTTGTCAACTCTGAAAATGCAACTCTTTAAACTGACCGTTCTCATTTAGTTTGACCATTTTGAATGGGCTGCATTTCAGATCAACCTAAATACCGGTGACTCTAGAAAACAAATTGTTTTGTTCAGGTAGTGTGTGCCATTAGTTTATTTTGATGGTATTGTAATATTTTTATTCTATATAATCACACAAAACTTGAAATCATAATTTATTTTTTCTAAATATGTTAAAATGTTGAGAAAATTCAGCGAAATTTTCAGGGTAGGCTCATGCCTTTCCTGCAAACCTGTTGGTGACGCCTCTGGGCCTGGCCAATTTCAACAGCTACCAATTTGACGCATGTTACCATACCAAAACCTCAACTTTGTTACTGTTTTTAAGTACCGGTAACACCTAGGTGAGATTGTAATTATGACTGGTTAGCAATTGAATTAACCAACAGCTCGCTTATTTAAGGAGTACGAATGAGCAAATGATAATAAAACTACGGTATGCAGATATGATAACTATGATAAGTGAAAGGACATTTTAAAAACACATATGCCTTAAATGCAGAACTCGAAACCACGCCTGATGGTACCTTCAGTTTCTAAAGCGGTGCCTTAGCTGACTGAGCTTTGTTGGGCAGCTTGAAACCAATCTAGAATTATTTTGCTGTACTTTCACAGCGTGAACATGTCAGAACTGCCGGTAGCAGAAATGCAATCCCTTGATGGTTTGTAAAAAGAAACCTAGTTTTTCTAATCCCTATTAAGCCTGAATATATAAGTTAATAGTGGGATATTGTTGATGTAACTTATTACTGGTATTGATTAATTATTGAATGATAATCATGTCTGCTGATCAGAAGTAGGTTCAAGGTATTCCTAACTGTGAGGACTCATTGAATTACTAATGTACGTTATAAACATATTTTTTTAAGCATAAAAGGGCTTGTTGTAATTATCAGATCAGCTTCAGTCAATATTTGGTTCATGTATTTTTATCTTAGTTGGCTACCATTATATCTAATAGTACAATATAGAGGTCAGCAGAGTTCATGACCTAGCCCTAGCTGTGTATTGGATAGACCTAGCTAGCAGATAATATTGTTGGTAAATAAATAGTTTTTCAGCGACCTACATCGATATTTCATTTTTAATTTTATGTATATATATTTTTGATCTAAAATCAAAGTTCAACATACTTGTTCGAATCTAGTTACGGTATGTATGTTAATAAATTAATTTGATACAACATCAGTATGCCCTGTGGGTTATCAAGGTGGGTGAAATGAATTTTTTTTAGGGGGATTATAACACTTGTAGGCCTAGCAAAAGAAATGATATACCATACACAATATACAATTATATAAAAAGATGTGGGGGGAGCACATAGTCCCGTATATATGGAAAATTATGAACTATTTCAGTCGTATTGTTGAGTTTTGGTATTCATGGTGTTTGAAAAGCTTTCAACCATAAATGTCTTGGGCCTATATTGCATGTGTAAATAAATGCAAATTAGGCCTAACATACAAGAGGAAAACTAATTAATTAGTATCGGCCTAGTAAAATATGAAATGTCGTATTATATTTATGAATAACAAATGGTATTTTTACATCACGGGTCCCTCTAGTAGACAATGATCTGTTGGTGAAAATCACTTCCACCCCTGGCAGCAGAAGATTTGAGAATGGATTCCAATCGTCTTATTTTATGCTCTTTCTATTTCTGCTTGTTGGATGTTCGAAAGTCGGTGAGTTTGGTTTTCAGGGGTGTCCTAACTTCAAAATTTTAATTTTGAAAACAAAACATAGTAACAAGAGTAGCAACAAAATTAGTTAGTAAACTGGTAGTTGAATAGACTTTCCAAAACACCAGTCCTCAATGTTATAGGGTTTAGGGTTGTACTGGTATGCAATTATAGGAAAATTATATTCATTATTTCATATGGTGAAAAAACACTAAAAATACAACTAGAAAAACAACACATTTTTTAAAAACCCACAGGGGGAGGGGTTGAATGTCTTGCAGGGATTGTATGCTCAAGGCGTTTACTGGAGCACATTGGTATTCATGAATGTACCGTCAGTAAGTGTTATTTGTCGTCTACAGGAGTGGCTGATGGTGTAGGAGGGTGGCGGCATTATGGGATAGATCCGGGAGTGTTCTCCGGATTCCTCATGCGAACATGTGAACGTTTAGTATTAAGCGGGAGATTCTCCACCACAGATCCAGGCCGACTTCTTGCCCGGAGTTACCTCGAATTGCTAGAAAGCAAACAACCCATTCTTGGTATGTATTGTCTGTAGTAATGAACAACTTACTAACATTATTTTGGGAAGATTTTCTGGACATTTTCAAAAATGTGTTATATTTTCAAATCACATAGGCCTACTAACGATAGAAAAAAAAATCGAAAATCGATTGATTTTTCGTTGATCTTTTTAGAAAAAGTCTGTTTTCTCTCCGTGAAAGTTCGTATTTTAGGATGCCTCACCTACTCATACATTTATTCACATACTCGTATTAGTAATTTTCCATTCCTAACTAGCCGAATGAATGTGCGCGGTTTTCATTTGAAAGAGAACTTCCCGAACAGGAACTTTCTCCTGTACGTTGTGCCCGTTGTATACGATCACCCAAGCTCACCTTACTGTCGTATCGTCAACTTCTTATTCAGGCCTATGTAAATATATAGGATAGTAAAATTGATATTGCATTCATGAAAGTAACTTTAATGAAATATAAAATACACTCACACAAATTTCACTCTCATAAATATTCATACACTGAAAATTGAAGGTATGACAGTTAGATCAAGTGGTCAAACTGAGACAAGTTGTTGGTTATAACACTGAACTCTCATTCAGAAGACCGAGGTTCGATTCCCGCCATGGCCAACCATCCTGACAGGGGTTTTCCGTGGTTTCTCTCTGTCGTTCAAGTCAATACTGGGATGGTTCCTTGACAACAGGCAACGACCCACTCCTTCCCACTATCCCTCCTAAAAAACTAATAAAATAACCTCTCATCTCATCATCTCATATATCATTCATCGACGTTAATAGATCTCAGCCGTCAGTACAGTGCGTCGTTGAACCCAATATAAATAAGATTTCACAGCATACAGAAATGAGTCCCGCAGTGGTGATATGTCAAAAGTCATCGCAAATACATACTATAGTTGGATGTTTTGCACGTATTTCAGGAAGTAGCACGGCATGCGTGATAGTGCTCAATCGAGAGACAAACACAGTTTATACAGCCAACATTGGTGACAGTGGCTTTGTGATCGTTCGCCACGGGGAAGTGGTGCACCGATCGGAAGAGCAGCAACACTATTTCAACACTCCCTTCCAGTTGTCACTCCCACCTCCTGGTCACAGTGGACTAGTCTTGAGCGACAGGTCAGTTGAATAGTTTGAAGTAGGAATGGCACGTTGATTGGTGGAAACGTTGTTTTGTTAGAATCATAAAATTATAAGATAGTGAAGATGAAAGAAGTATCCAGTACAGTAGGCCTACTTTGTTTGGTAGTTTGTTTTTATTACTGACCTCAACAACAAAACCATCAAGATGTTTTAGACTCATTGCTAGAAATTTAATGAATACTTCAATTTTAAGCATACCTTATTCCATTTTTTATGAACAGAAAACTTGATAACAATCATTTATCTCAACAAAACACATGTTTTGCAACCAATATTAAAATACAATTGATTCCAAGATACCGGTATTGAAAGACAAATTAAATATTTACCATACACTAGGGCCTACTTTGCAAACAATTAGTCAAGTTTGTGAGATTAATTACTGTAGTAGAGCCTAAAATAGATCACTGTTGAAAATTTATCTTCTCAAGTTACCAGTCCTTACAAATTCGGAGTGCTTTGCAGGCCTGAATCTGCGGACACATCCAATTTCCGTGTGGAAGACGGCGACGTTATCCTACTGGCGACAGACGGCGTATTCGACAACGTGCCGGATCAACTACTCATCACCGAGCTGTCCAAAGTGCAAGGGGAACGTGACCCTAACAAGATACAGGGCGTTGCCAACTCAATAGCATTAATGGCCAGAAGTCTTGCTTTTGACGGCAATTTCATGTCGCCGTTCGCACAGAGTGCCAGAGCAAATGGTATAGACACTATAGGTGAGTAATCTGGTCCATGTTTGTAAGTGTTAAATTATATGCTGAGACTTTTTTGTGGCATGTATTGAGTAGTGATGACGTCGATTCTAAAAATCGGTAATCGATTCTCAAAGCTCCAGAATCGATTAAAAATTGATTTTGAAAAAAAATCATCCCCTAAAAAAGTTGTGTAATTTTAAACTTTTTTTCAACCTTCCCACGGCATTTTACGTGAAAAATAGCTGCTAGAGACTTATTTGAACTGTGCTATACCATTCTGGTATTTCCAACAAACGTTTGGCTGTCAGAGATAACAGAAGGGATAGCTTGTGTCCAAATAGTAAAATCTCAACAATACAAAATAATATAGACAACGAAATGAGCACGTATTGCGACGTGAAGAAGTACCCCCTCCCCCCTAAAAAAGGAGAAAATGGATTTTTCTATTTGAGAATCGTTTTACATTAGAACCGATTCTCGATTAATCAATGTTATCACTAGTATTGAGTGGTCTCAAACACTCAAACACCGGGCATATGTAGCTCAGTGCCAACCACACGCCTCTTCCATGTGACCCGAGAGGTGATGGGCATATCGGGCCTCGCTTGATCCCCGCCACTGTCCATCCATTCACCCAGAGTTTTTTCGTGGTTTCTTTCTAATGCTGGGATGGTTGCTAGTAAATTGTGAAAAACTTATTGAAGGAAGTATTCAGCGTAGGAAGCATATAGGTGGGATCAAAAAATTAAACTTATAAATACATGGTGAATGTATCCATACGAGAAACTTATGAACTAGGTTCTACTACTGTATCATTCAAGAATATTTTCCTCTCAAGTTTTGTTCTACTCTTTTATGTCAGTTTTCCCCTCATCCCAACTTTTCATCTGTTCTCATGTTTATGTTTAGTCTGTTTTATTGTTGATTTCCCAAACTATATACGTAATCCTACTAAAATTGTTGGTATATGCCGCATATTGGACATATTATTTGGCACTCCGCGTCTCAGAATCACTAGTTCCGTTTGGCACCTGCCTGAATTGATGCGCTTGTGTCTCTACCGCTTGCCACCCGTGGAGCTAGCGCACTGAGCTAGCGTCCGTTTCAGAATTATGTTGCAAAATTATTGACCGTTTTAATTTCTTCTTTCCTAAATTGTCAGATCGTCGGTCTGCTGTAGATGCATTTTTCGTTAGATGTCAGATTCATTCTCAACTATTTCCATCATCTTGTTTTGTTTCTAAATTACTACGGTATCAATAAATATCTGTTGTCCTTTTAATTACTGTTTTGTATCATTTTGTTATGATCGAAGTACCGGTAGGTCTTTAGTTTCTACACATTTCATTGTACTATTATCGATTGTTTTCTTGAATGAAAACCAAAAAAGTGTTGTATTTCTCGCGATGGTCGTTATATTAAGAAATATATTACAAAGGGAAAATGCACAGGGTTCTATGAATTGACCAGGACTTTCTAAAAAGGTGGATTTATCGCAATGATCATTGTAATGAGGGATGTTTTAAATAGGTTCTAGTTTTACCGTATCTGGAATTATGACAATATATGTAGTTAATTAGTTATTATAAATAGGGCCTAGACCTATTTTTTTTTCATTTCACAAAACCAGAATTGAATTGAAGAAATTGGAACTAGTACACATTCAGTAGTCAAAGTTACAATCATTATTCATCAATAAGTACCTAATAAATAAGAACTAACACTTCAAGAATATTATTTTGTGATGGACGATATGAGATGAATATGCGATATGAGATGGATATGAGTTGATGATGCGGGTAAAGAGAAACTAGTGATGTGAGAATGATGAGGTGGGTACATCTATCATTCATCTCATATCGTCCATCACAAAATAATATTCTTTCAAGTTTAAATCAAGTCCTACTTTCCAATAATAACCAACACTGGTATGTGAACAATTTTGGTGCTATAATTAAGATTGTTTGTTTGCCCTGCACGACCTGAACTAGTTCTTCAGTTCTTGCACTTTCGTGTTTGTTTGTTATCGTGGTGCTGCATCAAAGCTGCACCATCATGTTTGTTTGTCTGAGTTCACTAGAACTAGGAAAGAGCGTTATGTGTTTCCGCGTTCATGGTCGAGCAAGAACATATCAATATATATCTTTGGTTGGTTATATACATCCACGTTGAGATCCTAACATTTTCGTCACCGCCCTCACTTCTAATTTTATTCTAATTAATTTCTATAATAGTAAAGAAGGCATTGTTTTAATTGCTTTTAATTGATTGGTGACACTTTTTGCTTGGATTTAATTGGTATCTTAATAGCTTTGAGTGATTAAAAACATGACATATATTTTGTTACATCAGAACGGCTGATTTGATTTGAGTGAAAGTTTAGAATAATTTGTATCATTATTAGGCCTATATTGAAATTCTTGTGAAAATTTGAATTCTTTTGAAAGAAATGTTTTTTTAGCAATTTTCTCCTCTAGGTTATTTTTATTGGATTTTTTTTTAAAATTTAAAATGAGTTTTCCCAGAAGTGGTGCAACCGATTGTGCCTCAAAACTACACAGTATCAAATTAGATGAGGATACTCAAGTGTGTCAAGTTTCAACTGAATTTGTATTCTCGTTTGACCTGTGGAGCACGAACAAAAAAAAACTTTTTCGAGTATGGTGAAATTAAGTCTGCTCCGCTCATCCAACTAGTTCAAGTAGTTCTACAACAGTTACGGTGCTGGTGTGCTTACGGTAGTTCAGTTCAAGATGGCAGGCACCAAAATCAAATTGTAGGCAACCATTGTGTAAACCTTCGTTAACCCTTCATCTCTCCTCACTGTTTATCACGCTCTTATTCACTCCTTGATATCCTATCCTATGGCCTACTATTCTGGGGCTCCTCTCCCGCATCCAACTGCATCTTCATGCTTCAAAAACGTGCCGTCAGAATCATTGCCGGTTTGTCAAGCCGCCAATCCTTCAAACACTATTTCACATCCCTCTGCATCCTGACACTCATACAAACAGCAGTCATCTTCGTACGCCTCCATCCCGAGCAATTTCATTTCAACTCATCAGTTCACTCCCACTCGACCCGATCCAACCTCAATATCTTCATCCCTCCCCACAACCCTCTCTGCTAGTACTCTCCTTACTCTCCCTCTCTGCTAGTAGTCCAAAACATCTCTGTTCAGTCATTTACAATAATCTCCCCAATCGCATCAAATTATTGCCCACATATCCTGCATTAAAATCCTCTCTCCAATCATTCCTCACCGACCAGGCATTGTATTCCCTTAACTTAATGAATTCATCTCCTCACCATCACAGCATTACTTTATATTTATCACAATTAGTTCTTACAATTTTATTATATCATCCTATTCAATTCATCATTTTCTCAATCCTTCTTTTCAATGTGTTAGTTTATAGAACAAGGTTAGGTGGTAGAGCGGTTGGAAGACCGAACCTCGCCTTCTTGATGTTTTCATTCATTCAAATAAAGGCTTATAAGTTGTTGACGCTTAAATTTGTGTCGATGATGAGAATGATAAATTGAACATTTGAATTTAAGGGTTATAATTATTTTCAAGCAAGTTGACGTACAGAATTACGTCTCCGTGATTTTACTCAAATAACTTTCCCCATTTTCAAAATTTGCGTCTAGGAACCGTTGTAATCGGCACTATTGTGTTTGTTTGTTACCTTAACATCTAGGTATCATTTCCCACACCAAAACCAAACGCGTGATATGACGCACTTCCTTCCAGCACTAGCAACACTGTAGTGTAGGTTGGTGCAACACAAACAAAGAGGTATACGTAATTGCAATCATACACCATAAGCAAAACATTCCTCAACAAAATTCCTTAGGGGACACAAGGAAAACCATCCAGACAGGAATTTATGCTGATAGCTAGAACTTTGTTAGAAATACAATTCCTCTGTCCTGATTCAAAGAATATTATTTTGTGATGGACAATATGAGATGAATGATAGATGATGATGTTGGGTAAGAGAAACTAGTGATGTGAGAATGATGAGCTGGGTACAGGTTGGAGCAAAGAATGTCTATGTCTTTCCTCCAACCTGTACCCACCTCATCATTCTCACATCACTAGTTTCTCTTACCCTGAATCATCATATCTCATTCATCTCATATCGTTCATCACAAAATAATATTCTATAAATCAAGTCCTACTTTCCAATAAATTCTTCAGTCCTGTTTGCAAAATGCCAATGAATTCTCTCTATTCTGTTGCAGGTGGTAAGCCCGATGATATAACAGTTCTCCTAGCAACCGTGGCGATATGATAGGCATAACATTTAGTATCGAGGTAGTACCTTCATCTACATTACGTTGTATTATAGTTTCATAAATCTCGTTCATTATCGTTCTTATTTTATGTTTTTATACGTGTAACGATTTTCACGCTATGGAAAAATGAATGTGCTCGGCAAGCCTGACTTGAGCATCGGTGCCTGAAAGATATTAGTATTATTTCACATGGTGTAGCAATCTCATTGATCTGATGGCTAAAAATAATAACAACTACTAGTAATAGGCCGTTTATTTAAATACCGATTTCATACAGAATGTACAGTGTTGTTCAAAACTGAATATATGATTTCTTTGTTAGATGCATATGTTTCATCGTCAATAAAAAAATGGCGGTTTGTTTTTTACAAGTTGGTAGCAAACTGAATATTTTTTACAAAAACATCATTGTTCTAATGTCACTGGAAGGCACAAATGCAATTTGTGCAGTAGCTGGTTCATTGTGAACGTAATAGTCATTTGGTTTTCCGTCGATCTAGCGTATGTCACTCTTCGTTGGGCGGTCGCTCGCCCCAGTTGAATCCTCCGGGTCTGTCTTCAGGCAGTGCCGTGTAGTCTGGATCTTCAGGGTGCGCATCAAACAATGTTTTCCTGCAATCAAGTTCAACAGCTTAGCACTACACTCAATACATTGACACAAGGTTTTTCCAGCTTGTTCCAGGTTGCCAGTTCATTCAAATATTCCTTTATCCCATTAACCTGACTATTACAGAAGTGGAGTACTATAACTGAACTTTTGTAAATACTCAACAAAACCAGTTATTGTTTAGGAAAAGTGTGGACAAGGCGACGAAGTATTTTAGTAATGGTGATGATATTATGTATGATGGTCCATTTAGCAAAATCTCATGTTATTGGGTGATGACTTTTCAACAGAATAAGGTATCAAAATTTTAATGCAGGTGAAACAGATATTTATAATATGTACCTTAGAATCAGTATATGTAAAAACGATTTACAAGAGCCGTCCACAAAGTAAGTTTCCCACTCGTCCCACAGCTAGCAAGCCTTATATATTACGAAGCAACTGCACTTACGTGATGGAGTAATGACGTAGCATGACGCATGCACTAACAGCACTTCTCTCGTGCTCACAGTAGCGTCGTTGAAGTTGGAGGCTCTTATTCCAACGCTCGCTGACTGGCAAGTGCTCTCAGTGATGAAGTTTTTGAATGCACAGAGCATAGCGCCGATCAAAATTCATCGTCAGCTGTGCCGGGTCTATGGACCCAACGGCATGAGCAAGCAGATGGTGCGTCGCTTGAGCAGACAATTTTCTGCAGGTCGACAAAGTGTGTATGATGAGAAGCGCAGTGGGAGGCCAAGGTCGTCTATAATGATGGATACTTTGTCGACCTGCTGAAAATTGTCTGCATCAGCGACGCACCATCTGCTTAAATTTCGATCGGCACTATGATCTGTGCATTCAAAAACGTCATTACTGACCGTACCTGCACTTCACAGTCGGCGGGCATCGGAATGAGCCCATCTTCAATAGCTGCAACGATGCTACTGTGAGAACGTACCGTTAGTGCTACGTCATTGCTCTATCATGCGAGTGCAGTCGCTTCGCGCTATGTAAGGTGTGCTAGCTATGAAACGAGTGGGAAACCTACTTTGTGGACGGCCCTTGTATCTAACAAGATATTGCATAATTTCCATAGGCCTAGGTATACAGCTAGAAAAACACATTGTTTAGCTCTATATGTACTTGTGAAAATATTGGAATCCAAGGTTAATAATTTTATTTCACACCATTTTGAAGGAATGAAAGAGATCTGCACCTCTCCTGCACTAAAATTTTGATAGCCCATCTCATAAGTCATAATCTAAACAATAATTATTTTCTCCAACCTTCGGTTCAATATAAAGTCTTTGTCTCATATTAATCATGCTTCACAACATCTAGTACACCAATTACAGTACTTGAAGCTTCAGCTTCTTAAGAGGCCGCAGGCGCTCGTATTTCACGCCGCAAACTCTCACGGTCGTAATTTTTTAGATATCAATATGATTGTTATTGCATTCTGTTAATAATTGAAAAACAGAGGTTATCACATTTACAGAATTTTGAACAAAAAATTTGTAATTTTTCAAATTCTTCAAATGGAAAATGAAAAAATCTCGAAAATGCAAAACCTAGATACCCTATACATATTTTTGAATACCGAAAAAAAATATAAAATGTGAAATATATCAAAAGTGTGAGCTAGGGAATTAACGGCGTTTACGTGAATATGAGTTCGGCGGGCTAGTCTACAAGTTGCGCCTAGCACACGATGCATGTTACACTCGAGTCTGAAGCGAGCGAACAACGAGCCCGTGTAGAGTGCCTGTGGCCTCTTAAGCTTCTTACTTTAATCTTCAATATATACTTTTACAGTGTGAAGAATTTGAACACTGTTTACTGTTTCGAATTCAATATTCTTCTCGATAACCCGGAGGATAAATCACAATGGATGTGACAGTCTATAAATAGTGCAGTGGTTTGATAGGCACACACTAATACTACTGATCTATGGAAGAACGTACAATACTTGGGGCGTGACAAGCAATCGAAAGCCTCCTCGTTGGTTTGGGAAAACGTCCTCCATGAAGTAGTACATGTGCCCTACGGCCATGCCCATGAGGTCCACCCAGATAGCATTGCCCAACAGTACGGAGAACCCGAGCAGAACCCATGGCAAGTACGGAGCCTACAAATACAAAGAAGTATTATACATCGTGGAAGGGCCGTCTGTTTAAATTGATTGATTATTGTTTGCTCAACGACCCCACCTACAGCTAGGTTATATGGGGGTACGAATGAGTAAGAAACTAGGAATTGATGATGATTGAAAGGACGTTTACAAACACCGTGTGTTGGGCCCATTTTAGTTATTCACTATTTTTAATAGGTACCGGTATCAAATATCAATCGTTGTTTTGATATTGAATATTTCGATTCAATCAAACCGGCGATCGAAAATTTTGTAGTTGAACAGCAACTAAAGCGCTGAATAAAAAAATTAATATAATGAGAGGCTCTTTAAATAGAACAATGATTCTTGCAGAATGTAAATAATGAAACATTAGGCCTACACTTTACTATAAATCTGAATGAAGAGAAATCTCAGAATTAGGAAAAAATAGCTTGCAATGTTCTTTTAAATGGTTTCGAACATCACAAAACAATTGATAGATAGATTCTTTATTCTTAGCAGGATATGCTATTCTCAAAACATGAGATAGCACAAAAAATTATAGTTTCAATTTTATCATGCTTATAACTATTTACTGAAATTTCATGCCTCCAGTTATATATGGTGTATAGTTATATATAGTTATATATAGTATGTACCGGAAGTAAACTACGCGTACATATGTTCCCATCGTCAAACGGCTTACTGCTCGTGCCATTTTTGGTATAGGCCTACATCGAGGTAAAATCTGCATTACTTGACTGAAATTGCAAATACTCTACTATTTTTCTTCGAAGTTCAATGTTGAATTCAAGAAAACCTGTGGGGAGCTTTGCCCCCAACAGATTTTCGATTACCCCCTCCTCCCCCAGAATGAAAATTTTGAGCACTAGGTATCCTGCACTCATTGGAAATTTTATTATTTTGGTTTATAAATATTCTCATGAAGTATCAAGACATTATTAAATAAGCGTAGCGACGATTCCATTTCACATGTACAGAAAAAAATGGGCTTCGTTTTTATGTTTGTTTGTTTTTTTGTAATTATGTGCGCGGCATACAGGTCAGGAAAAAATACCTATCGACTTTAAACTTTTTCTACATATTTCTGTCATACCAGAATAGGCTGGGATTGTTTTTTAGAAAAATCGGTATGAAGGTTTTACCGTAAAGAATTCGGAAAACAGATGGAAAATACTTGAAATGTGGAAAATTTTCAAAATTTTCACTGAATATGGAAAATATAATTACGGATATTTTCAGTGACTTTCACATCATTCGGATGACAAATAACAAAGGAAACGCAATAAAAGTATACATTTTATTGAATATTTGGAGCAATTGGTTTTGCAAGGTGTATATGCAACAGGTTGCAGCTCTATAAATATCAACAAGTTGCAGGCAAGGTTTTTGAACGTTTGAAGTAATTCAAGGTCCGTAAATGTGGATTGAGCTGACAGAATATTTTTGAATTCTAGATTTCCTTACTTCTAAGCTCATCTCACAACGCGCATCCCACGTTTTCCTAGTATAAAAAAAATAGTGTTTGATATCAACGTCAACTTGGGAAAACGCAGCCTGATGTCAGGAGTGGCTTAGTCAGTGAACAAATGCTGGCAATATTTTTAATAATTTTAACAAATTTTTGGAGTGCCTTGCAGATTTTTGCTCGTATTGAACAAGTTCAAATCAATTTACTTGGAATTTGAAACAATTAGTTATTAGTTATCATACATACATCATCATCTAACTTGACACTGTGTAGTTGGAGGCGTAATTGGATAAATCACTCATGAGAAAAATAATTTTGAAATTTTGAAAAACTTCATAAGAATAACCCAGGAGGGAAAATATGGAGAAATCTCCAAATGAATTCAAATTTCTACGGAATCGTATTACATGCATGAATTAATACGCATAATTACCCCCAAAAAATTACATCAGATGAGTGGTATTGGAGATAAAAATTATCACCAGTACTGGTAGGCCTTTGAATTTTTTCACATCAATTAATGAAAACTCTTGAGCACAACTAGTCAAATCTATTAAATCATGAACCAATTGAAATTAACGAAAGGTAATCAAATCAGGAAGACAGTGAGTTACTAGATTCAAATTCAAGCTTGCTTCCATTACATTTCTTATACAATCTAGCTCATTTGACAACGCATATGCTGCGTTCTCCAAGTTGTACAAAAAAAAAACTGACTCGCTTTCTTGCACAAGCTGAAACTGAGTATTTTTTGTATATATGACCTATTCCAGAATTATTTTTCGTATGAATCATGTTTTGCCTACGCCCTCCCACACCCTCCCCTGGAAACAAAAATCCCCCTTGCAACAACCTCTGAATCCAACACTGATTTTGGTTATGCAAAGTCATACCACTACAGAAAACATAGATTTAAATTCTGCCAAGTCAAATTGTGACGTAACTCAACCTCTACAGAGTTCTAACCTATAAGCTCAATGTTGAATACAGTATTTCGATAATTAAAACTTGTTTTCATTCAAAAATCAAAATTGGTATTTTTAGGTCAATTTAATTTTGATTAAAAAGGAACGTACCTGGAAATTCAGTAAACCGAAGAAGTTCATTCTCACGAACGGATTTCTCCTCGACCACACATATACCAACATTATAGTAAATGCTTGACCCAAAAATAATAGATTTACAAAAAAGGCAAAAAACTGTAATGTACTGTCAAGGTAATATTTGTATATCAGTTATAAATAATATTTATTACCCCCCCCCCCCCCCCTTTCCTCTCAGGAATGAACTTTTATATGCGCTACCTATTCTAGTAGTAGGCAAATTTCGTATTGTTTACATCAATAATGGCTTTGAAAAAAAAAATTGCTTATAGGACAAGTGATCAAGTATTTTAAGAAAGTATGATACAACAATAAAGGCTACCTCGTTCAACTTATTTGAAATTAGTCAAATTACCAGTAGATAAGACAAACCAAATAGACTTGTCTTGGTGAAATGTGTAGTGGGCTACGGCTTGAGCCAATCGTGAAAAAACTGCACAATACCAATTCAATACTATGCAATATCACGAGGCTAATGGTTTAGTTATAGCATAAAATGGCCATACTTCTGGATCAAGCTCTGGACCGATATAATGTTACAGAATTAAAATTTAGTGATATCGCTTATACCCCGTTCACACTAGGATCACTAACTGCTGCTACGCTATCAGAGGTTATGAGTGACACCGTTCTAACTGAGGTAAGGTGTTCACACTGATAGCGATGAAAAAGTTGTTAGTGACGTCATACACTGCTAACTTGATGCACAATTTTCACGGTATTGCAAGCTCTGAGCAGACAGGTTGAGTAAAATCATTTGAGTAAAATGGCGAGTACTGGTTTAACGTGTTATCCATTTTAACCCAAAAATATCCCACTGCCTTGTAACAGCACAATGTCGACATGAATCTTGTTGTTTTTTGGAAAGGCAGTGGATTTTGATCCGCGTCAAGCCATGATTGCGTTTACAGAACGTAGTTAGGTCTTGATGTCGGTTAACTTGTACTAACTGCGTTCCATTCACATTGCGTTGCTGATGTCGGTTAGTAACAGCAGTTAGTGAGCATAGTGTGAACGGGGTATTATTGTTTCTCAAATTTCATACATTAGAACATGGGCATGAAACAAAGTTGATTTGGTATTAGTCAGATGAAAGGATACAATCATACAGATGCCTCCAAATAGGAACATCATGACAAAATCAGCAGTTCTTCCTCGGAATGAGCCTTCTTCCAACATTCGACAGTAACGATATGTGAAGATCATGTTGAAGAAAAAGTTGAAACCCACAGTTCCAAAGAACAGGAAAGTTGTAACTAGACGCCATAGCTGGGGAAAAATCAATGGTTACTTTTTAGGTTGGTTTTTAATGTAGCACTTGAATTCTGTGTGTTATCCAAACAAGCCGAGATTACCCACAATAATTTAAATATTCGAAAAACGTCTTTGTTATTAGTGACATATGATGATTATGTCTAGGAGAACTACACGAAGACTAAGACTCTGTAGAACACTGGACTGGGTTTTAAGAATGAACAAATTTACAGTTTATAACTTGAGCATGAATTATTTACTTTACTATTTAGGCCTACTGTATATTATGATTGTAGGCCTAATATGATCATTTATGTCACTATAATACACCATGTATATACATAGCCAATATGTGCAGGTTCTCACGCTGGTATCCCAACTAGTATACCCTAAGCATCGAGTGAATAAATATCTTTACAGAATAGAGTGGCAGAGCCCTGGTAGTGTCACGCCTGGTAATCCTGCTAGGAGCGCTATGATCACCAAGAAAATGCTATTTGCTAGAGCACTGTTGCAAGCGAATACTGCTAGATTGCTGTGATCAGCCAACTTTGTGATTGTTGGTGAGCATAGGCTCTGTCAAACGGCATTGCCTCTCTAGAGACTATACACCTTATCTATGGTACCGTATTCAAAACGAGAAGTAACAAAAGAGTGTGCTTCTAGATCTCAATATGGCCAATGAATGGTAACAAAAGATCAGCCAACAATGTGATATTCCAATCAATATTATTGTTCAAAATATGTACGTGCTTCATTTTGTGACTTCTCTAGTTCCACTTTTTAACACTTTACGGCATACCTGCAACTTTAGTAATTTTGTGTCACTCGGTACCATAGGCCTACCAAATTTAGTTTTCAAAGGCTGGTGTTGCTTTGGTTGGGGTCAGTAGCAAGGTAAATGTCCTAACCTCGGGTTAATTATGTGTGGTACCGAGTACAAATTTACCGCAACTTTTTCTGGCAGATAACCACGCATCATCAGAAACATGACAAGACGCACTAGACGTGCATTATATATAGTATAATGTATAGGGCTGATGAGCGCTCCTGATGGGTAAGGGAATATAGGTTTGAATGAGTTTGCGTACCCATAGATATGTAACTGAAATTAGGCCTACCTGGTATTGTTTCACTATTAATATAGGGTTAAAATATAGCTGAAAGGGCGACACCAAATCCAGTTGCTGAAAATAAAGTTGATCCAAATTAGAAAGAAGCTTTTGAAATAGTCATTTATTTTCACTTGGAACAATTCTTACAACTGCAAGGGTAGTTATTACACAGGCCGTTGTGTACGCCCTTGTAACAACAGGCATCTGTAAATACTCTTGACGGAATGTTTGATACGCCATTATTTCTTTGTTGATCAAGGACTGGTCGTTTTAAAAATATTCATGTCCTTATATATAATAGTAGTGTGTTCAGACTCCCATGTTTCATTCCAATCACAACATGATCGGTAGTTTGATAAAATCTACCCCTTTTTTAACACCACGTATTACACTGACAAGACAAATATTTTTGTTGGAACTTGCAAGTGTCATCCAAAGATAACTCCCTCACTTAGCGCTCCTTACGGGAACTTGATGGACTACACATTGTGTGACGACCAAAGATCTTCATACTTCATATGTCATACTTCGTATGACGACTGACGAGCTGGTCTAGGGTAAAAACAGGAATTTAACCGCAGAAGCCACGCCCTTAAAACTACATTCCAACCAAGATATGGATTTCAAACGAAGATTTGGCAACGCCGCGTAATTTACGCCTGCGCGGTGGATTGGCGCTAGTATTTTGTTGTTTGAACTTTACTTCCGAGCCGTTATGGTACTACCATGGTACTATGCGGTCACGATCTAGTGATACCAACCTATTTCATCATAATCTCTATATATTTATCTTGATCTCTATTAAGATATTCTTACCTTAGCATGTAGAATATATCTTAATCGTAATAATATCATCTACTTTACATTATATCCAACTAAACTAGGCAAACGCGTTATGTGTTGCCGCGTTGATGGATGAGCTGGAACATATCAACTTATTTTTGGATTGGTTATCATAGCATTAACCACAATTCTATTTTTAGACACATTCGGACAAGAAATGTCCGAAAACGGTCTTCTTGATTATAATACATCATTGAATATTACAATTAAGAATCTTAAAATTCGATGTAACTCTGATATTTGACGTCACCAAGTGGGTAATTGTGGTTAATACTATATAGAATAATACATCTATACACCTTGAAATCCGAACCATTACATCACTGCCATCTTATTTTTCATTATTAATTTCTATGATAATAAAGAAGGCTTTGTTTTATTCGTGTACAATTAAGTGGTTTCACCTGTAGCATGGATTTAATAATAGCTTTGAATGATACAGACCAAAGAACGCAGGGCCTACACAGGAAATATACTGTTTTGTGTGGGCTTCCTGAAATGATGTGAGTGAAAAAACAGGTAAATGTACATAGAGACAATGTAAGCTTCTATTTTTTCTTTCCATTGAATATAGAGTTTGAAAAATGGTACTTTTGTGCTGCACCAAAGTACTATTTTTCAAACTCTACTACTCTAATAGACACATTATTATCTAATAGACACATATTATTTGAAATACTGTGTTTTGTAATTCAACAACGTTCTGTAGACTAAAAACAGTAGGGGCCGGAGATTGGGGCCGATACACACTTTTTACTTTACTATTTTCAAATAGACACATGCAATAAGAATGCATTAATAATTTTAATTGAAATTATATAGTGACGTATGTTCCACACTAAAACATGACATTTTGAATTTTATTTGTTGACTTTATCTACCTAAAAATCTATAAACAAACGGTCAATGTGTTTGTGCCAACCTACCCCACTTGCGGGGCAGGTTGGCACAGTGCATGATGTTAGTTGGTACATGATATTTAAATGTTAGGATCTATAGAAATTGAATGTTACACTTATAGGCCTATTGATGTATGAAGTGTTGGCGACAGACAGTGGTGAGGTCAAACAGATGAGGGGCAGCTCTCTCGAGTGAAAGGTAAGAGGACGGGTTGAGAGGAACGAGGTAGACTGGATGCTGACGACTGGAATACATTCACAATAATTGGAGGTGAAATTTTTCCCCTAGAAATATTATTTTATTTAATAGATATTGTTACAGCCAAAATTTGGATGCCAGATTCTGAATAGATTTAGACGAGGGGTGTAGTCAATAATTTAGAAATAGTGGCGCTTACTTTTGAATAGTAAGAGGTTGGTTGTAGGATCGTGAAGGTATAAGTGACGTAAACAGTAATCTAAAGGACAATAGATATCTATTGACGGTGATTTAAAAACAAAACAAGATGATTGAAACAGTTGAAAATAAATCTGACGTTTAACAAAAAATGTATCTACCCTGGACCGACGATCTTACAATTTAGGAAAGAAGGAATTTAAACGGTCAACTGGACCGATTCTTAGCCTACGGCAAAACCTTGCCCAAGAGAGTACGTCGATCGGGGACAGCGGCACGCGTAAGATGTTAATAGCGGCCCTGTCCCTCACGTCGTCTGGTGCCTTCTCAAGAGACCGAGTTCTCTTATCACACACGCTTTTATACACACACCTCACTCACTGTTGCTATGTGTCCGGTCTGTCGATAGGGCCATTTACGCTGACTAGGTGAATGTAAAGTTCATTCTCCGTAACGACAGACGTCGGAGCAATCAGTTGGATAGATGTTGATCAGTGGTTAATGGTCGATTAGAATAAAACAAGAATAATGAATAATAGAAAAACAGTAGTCAACTGACTACTGTGACAATATAAATATAGGAATTAGACATGAGACAGGAATTAAAATAGAATGCCAAAATGCCAAAAGTGCAGTTGTAAGATTAATATTGGATTTTATATCACGTATAATGTTGACTTGACCACCGTCTAAAGAGGAGCCTGTGAATGCGGAATTATTCCTGAGCACTATTGTTAACGTGTTCCAATTATAAGTACGTAATGTTTATGATCCTGATAGTGCAGGACGTTCCAAGTACGGTCTGTTTGGTAAGATAGCGAGTAAAAATTTAAATAAAACTTGAACTATAGAACAATATCTAACTTTCAATATCTCTCAATTTATGTATTCAAACTGAAAGTGTTCAGTTGGTTGAGATGCAAAAAAAAGTCCTCATCTTAATGCTTTTTCACTGTGATGTTTTATGGTTGAAACAAGGGTTGGAAACTACTTTTCAAGGGGGAAATCTAGAATATAAATATGGGGTAAAATGCACGTTCCTGGATCCAACGTTTTCCTGCTTGTATCATTCATTTTTTCTCAAACCACTCCCATATAATCGATGCTAAATTTTTCTGGATGGATCATTTTCATGTATGGATGGTTCATTTTTCCTGGTCCCATGGAAAACGATTTAATTATATTTTTGACAAAGTTTAATTCTGAAGAAAAGAGTTTTTTTTACGTTTAAATTATTATTTAGATTCTTCAAAACTGACAAAACGTGCAGGGTTATGAGGGCAACCAGAAGCCACAGTGTATAACCTGGCAGGATTCACTGATATTATTGATACTAGGAAAACGCGTTATGTGTTTCCAGGTGATGGATGAGCTGGAACAATATATCAACATCAGTGTTGAGTAATGAACTTTTAAAATGAACACGTTTGTATTTTCTGAACTTTTCAGTGAACGCGTTACATTTACAATTGACAATTTTGAACTTTCTTCACTTTCGATTTTTCGGTGAACTTTAACGAAGTAAAACGTTCATTTGAAAGTTCATAACTTTGGAACACTCTACGGATAGCGCGATATATCGCGCTTTTCGTGCTTCCCCGTCCAAATTCTGAGTGAGAGCGACTATTTTACGGTCTGTACCGGAAGTTTAATATTCCCTGTTCGGGTTTTCATCATGTGATGAACCAGGCGAGCCGGCAGCCACGTGTGGTCAAGGTTGACGTGTTGTGACTTGTAGTTGATATCAATCACCATTGAACTTGAGACATTCACTGTATAAAATGTGTGTGTACCGTACAGATATTATTTTTGGACCCTTTTTCCCATATAATTTTCAAGGTGAATTTTTGAATGAACTCACGTTTTTTTTAATTTGAACTTGAACTTTCACAGCAAAACCACGAAAACGAACTTTGAACTTTTTAAAAGGTCAATTTATTTGACATGATCTGAACTTTTTGAAGTTCTTTTTATAAGTGAACTTCCCCAACACTGATCAACATATCTTTGGATTGGTTTTATATATATATATCCAACTTGAGATCCAAACGATTACGTCACTGCCCTCCTATTTCCTAATTGATTTCTATGATAATGAAGAAGGCATTGTTTTAATTGTTTCCAATTAAATGGTGACACATATTGCTTGAATTTAATTGGTATCTTGATAGCTTTAAGTGATTTAAAAAAAATATTATATATTTTTTGCATCGGAACGGCTGATCTGATTCAACTGAAAGTTGAGAATAATGTGTATAATTTATTATATTGAAATTCCCTGAGACTTTGAATTCTCTCGAAGGAAATATTTTTCACAAATTTTTTCCTCTGGGTTATTCTCATGGGATTTTTCAAAACTTTGAAATGAGTTTTCTCGTCAAAACTATGCAGTATCCAATTAGATAAGGTCACTCATGTATGCCAAGTTTCAACTGATTTTGAATTTTTGTTTGACCTGTGGAGCGCGAACAACAAAAAAAAGCACTTTTTTCGGGTATGGTAAAATTGAGTCTTTGCTTCGCTCATCCAATTATTAATATACTAGAAAAACGCATTATGTGTTTTCGCGTTGATGGATGAGAAGGAACAATATATCAACATATATCTTTGGATTGGTTATGTATCAACCTTGAGATCCAAACAATTACATCACTGCCATCCTATTTACTAATTGATTTATATGATAATAAAGAAGGCTTTGCTTTAAACGTTTTCAAGTAAATGGTGACACCTGTTTCTTGGATTCAATTGGTATCTCAATAGCATTGAGCGATTTAAAAAAATTGGATTATATATTTTTTCACATCGAAACGGCTGATCCGATTTGACTGAAAGTTCGGAATAATATGTATAATTATTATATCAAAATTCCCTGAGAATTTGAATTCTCAAAGAAAATATTTTTCACTGATGTTTTCCTCTGGTTTATTCTTATGGGATTTTTCAAAACTTTGAAATGAGTTTTCTCAGAAGTGGTTCAACCGATTGCGCCTCAAAACTATTCAGTATCGAATTAGATAAAGAAACTTTGGTTTGCCAACTTTCAACTGATTTTGAATTCTCGTTTGACCTGTGGAGTGCGAAAAAAAAGCACTTTTTTGAGTGGTATGGTGAAATTGAGTCTTCACTTCGCTCATCCAATTATCGATGTAGAGTGGGGAGGAAGCCTTCAGACTAAATAGTGTTTCTGAAGGGTGTGCCACTGACTTCGAAACCTGATCCCAAATGATTCCCAACCCTAATAATCTGAAGCTCATAGGGAGGTAGAACAAAATATATACCATCAGTACACAAAGGTTTAATAGATTCTGGATTAACAATAATTTCAATGTAATCAGTCAGCAGAACAGATAATATAGATACATTGATATGAAAAGGGAATATTCAATGCTATACTTTTTTAGTTTCACAATTTGGCTGTTATTAAATATCATATTCCAGAAAAACTTCATGCCTGATGTTTGGTGTTGAAACTGTGTTATCTATCTTTTTTGTTATTCCTATTATTATTGTCAAATTATTGGATTACACGTGTTGCGTAGTACAAATGCGCAATGGAAATGCCAGCTGGATCGATCTAGCGGATCTAGCCAAGTGAATTAATAGTTTAATTAGATGAGCGTAGTGAAGATTCCATTTCACGAACCGAAAGAAAATGGGCTACGTTTTTTTTTTTTTTTTTTTGTAATTTTGTGCGCGGCATACAGGTCAGGAAAAAATACCGATGGAATTGAAACTTTTTCTACATATTTCTGTCATACCAGAATAGGCTGGGATTGTTATTCAGAAAAATTGGTCGAAAGGTTTTTCCGGAAAAAAATCATGGAGTTTGTAAAAACCTCATAAGAATAACACAAAGGAAAAATACTTGAAAAACAAGAATTCTTCAAAAGCTCTCAAATTTTCACTAAATATGAAAAATACTATTATACACCTTTTCAGAGATTTTTGCAACAGTCGGATGAGAAATAACAAAGAAAACGCAATAAAAGTGTACATTTTATTGAATATTTGGATCGATTAGTTTTGCAAAGTGTATATGCGACAGGTTGCAACACTTTAAATATCAACAAGTTGCAGGTGAGGTTTTTGAACGTTTGAAGTAATCCAAGGTCCGTAGATGTAAATTGAGCTGACAGAATATTTTTCATTCTACATTTTTCATCTCACAACGTGCATCCCGCGTTTTCCTAGTATACCGAAAAAATGGGCTTGTTTTTTTTTTCTTGTCTGTAATTTTGTGCGCGGCATGCAGGCCAGGAAAAAATACGAACTGAATTGAGACTTTTTCTACATATTTCTGTCATACCAGAATAGGCTGGGATTTTTATTCAGAAAAATCGGTCAGAAAGTCTTTCCGCAAAAAAATCGTGAATTTTGAAAAATCCTCATGATAACCCAGAGGAAAAATTCTTGAAAAACAAGAATTCTTCAAAAGCTCTCAAATTTTCACCTAATATGAACACCTTTTCAGATTTTTGCAACAATCGGACGAGGATTATCAGAAAACGCAATAAAAGTGTACATTTTAAAGTGTGCATTGAATATTTGGATCAATTAGTTTTGCAAAGTGTATATGCGACAGGTTGCAGTACTATAAATATCAACAAGTTGCAGGTAAGGTTTTTGAACGTTTGAAGTAATCCAAGGTCCGTAGATGTGAATTGAACTCGGAGCTGACAAGTTATTTTTCACTCTACATTCCCATACTTCTAAGCTCATCTCACAACGCGAATCCCGCGTTTTCCTAGTTATAATCATTTAATAATTGAAACAGGATTTACTCAATATCAAACAGAATCGCTTGGCCAATAAGGATACAAATATAATCCAAGGCCAATCAAAAATCAGTAGAAGAAGAAGAAGACCTTGCAAGCGTTGCGAAGTGTCAATTAAAAAATGAGTCAATTCGATTTGATATTTGATCAGAAGAGTGAACAAATTCATAAAGCTTGAACTATCTTCATCTATATCTTTCATCTATCAACTATATAGCTTGAACCAACAAGTCAATGCTGGTTTTATAGTAGTCCTAGGCCTAGGCTCTACGATGTGCCAAGACTTTTTTTTTGTTTGAAATGAGCAAAGGTAGGCCAAAGCATTGATTTTGTAAGGTTAAGGAACCTATTTTAATATACTTCTGTGATAATTATAGGCCTACTAATGGAGACCATCATGATGTACGGCCTAGGCCTAGCCTATTTGATTCCTTTTGGAAAATTCATCCTAATGAAAATTATCATAAATAGTTGAACACACTAGGCGTATTATGATAATAGTGCTGTCAGTGGGGGTTAATTATGAGAATCAATGCCTATGGCTTAGTTTAGTTTTCAGGTTAGGTTTTCCTAACGGCTACCGTTGCCATTAAGTATAGAGGTTATGTTTAGAGGTAACCTCTATACTTAGTGCCGTTGCTGTCAGTGCAGAGGGTCAGTAAAGTACGTTCGTATGGTTTCTACAAGTTATTTAAAAGTTTGTGCTCTTGGATAAAAAACCTAAATTTTTTGGCACCTTGTGTAAAAAGTAATTATCCAGATATTCTGTGTTCTTGATTCATGATTTGAATTCCTCTGGCACATATGACGTCAGCCTCCTGTAGCTTAGTTCTCTGCAACACTGATTATGTCTAATATTGTTACAGTTATGGATTCAATCATAAGAATTGAGAGGGAGACGGCTACGGCCAGCATAATGCTATAATGAAGAAGAGGACACCGAGTTTGACGCCGACAGCATCACCATGACATTGAGATCGTAGTGTTAGTGATCGAGGGGACGACTTGAGGCGAGCGAATGAGAACCAACAGAAGAACAATTACACGACACTGGTTAGTCCGATGGAATTAATCTGCTCACCATTTAAAACAAGCATGAGTTCATTTGTTGGTTGTGTACTATCAATGCTTCTTTTATACCCATAGGAGTATGGGGTAAAGACACCATAACACTCCACAGACGATAGTGGGCCTCGGAAACTTGACCTTTGACTCCTCGAAATCTTCTTTTATTATTATTATTATAACTCTTACAGGTGTGCATTAATGCACGGTGGCCCTATCCTTGGTCACGACTGTTTGACCGCCTTCCTGACTTTCTGACGGAATTGTTTTCACCCTTATTTCATACCCCTCAGATACACTTCTACTGAGCTCATTCCAGTCCCTACCTGTCCTATTTCAGAAAGAAAATCTGCCCACATCTAATCTAACACCTAATCTCTATCATGACTTCGCTTACCCTCGTACCCTGATTCATTCCTTTCAATCAACCTATTCTACTCCCCCTAGACCCCAGACCCCTTCTCCTTCCATTGCCCTGAAAAAATTACATATCCGACCCAATTTTGTCCGTGTTTCCAAATCCTGCCAGCGCAAGGCGTGCATCATCTCAGATGGACTCTCTAATATTCTTACACTTTCTCCCCTTTCATTCTCTACCTACCTCCACCTCCTAACCCTACCCGTAACCCTTCTGACTGCTTTCCTCTGTACCCTTTCTACATCCCTTATGTCACCCACCCAACATGGATCCCATTCCGACACCATTTCTCACCACCCGTCATCAAAATGCCATTTCTGAAAGATTTCAAGTGTAGATGCATGCATCAAAATGCAACAGCAATGTATAACTACTAGGAAAACGCGAGATGCGCGTTGTGAGATGAGCTTAGGCCTGGTATTACCAAGTCCAGTTAGCCTTTATCTGACAGTTCAAACTTGTTATCACCATGGTTACCTGTGGTATTTGTTTTCACCAACTCTCAGATAAATACTAACTGGCCGTGGTAATACTGGGCCTTGGAAGTATGGAAATCTAGAATGAAAAATATTCTGTCAGGTCAATCCACATTTACGGACCTTGGATTACTTCAAACGTTCAAATACCTTACCTGCAACTTGTTGATATTTATAGTGCTGCAACCTTTTGCCTATACACTTTGCAAAACCAATTGATCCAAATATTCAATAAAATGTACACTTTTATTGCATTTTCTTTGTTATTTCTCATCCGACTGTTGCAAAAATCTCTGAAAAGGTGTATAATAGTATTGCTCATATTCGGTGAAAATTTGAGAGCTTTTGAAGAATTCTTGTTTTCAAGTATTTTTCCTCCGGGTTTTTCTTGAGGATTTTTCGAACTTTCCGATTTTTTTTCCAGACAAACCTTCCTACCGATTTTCTGAAGAACAATCTTGTTCTTATTAATGAAATATATAATGTTAATGAAATCTTGAACATAACAAATCATTTGAAAAGCAAGAACTCTCACGGAGTAGATGACATTCCCACATCTGTAATAAAAAGCTGTATAGCATATATAGCGGAGCCCTTATGTTTCATTTTTAATAATTGCATATCACAGGGAGTTTTTCCAGAGCAGTTAAAACCAGCCATAGTCAAACCAATCTATAAGAAAGGGAATATGTCTCTTGTAGACAACTATCGCCCAATATCGCTTTTACCCTCTTTCTCCAAAATTTTAGAAACAATAATAAATATAAGAATAGTGAAATTTTTAGACAAAAACAACATTTTATCTGATAGTCAAAATGGTTTCCGAAAAAACAGATCAACAGGAGATACAATCGAAAAATTTTTAAAGAAAATTGTGAGTCACTTACAAAATAAAGAACAAGTTATCGGTATTTTTTGTGACCTATCGAAAGCTTTCGATTGCATGAATCACGATATTCTATTAAGTAAATGTTACTATTACGGAATAAGAGGAACCGCACACGACTTGCTGGTGTCATATTTAAAAAACAGAACGCAACAAGTACAAATAACTCATATAGAAGAAAATGGGACAGAACAAAAATATTTATCTGATACAAAAAAAATTAAAATTGGTGTACCGCAAGGTTCAATTTTAGGTCCCCTTCTTTTTATAATTTTTATCAATGACCTTCCATTCAACATATCAAATTCTGAACTGTTTGCCGATGATACAAATATTATAGCACATAGTTCACATGAAAACTCGTTAATTAGGGCTGCAGAATCAAAACTTGCTGAATCAACCACGTGGTTTAACAACAACAAACTAATACTTAATGATGTAAAAACAAATTTTATTCAGTTTCATTCTAGTAAAAAATCGAATCACATCGACGCTGTACCCACATTAATAAATAACACAAATAATTCGATTATATCAAGAGTAGATGCAACAAAATTTCTAGGAATAATAATAGATGAAAACTTGAACTGGAAAAAACACATAAATCATATAACGAAAAAACTTAACTCTGGTATATTTGCAGTTAGATCAATACGGTCAATTACAGATACACTTACTACAAGACTGGTATATTTCTCGAATTTTGAGTCACACCTTCGGTATGGTATTGAATTCTGGGGGTGCTCAGCACATGCCAATAAAATGTTCATCCTCCAGAAACGTGCGATTCGAATTATCATGAATGTGAATAGAAGGGCTCACTGCAAACCGCTATTCCAAAAATTAGAAATCTTGACCTTCCACTGTATTTATATGTTGCAAGCAATTTTATGTGTAAAAAAAAATATTAAATCTCTAAATTCAAACACAGATGTGCACACTCATAATACAAGGACTAAAACAAATATCCATATTAATCGCTTCAGTACAAAATTTGCTCAAAACAACTCAAATTTCATAAACATTAAACTTTATAACAAATTACCATCATCAATAAAAAACATATCAGCAATACATACTTTCAGACATATCCTAAAAATTTTTTTTACTGTTAAATGTTATTACTCCATTAACGATTACTTTGGAGATAGTATAGAGGACTATGATCCAAAACTGATGATAAATACACTTAAAAATAAAATAGACTTCCGTAAACAATTTTCAAAATAAACTAAAAACTTAAACTTACTCAAACTTTAAAATTTCCTCTGACCATTTCACCATTTCATTATTTATTTCATCATATTTTATTAAATAATTGTCTGTACATGCTAACTCAATATTTATATATTCTGTAACACGCATCATTATGACATGTAAATAAACATTATTATTAATCATAACCTATTCTGGTATGACAGAAATATGAAAAAAAAGTTTCAAGTCGATAGGTGATTTTTCCTGACCTGTATGCCGCGCACAAAATTACAAAAAAAAATAAATAATAATAACAGGAAAAAAACGACTTAAAAACAAAGCCCATTTTTTTCGGTATGTGAAATGGAATCTTCGCTACGCTCATCTAATAAGTAATCTCCTGTAGCAACACATGTCATCAACACATGCATGTAGCATACGTTTCCTACCTCCCAAACAATATAAATTTCCTTGACTTCAAGAAAAAGCCTACTGGAGAATGTCGTAAGCAATCCTCTTGCTATTGGTTATCAGGCCTATCAACATGATGTTATGTTCGCACAGTATTTAACCTACATGCACATTCCACAGTTAACCTATCAGATATCAGGTATCTGATCATTTGTTTGAGGTAGTGAATAGAGAAACATTCCTGCATATAAAACTTCAAATTCAGGTGAATAGGTCATCGTCATTACTTTGTTTCAATCACTCTATTACAGTACTATATATATCTTTTTTAATAACATTGAAACTTGTTACAAAATCATTGTTCCCCAATTAAAGCTATGGATGAAAGATAGGATCGTTTGGACGGGGCACCACAAGGGCGATCTTACCACCCCATTTTGATTATTTAAAACTAATGATCTTCAACACCAGGACTGCGCTGTCTGTGACCATAATTTTTTGCCGTAGATAAAAGTCTTTCAGTATAAACACACGAATGTTGATATCTTAAATATTTAATCAATGAAGCCTTCTTTTGAAGCAACCTACTATATCTTATTTTCTTCTTCTTTCAATTTCCTTGTTTCAATGTCATCAACTATTTTATTTTGAACAAGTTCCGACCTTTCAACTTGAAACTTGGAACTTAAGGAAAGTCATCTCATTAGGTGACCACAGTGCAACATAAGTATGTGGTATAATCATAGTTGAAAGGTTTACTTCCAAGACATGTCACGCTGTGTTGAGATAAATCTGACCCTCACTTATACCTGCACTACTCTATCAACACTTTCTAGCCCCCACATCTGTAGTATCTATACAGTTTGCTAGACAGCTACAGGCATGCTGGATTGTATTGCTACCAACAAACAGAGCAGTAAACTGCAAAAACTGCAGTAAACTGAGCCGATCCTTCTGTGGCGATCATAGTGGCACTTATTGTAGACTAAGGCGACGGGAATGTAGGTGTGATGTATTCCAGTTTAGCCATAAGAGTGAACTGTTTTGGTAGTATATCATTTATAGTCTATGCTATAATATATTAATTATCACATTATTTCACAGTTGCTAGTTGCTTCCGATTCAGAGCGTGGAGATGGGATGGAAGCTGGAGAGAAAGAGGAGAGAAGGAAGAGGAGGAAGAGAGAAGAAGAGGAGAGCAGAATGAGGAGGAAAAGAGAAGAAAAGAAACAGAGAACAAGAGGAAGTCCTGGAAGCATCTACAGACATGACTGGTAGGTAGGTCATCTTATAGGCTTCAAATCTTATACATTTCAAGTGTTCCAAAACTTTTTGTACAGTTTCTCGGTTCTGTGGCTATGAACTTATGAAGTTGATTATTTAAAACTCAGATCTAGTCTCGATTTTAAATAGATTCAAATTTAAAGATTTGAGAGCAAAAATCAACTTGGCATATTTTCTGGAATAAGTGAAATGTTGGAATCATTATAATAGATTGAAAAAAATATTTTAGGAAGAATGTCAACGAATTCGAGTTTTCCAAATGTCCTTTCATCTTCTCTCAAAATTGTAGCCAAATCAAAATTATGATAATAATAATAATAATATTTTATTTCAACAGATTGATCAAATATATTTGATATTGTCAGCGTCAGTAGTAAGCTTATGCTTCATTTCTACTTTTTACAAATTTGATTTCTGATTTCAATTTTTGTTTGAACATTTTATTAAAAATATTTTCTTTCTTGGAATTGAATCCTCCATCTGAATATCCAAACATAATTCTGCTATAATTGTTATTTCCAAAGTCCGTTCTAAAATTTCGCTGGAAATTGAGCTTTTTTGGTAAGTTGGACACTTTTTTCTTGGAAAGAGCTAGGGCCAGTGTGGCAAAATTTTGTGGGGATTCAGAGATTCTGTGGTTATACTCTTGAAAAAAAAAACTAGAACATCATAGGTGTCACCAGTTCATAGAAATTAATTGTAGAAGGTTGAAAACTAGTGAATTTCCATTTTGACAATTTTTTTTGGTGCCTTGATAGTTTTTGTTTAATTTCTCAATTCTGTCATCAGGTTTGTGTAGAATGATCGAATAAGAACACAAATCAGATCTTAGTTTCTATATTGAGTTGAATTTGAAGATTTCAGAGCCAAAAATAACTTACTGAATTTGTCATAATATGTAGTCTTAGAATCCTCGTAATTACTTGAAATACGATATTTTTGGATAAAGTCAACGGATTTTGTTTTTTCAGTTGTCTTTTTTCCTCCTTGCAAATTTTAGCCAATTCAAAAATCAAGATTGCCTTTTTTTACTTTTTTAAAATTTCTCTTTTAAAACAAGTTTTGGTTTTAAAAATTCCAAATCTATATTTTCTTCCTCAGAAGTAATTTTTGTGTGTGTATATTCAAAGATAATTGTATTATCGATTTATTATTATTATTATTATTATAATTGTTCAAAAGTCTATCCTAAAAGTTGGCTGGGAATTACATTTTTTTGATGAATCAGTGACGCTTTTCTTGGCAACGGCAGAGGCAATCGTAACAGAACTTATTAATGATTCAAAGATCCTAAAGTTACAATCATCCAAATTACTAGAATATCATAGGCATCACCAGTTCATACAAATTAATTGCAAAAGGTCAAAAACTAGTGTGTTTTACCCTCACCTTTTTCAACAATTTTTTAACAATAGTTTTTGTTGAATTTTTTGGTTCTGTCATTATGTGTGGTAGAGTTATCAAATTGAAACACAAATCAGGTGTCAGTTTCTATATTGACCCAAGTTCAAAGATCTTGGAGCAAAAAATAACTTGGTACATTCCTCATAATTAATATTAAAACATAACTATTATGAATCATAATTAAAAATGATATTTTGGGAAAAATTTCAGCGCACAACGTTTTTTTCAACGTCTTTTTGTCCTCCTACAAAATTTAAGCCAAATAAAAAATCATGATTTTTGCCTTTTTACAGTTTTTCAAAGTTGATTTTTTGAACCAAGTTTTTGTTTTAAAAATTTCAAAAAAATATTTCCCTCTTCAGAAGTAATTTCTCTGTGTGAATATCCAAAAATAATTGTATTATCATTGTTTTGTCAAAAGTCTGTTCTGAAAGTCGGCTGGAAATTGCATTTTTTTGGTAAATCAGCAACGTTTTTCTTGGCAACGGCAAAGGAAATCGTTACGGAACTTCCTGATGATTTAAAGATCCCGAAGTTACACTCATAAAAAAATACCAGAACATCATAGGCATCACCAGTTCATGGGAATTAATTGCGGAAGGTCGAAAACTAGTGTAATATACCCTGACCATTTTAGCAATTTTTTTTGGTGACTTGAAAGTTTTTGTTGAATTTCTTGGTTCTGTCGTTATGTGTGTGTAGAGTTATCAAATTACAACACAAATCAGGTCCCAGTTTCTATATTGAGTTGAATTTGAAGATTTTAGAGCAAAAAATAACTTATTCAATTTTAAATTTCCAAAATTGTATTTTTCTCAAATTTGATGGAAACATGAACTAGCTTCTTTTAGACCACAATCAATTGAAAATTATGAAATTGATTGATCTATGGGCAAGTAATTCACTACAATGTGACCTCTTTGTTGCTTGCAGGCAACAGCTTACCTTGAAGATTCATTCCTTGGAGCGTCGTGCGTTGTGTTAGTACGTAGGAGTTAGCTGGGTAAGATCCACCGGCATGTGGGTAAACTGTCCCCCGTGCAGCCTGCATCGAGGTATGATTCAGCCTATTAAAAAATGATCCCTGAGCCGGGTAGGCCAGCCTAGCGTGGTATGATCAGCCCTGTTGTCTCAAACCAAGTCGATCAAGCTCAGAATGGTGCATTTGTCAGCCTAGAGTTCAACAAATGACAGTAATGACCTGGTATGTCACGTTAATAAACTACTGCTCCGAGTAGGGATCTTGTTGCCCTGAGCTTAAAGAAACCTGATACCCATGAGCATTGGTGCCTGTTCTCACCTGGGCCGTGGCTAAAGGGCCTGCACCTGAGCCGTGGGTAAAGGGCTTGTGGGGGTGACGGGAACGGTCTGGATGGCTCTCAGGCGAGACCTTCTACTCTTGCGTGTGAGATAGACTCGCATGAGCCTGTCTTGCATTCAAGGGTGCATTGTCATGCGTCCGACCACCATCTAAGATTTGCTGGAGGGGTTGGGGTGAGACCTTGTATTCGTCCATGCAAGAGAGACTTACGTAGCTTCCTCGGAAGCTACATGAGCCTCTCTTGCACGCAAGGGTTCAAGGTCAAGCACCCCCATGACCTCTACGTTCCCGGCGCCCCCTCCCTTGCAGGCTGCACGGGGTATACTGGGAACCACAGGATAATCATAAGCGAGAACACATCATGTCATTGTAACTTATCAATTTATTAATTATTCTATACAAGTTGTATCAATAAATCATGCAATCACAATATTTGTTTACAC
Source organism: Brachyptera risi (assembly GCA_964007535.1). NCBI lineage: Eukaryota > Metazoa > Arthropoda > Insecta > Plecoptera > Taeniopterygidae > Brachyptera > Brachyptera risi. The sequence goes on from OZ023328.1 coordinate 41,355,101, forward strand.
ATCATTATTACTCTTATCTCAATCCATTCATGTTCCAATCAACCAGCAATCAAAACACAGCAGGCTGACTTGACCACCTGCTTATTTGACTGGCTGAAGTCACAGCTTTGATTGCTGCGATGGACCAACTGACCCCAACATGATCCTGAAGTCGGCAGCATGGCGTGTCTTGTACTGCAGGCTGGGCCAAGTGCGTTCTTGCATCAGACAGCTGGGACTACCTGCAACAATAGGAAATAAGTTTGCATTGAAGTTTTTCCATTGATTTGTCAGCTCGGTCAAGAAGTAATTCAAGCAGTTTGGTGTGACCATTGACAATCACCTCAATTGGAAAAAGCACAATTTCAACTTCACATAAATTAAGAACAATCAGTTATAAATTTTATAGACTCAGGCCAATCTTGAATCTGACCACTATGAAAATAATATATTATGCATACCATATATTCATAATGCAATAGTAGTTTGGGGTGGAAGTCTCAAGACTCGGCTCAACCCACTCGAAAAGGTTCAGAAATCAATATTAAAAACAATACTAGAACGCCCTAGAAGCTTCCCCACTAATGAAGTTTTTGAAGAAATTAAAGTATACAGTGTTAGGAAATTATATCTTGGAGCTTTACTACTTCACACTTTTAAGAAAAAAATATTTTCACCATTTCCAATCAAGTGCAACACACCAGGTCGACGGAAGATGGTCAATTAAAAATTCCTAAAATGTTGACATCACTGGGACAAAGGCAAAGTACATATCTTGGTCCGAAAATGTTCAATAATTCACCTAAAATCATAACTTGATCAATAAACTATAATTCATTCAAGCACAAATTGATTCGCTGGCTTCACGACATTGGACATGACTTTTGGATTTTTTTTTTCGATAATTAAAGTTACTGTCTTAATCACTAATGGGCACTATTAGACCACAACAGTCTAACCCTAATTGAACTCAACCTCAATAACATTCGGTTTCAAGCATCCAAAATTTCCAACATGAATCATAATTTACTATCAAATTCAACCTTTCTCTTTCTAAATACATGAAATTTACCCAGCTTATACACATCTATGAACCAATATTATATTAAGAACCGTTCTCTCTTGGTATATATTTTATTCAAATGTATCAACTTTTCCTTCTTTCCCACACACATTCTTCAGACTTTATTGGGTTCTGTTTATCAATAATTAAAAGTTATGAGATTATATTTATATAATCTTATCTTGAAAAACATTATATAATAAAAAATGAATGACCGAGATCTATTGACGTAAGGAGTTATTGATGAGAAGATTGCATGAAAGTTAATTTCTATTGAGTTGAACGACTGAGATCTATTGGCAATGAAGGAGTGATTAGTAAGAAGATGGCATGAAGGTTTGTTTCTATTGGGTTTAATGACAAATATATTGACAACAGATAACTGATTAATGAGAAGATGACGTGAGATTTTATTCATATCAATTTGGAAGACTGAGATCTATTGACAATGAAGCAGTGATTAATGAAAAAATGACATGAATGTTTATTTATATTGAGTTGATTGATTGAGATCTATTGGCAGCAGAGAACTGATTAATCACAAGATGACATGAAAGTTGATTCATACCAAGTTGAATGGCATATCTATTGGTGACAAAGGAGTGTATAATGAGAAGATGACATGAAGGTTCATTTCCATTTTTATTGGGTTTAATGACAGATCTATTGGCAATGGAGGAGTGATTAATGGGAAGATGACATGAAAGTTGATTCATACTGAGTTGAATGACAGATCTATTGGCAACAGAGGAGTGAATAATGAGAAGATGACATGAAGGTTCATTTCCATTTTTATTGATGAGCGTAGCGAAGTCTCCATCCCACTCTTATAGGGCTTTGTCTGTGTGTTTTTTTTTTGTTTTTTTTGTTTGTAAGCACTCCACAGGTCGCAAGGGTTGACTGATCAACATGAAACTTTTTTTGTACACGCAAACTCATCCAACTTAGAACTGTATAGTTTTTGGGATGAATCGGTCGGACTGATTTTGAGAATCATCATCTCAAAGTTTCTAAAAACCCCATAAGATTTGGCTGAGCGGAAAATGTTGAAAAATAAAATCTCTCCAAATGGGATGAAATTTTCTCTAAATGTGTATACATGGATTTTACACATTATTACGATTTTTTAAGCAATTCTGATCAGTCGTTTTGGAGAAAAAAAATAAAATGACTGATAATATTCATAAAATATATCATAAAAATTATGACAGAATTAAGTTGTCGAGATTCACTGCTTTCTAGATTCAAGAGTTGACCAACAATGAAGTATTTTTTATATGCGTCAAGGTGTGTAGAATACCAGAGTCAATGAAGTGGCAAGAGTAGAACTTCTTTAACGACTTTTATAGCTTATTCAGATATCAAGGTGTGTAGAATACCAAAGTCGATAAAGTAGCAAGGGTAAAACTATTTCAAGGACTTTTATACCTTATTGAGATATCTCGCTCATCTTACAACGCATATTTCGCGTTTGACTAGTTGGGTTTAATGACAGATCTATTGGCAATGGAGGAGTGATTAATGGGAAGATGACATGAAAGTTGATTCATACTGAGTTGAATGACAGATCTATTGGCAATAGAGGAGTGAATAATGAGAAGATGACATGAAGGTTCATTTCCATTTCTATTGGGTTCAATGACAGATCTATTGGCAATGGAGGAGTGATTAATGGGAAGATGACATGAAAGTGAGATACATGAGGTGGTGGGATGATTAAATAAAAGGTTATTTTACCAAGTGTTTTTGGATAGTGAGATTGGTCGTGGCCTGTTGTTAGGGAACCATCCCAGTATTAACGTAACGACGGAGGGAAACCACAGAAAAAAAAACTGTCAGGATAGTTAGCCATGGTGGGAATCGATCCCTAGTCTCCTGAATGACGGTTTGACAGTATGCTAACCGCTCGATCACTCGTGTTGGTTTTTATATCAAAGTCAATAGTTGTCATATTTTTGTTTGTGTAATAAATATATGAATTATTTGTCACAGTTCATGTGCAAAAGTGAGGTCTACACGACGCATAGGTCTATGTTATAAGAATATTATTGCTGAACTTGCTGCTCTATAGGCCCAACCAAATTTTAGCTTCAGGAATCAAATTTTTCTGAAGATCTAAAAAAACAAATTATTCATACATTCATTTGTGAAGTTTATATAGTAAAAATACTTTTTTCTGCATTTCTCAATTTGTTGTTACGTGTACAAGTTGGATTAAGGACAACAATACTATTCTTACTGGCGAACGTTGCCATCGTGAGAAGTCGTGGGGAACCAATCAACGTGTTAGCAGCAGTGAGGCAGCCAATTAGAAACGAGCCAGCTGTTCAGTGGATGACGTGATGCTCGTGCCAGCTGCAACATGAGGAACATGGCACTGAGTTCTAGTTAAGTCATTAGTCCTATTCATTTCTCTATTCTCTGGCAGAAATGAACGCACTTTATATGTTATCATCACACAAAGACAACAGACATGAGGTAATTTCTTCCTTGAATATGACAAGTAGGGACTGGAATGGGCTTAATAGAAGTGTATTTGAGAGGGATGTAAAAAGGGTAAAACAATTCTGTAAGAAGGTTAGGGAGGTGGTCAAACAGTTGTGACCAAGGATAGGGAACTTGCCACAGTGCGTTTATGAGCTTCTGTAAGAGTTATAATAATAATAATAATTAATTAATTTCTATTCAATGTCCCTAGACTCGTGTGGGTGGTTTAGATTGTGATTTGCAAGTAGGGATTTGAGGGAAGTAAAACGCACAGTAAGCATGAAATATTCGATATACGTATGTGTATAAGAAAAACTTGTATATTACTCAGTGCAGTCGATGGCTTTGATCACTTTGGTCGCAATCGAGTTCACAGATCAATTATGAAGTCAAGCAAAGCCGAGTATAAAAAGCGTGCTGAGAATAAAATTGGTCAGAATGAGAAACTACTTGAAAAATTCCAAAACTCGCTATATTTTTTTTATATCAGATTCTATTTTTGCGGTGCCAGTGCCTACTTCACAGGACAGTTACAGAAAATTCAAATAACGAATCATTCACTAGTCTATCAGGTCAAGACAGATGTTGCTTCTTATATTGGTTTTTTTTTGACGACACACTATATTGATGGCTTCAATCTATTGGAGTCGGTGGATGATGAATGAGATGGTGGGATGATGAGATGAAAGCTTATTTTGTTAGGTCTTTTGGATGGTGGGAAAGAGTCGGTCCCAGCCGAAAGGAAGAAAAATAGGAGGAGAGAAGGAAAGAAAGAAAGAGAAAGAAAAAAATAGGAAGAGAGAAGGAATAAATATCGTATAAAGCTATGTAGGCGTATGCCACGATTTCATATTTTAAATAATTGCATTGAAAATGAATCAGTATTCGGTAGTACTGTTTCAAAATGTCAGATCTATTAACCTACCGACGTAGTTTAGTTAGCAAGAATCAATAAACAACACTACATTGCTTCTTTCAGGTTGTGAATTATATCAAGATTTTTTGTAAATAACGGTGATAAAAACGACGAGGGCCGTTTTTCGGGGTGGGCAAAGAGGGCGGTGGCCCGGTGGCCAAATTTAAGGGCGCTATCAGCGCCCATTTGTGACTTTCTATCAGTAATTGTACTCTATAAATTTCAAATTGATGGTAGGCCTATCTTATTTACATCACTAGATGGAGTCAATGCTTTTATATTCAAATATCACTGTTATTGAATGATGGATCAATTCAGCGTTTTATTTGCTTAGAACAGCCATTTGGCAAAATTAGTATTGTTAAAATCCTTGTATTTCAGAAATTTTGTGTAGTTCCTGAAACCCGTAGAATCATATCAACAGGATATTTCCAACAATTTCCCTGCGGGGCATGGCTCCCTCCTTGCATTCACCATCAATATGCACACTCAGTTTTTGACTGCCCAAATGATTGCTTGCCCGGGGTGCTAAAATGACACTGAACGACCCTGCAGCTACAAATATTGTTTTTTGTAGCCATTTTTAATTTCATAAGTAGAATGATTTCGGCATCTGAATCTCAACCGTATTGAAAATGGGTGTTATTTCAAAAAAAAATCCCTGCAGAGCCAGAAGGAGGCCTTCCCCATTGCCCCCACCCCCCCGGTCGCCGGCTTCACAATAATGGGCAATTGCACAACTGTTCTCAACTTTTTTTTTTCTAGACTGAAATTGCCTCCCTCATGAATCTGATCAGGATCCACCAAGGGTTGGTTCCCGATTGCCTGTCACGATTTAGCGGATTCCCTTGTGAACTACTGGTAGGTAGATAAGAGTGGCTACGGTAGGCCTACCGGTGGCATTGTTAGTCATAAAATCTATAATTTTCATGTAAAAAACAAATGCAATTAGGTACTAACATTGTAATTCTACTAAGCCATGTATTGTTGTTTTATGTACCGGTAGTTCGATATAAAAGCGATAGTTGCACTATACAGACAATCGGGACCTTGGGCTGAGATTCTGACCCCGTAAATATTTCATTTTCGAGACCCGAGTTGGGTCCTCTTCTCTATATTATGATAAAATAGGTTGGTATTACTACATTGTGCTATTGGCATTGATAAGTAGTTTCATAGGATACTTCTTTACTCAATGCTAGGCCTACTGGCAAACATAAAGCTGAAATAAATGGCTATTGTGGCCCACCTATGTCACTATAGCTGATACTATAGCTGATACTTGGCACTATTCCATATTCCATATTCCATATTTCAATGGTGACCGGGCCTTTACAAAATCAATGGCCATTGAGTTGGCCTAGGCCATTGAGTTTATAACGCTACAGTATAAACTCAATGCCTAGGCATAGGAATTGCATTTGCATAGGGATTGCACAGAACTTCTTGGCCCGCCTAGGCCTAGGCCTAGGCCTACCTCAACTCGAGAATTGAATTTGTAGTACAAACTCAATCTCTGGATCTACCTCGCAATCTTATATTAACGGCGACTATCAAGTGTAACTGATCACCACAGCTTTGTCTCCTCAAGTCAATCTGAATTATACAAAATTTGTTAATTAATTACTCACCATTGTATGTAATGAAACACAATCATGGTCGTCGTCGAAATCGAAGGTCTTCTTCTTCTTCTTCTTCCTCTTAATGGCTTTGGGTTGAACTAACCCATCTGGCCAGTCTGATTATTCTTGATTGGATTGAATCACAATTTGAATTGTGCATTGTGCTCCAATTTGATACTGCATCTGATGTAACTGGATATATAGGTAGGAGAACACAGATTGTAATAGGAATACTTACATGAGACTAGATTTGACTAAGAGAATAATACTGGATATGATAACACAAATTTGGGCCCTGTTTATGTTTGGAAGTGGATAATTTACTGGGAAACAAAAAACAAATATCACAAAACAAGGTACTATTTCTTCTCGTCTGAGGCCTGTCAGACATTTCTAACACCCAAAGAACGGCCTTGGATCTGTAGACCCACCATCCGAAAAACACAACATCAAATCTTAAACACAAGGATAACATAAAATAAATCTTTTTGTCGTAAATACCCCCTGTTGTCTATATAAAATGAGGGTGGCTTCCATACAGAAGCCTCCCTTCTTGGCTAACCTCTTACTTTGTGATTACATTATATGTCCCTGTTTATTTCTTTCATGTATTTGTAAAGCGCTAATATCACAGGTAGTTGCATTACTGCTAGTAATGATAAGATATTTATTGGTCTGTCCACCTTAAGTTTTTTTAAATTATTCATTAATTTATTTCTTTGATTATTGTATTTTGAACACTCCAAGAATATGTGGTTAAGAGTTTCTGTCTTGTCTGGACTACAACTGCATGCTGATGATTGCACCACCTTTATCCTACTTAGATGTTGCGCTATTGAACAATGGCCTGTTCTCATTCTTATTGTAGTTGTTATAATACCTCTTTGAAGTCCCAGGCCTTTAAACCATGGCTTTCTAAACACCTTACTTTGTATAGAGTTATATTGATTTTTATGAGCCTTGCTATGTGCTTCCCAGTCACTCTCCTTTTTATTGATTATGCACTCTTTGGCAGTCCTGTATAGCTCTGTATGATTCAGCAAGACTTCTAAATAATCCTCTGCCTTTGCCGTGTTGGCCAGTTGGTCCGCCCTCTCATTTCCCTCTATCCCCTTATGTGCTGGGACCCATGCTAGGTGTACTGTGATTTGTTTTTCATTAAGCTTTTGTATTTCCTCCACTATGTCATTAATAATATAATTAGTTATACCTCCATGTTTATATGGTAAATTGAGTACTGCTTGGAGCACACTCATAGAGTCTGTTAATATCAGGTGAGGATATGCTTGTGGGTGCTTACTTATGTATTGTAATGATTGATATATGGCAATTGCTTCTGCTGAAAAAATAGATGTCTCTTTTGGTAGAAGGAATTTGACCTCTGTATTTGATTTTGTGTGATAGAACGCCGCCGCTACATATTCTTCGCTTGCTCTTCTGGATCCGTCTGTGAAAATTTGTATATAATTAGGCCAATTGTTTTTTATCCATTCCTTGAATATTCTCCTTACCATGATGTGATCGTCTACTGCAAGATTATAATTAATCGATACATGTTCACTGGTATTGATTGATAGGAACTGGTGTGAAAACATGATAGGGGTTGAACAAGAGAAGATTCTATTTATAGAAGGTTTCCATGCTTTAAAGACTGTCATAAGGGGATATTTAACTCCTGTTCCTCTCCTTATGTGGGCGATGCGGTCCAGTATTTGTAGCTTTGGAATGATGGGATGAGATGTTAGGGCTATGGCTTTTAATATATGTTTGTTGCACAACCATTCTCTCCTCAGTCCTAAAGGGTCAATAGCCGCTTCATTCTCCATTGCAGCTATTGGTGTCGATTTCATGCACCCTAGGGCAGTTCTCAATGCTTTATTTTGTATCTTGTCTAGTTTGCCTAATGTTGTTTTGGCTGCTCCCGCATACACCTGACATCCATAATCCATTACCGATCTCACTAAAGATTTGTACATGATTAACATAATACACGAGTCCGCCCCCCACCATGTGGCGGAGAGTGCTCTCATGACATTAAGTCCTCCTTCACATCTTCCTATCAGTGATCTAATATGAGGGACCCAGGTGGATTTACTGTCAAAAATGACTCCTAGTATCCTCATGATGCTGCTAGGCTGTATAGGCATGTTGTTAATATGTATTATTGTGTTGGTTGTAATTCTTCTTTTTGTAAAAATGACGGCTTTCGTCTTCTCAGTTGATAACGGTAATCCTAGTAATAGAAGATGTTCTTGTACTTCCTGGAGGGCATGTTCTATGCTATTAATTGCCTCTGCCAATACCTTTTCTGCTACATAAATTAGCATATCGTCAGCATATTGCAAAGTTCTAATTAATGGAGTGTTGAGTCGGTCTACATTCCTCGTGTATAGCATGTACATAATCGGGCTGATGGCGGATCCTTGTGGTATGCCATTGTAAGTTGTCCTAGGTCCATATATCTTTCCTTGGACCTTGACATATATTACTCGTTGTGACAAGTATGAGTTTACCCATGCTATAATTCCCTTGGGAATTCCACACTCTTCTAGTTTCCTAGATAGTATGTCCACATTTACATTATCGTATGCCGCTGAGATGTCTAGAGAGACGGCTAGTAGATACTGTTGTCTTTTGTATGCCAATTGTATGTCAGTGTTGAAGACTGTGAGATGGTCTGTAGTTGATCTATTTTTTCTAAATCCAAACTGCGTTCTTGGTAATATCTTCCGTGCTTCCAGCCACCACTCCAGTCTGCGTTTGACCATTCTTTCTATTATCTTTACTAAACATGAAGTTAATGAGATGGGTCTATAAGATGTGGCCAAGGTTGGGTCTTTGCCTGTTTTGAGTATGGGAATTACTATTTGGTTTCTAAAAGACGGGTGAATGGTGTTATATTTCAGGCTCTTGTTGATTATTTCCAAAAGCATTCTCTTGCCTTCTTCTGGAAGTTTCTTAATCATGGAATATGTTATACCGTCCATTCCTGGCGCCGAGTCCTTTAGTCCCACCAGGATGGTCTCCAGTTCAGCTCTTGAGTAGTGTTCCAATAGGAAATGCTTCTGTTGTTCTGCATTATTGTAGGTTGTTTGCCTAGGTTTATTTGCACATCCTGGGGGTGCTAGTCTCTCCATGAAGTTCTCTATCCAGTCCAGCCCTATTTGTAATGAGGGGAGTTGTTTGGTAGATCCTCTATATCTCTGTATCATTTCCCATACTTTGGACATCCCCGTCTCCTGGTTGATGTTGGAACAGAATCTCCTCCAACCTTCTTTCTTTTTTTGTTTCAGAACTTTCTTGGCCTTTGCTTGTATCTGTCGAAATTTGATGAAGTTGTCAAAGTTACTATTCTTCCTATATACCGTGAGTGCCAGCCTTCTCTGAGCTACCGCTTTCGAACATTCCTGATCCCACCATGGTGTGGGTCTAGGAAACTTGTTCCTGTTGTTGGATGGCATTCTGCTGGACTGAGGGTTTTGTATTAATGGAATAGCTTCGTTTGCCGCTTTGTTGATGCATTCTAAGAAGACGTCCATTTGTTCTTCCGATGGTCCATCTACTCGATTAAAGTCGTCCTTTGCCCTCTTGTTTAACTCCTGTCTCACTGTCTCTGCATACCTGTTCCAATCTGCTTTTTTTATATTCCATCTATTACTAGTTGGGCCTTCCTCCCGTGCCTCTCTTTGGTTTGCATTACCTACCTCACAAAAAATTGGTAAGTGGTCGCTACCCATGGGATCTGAACCCATCGACCATTGGGTATTTAAAGCCAAGTTCGGGGAGATTATTGTTAAGTCTACGCAACTTTTCCTTCTATACGGGGTGTGGATCATGCTGGGAGATCCATCATTCATAATTACCAGCTGATGGTCATTGATGGACTCCAATAGTCGCTCTCCTGCCAGATCTGCGTACTCGCCGCCCCATGCTTGATGGTGAGCGTTGAAATCCCCGCCTAATATAAATGGAGGAACAAGTTTATTAATTAGGTTGTCCCACTGGTCACTTGTTATTCTCTGGTTTGGACTCACATAAATAGAATAGACGTTCAGGCTTAATTTGTTATAGATTATATTGCATCCTGTGATTTGAACGTTGTTTAAGTTACTAATAATCTGTATTTGTACCATCGGAATAGATCGGTGGGTCAGTAGAGCCACTCCCCCTTTCCCGTCAACTCTGTCCTCCCTAGTGGTATTGTAACTTGGAAATCTTATCTGTTCTGATGGTTTAAACCATGTTTCTGAGAGAATTGCTATATCTATGTGTTTAGAGAACATGCAGTTAATAAGATCCGATTTATTATGTTTGGCACTCCTGGCGTTCCATTGTAATATCCTCATGTCCTTATTCTTATTCTATTGAGCTTGCTCCTGTTTGGTTGAGGAGCCCCATTAAACATTTATCTAGGCTCTCCCATGTTGATGGAGATTTTCTTTGCTGTAGTGCATTTTCTATAATCTGGATGATAACATCCTTTAGCTGTGAAAGTGTGACATCCGTTTGGTCCTTTTCTTCGTTTCTATCTACCGTCCCCCTTCCTTCCCTTTGCCAATTGGGTCGATTAATGATGGGGACCCAGGGTTCTTCTATTTCGTATGATGTTGGTTTTGGAAAATTGTTTTTAATGAAGTTTTTTGTGGATTTATGGTTTGAGTGATAAGTTTGGGACTTTTGGGTATGACTATAGCCTTCCCCTTCCTCATCAGACCACACCAGACTTGGAAGTTTTTTCCTATCCATTCTATAGTTAGTTGGCTCTTCCTTGCCCTTCCTTTCACTTCCTTGGATCATATCTGACCGGTTTCGGATTGCCCCAGCATAGGACCCCCTTGTTCTCGAGTTGCAACTTGGGTAAGCTTGGATAGCTTCCTGATATGAGATGTTTTCGTTTGCCATTTTTGTTTTAATCATTTTCTGTCGATCCCATTCCGGACATGCTTTGTCGTTAGATAAGTGTTTGCCTTGACAGTGTATGCACCTATACTCTTCTATCGTGACTCTACATGTGTCTGCCATATGTTCTCCAGCACATTTAGCACATCTCCGGGTGCTTCTGCACGCCATACTTTTGTGTCCATATCGCAGGCACTTGGCGCAGTAGATTACAGAATAAATATATGGCGTGATTTCTAACGCATTGTGGTATAGAAACATTTTTTGTGGCAACTTTTGTCCTTGGAAGGTAAATATAACAGTTCTTATTGGGACATAATTTTGTGTTGTTGGGTCCTTCCTTGTTAGTCTCTTGACTCTAACAATTTTTGCTTCAGAATGTGCCTCTTCCATGAGCTCTTGTTCAGAAATTGAAATATCGATTCCTCTAACCACTCCTTGCCTTTGCACCAGGAATCCAGGAATATATGTACTATAACCCATGTTTTTGATCTGATCATTCATTATGGTATTATTGGCTGCCACATATGTTTTGAATGTGACTGCAACTCGGTTCCTCCCCAAATTTCTAATTCTTTCGATTTTATCCTCTAGGAGCCTATGAAAGCTTTTTCCTACCAGTAGTGCGTCAGTAGGCATTCCATATCCCGTCACCGGATTCACCCTTTCCACATACACCACAAATGGTCCTTGATCTCTTGCGTTGTATTTATGTAGAATATGAGATCTCCTTTGCAAATCCTTACTCTCCTCTCCAGACTTAGTCGAATCTGTCTTATAGTTCGTCTTTTCATCTGTCTTCGATTTTACCATGTCATCAACTGTGTGCTTTGTTTGAGTCAGAGGAATGGCTATCTTATCTACTACTGACCTGTTAGGTAGAGATATCATATCCTTGAAGGAACTAGTGCCTGTGATATTCTTTACTTTACTCCTGTTTACTGACTCACCATCCGTATCACCGTCCGAGCCCGTGCTCAGTCTCCTTTTATTGAGCTTGTAATTGCTGAATTCCACTTCCATATCATTTTGGATTGAATTCACTGCGTCTATCGTTTCTGATTCTTCCATTTGACGTGTATGGGGATACGCCCCCCCTGAGTTGGCTGTCATTTACAGCCGCTCACGCTTGGCCTTTAGGCCCTTGCCCTTGGCGCTTTCCCTTGACAAACTACCTTTACGGAATCTTCTCAACTTAATTATACTAGACTATTAATATGCTTTAACTTACTTACATGTAACACACACAAAAAGATAAACCTACTAGAATACTTAGTACACAAGGATAGGTTAATTTACGAGAGCTACTAGATGCCGATGCGTCACCAACCGATGCCAAGCTAAAAGTCAAAAAATCGAAGGTCGAGAATGAAAAAGCAAAGGAAAAAGCAAGGGAGAGTTTTCAAACGTGCTCAAAGAGCTCCGAACAATCGAACGTTTGCCTCAAAGCGTAAACCAAAGATGTTACACATACATCTTTGACATTTCGTTTGGTTCGGGGAGGCTGCTCCACCATGGATTCATTCAAAAAAAAAAAAAAAAATATATATATTATATATATATATATATATATATATATGTATATATATATATATATGTATATATATATATATATATATATATATATATATATATATATATATATATATATATGTATATATGGTATATATATATATATATATATATATATATATATATATATATATATATATATAATTTTTTTTTATTGTCATTGTCATATATTCATATTCATATAGGCCCCTATTATATGTTTTCTGCTCGGGGTAATGGGGTTGGTTGATTTATTTTTTACGAAAGGGTTTTACTGAAACGCGGGAAACGACGAATCACGACCAATATCACGACCAAAGTTCACGACTGCGGCGGACTGTGTACTTGGTGATATTCCTGTCTCGACCCATTCGTCTCCGAAGGTCTTGAAAAGCTTTCTTTTTTGAGAACCTCTTTGGGTTTTACGTAATTGAAAATGGCACTTGTGATTTTCAGAGTTGAGTGGATTATTTCAATGTGATTTCTGATTTAGATATTATGATGTCATACAAAGTTGAATAATCACTTCGAAATGTATATGCTACTATTGATTTTCAACCCTGAAAAGAAATAGTTTTGAGACATTCTGAAAGTACAGGATTGATTGGGGACGTCTAACCTAACCTTAAAAAATATAGGACAGCGCAGCCTATGCCCAGATTTGCCTAGTTTGGGAGTTTTTTATCCAGACCTACACCGACACTCATTATGGCTATATCATTGAAATCTATATATGCCATTGCTGGTTCTGCAAGGTGCATTTTCTTTGGTCAAAGTTTAAGTAAAAGTTTTGATCTACCATTGTTAGGCCTGCGGACCATAAGTTCACACACCAATAAACTGGGTTGGAATGGAAATACAGGCGTATTGTTGTGCTCAAATGCACGGCTTCTCTGCAGATTCCCCAGTAGTGATAATAGTAGTATTTATAACTATAGGTATCCAATTTATCCAGACTTCATTACCTTATCTATAGTATCCCAACATTTTTCGACTGATCAAACTGAACCTTCAAAGAAGCTAACATTAATACAGCGTTTCAAGCAGATGTATCGAGATTATTGGTATGTTCTTGTACCAGTACATGCAGTTACATCACTAGCATGGTTTGGAGGATTTTACTATCTTCTTCAGAGGTTTGTTGAAATAATTTGATAATCTGAAGATGAGTTATCTATCAACTTTACTTACTTTATATTATCCAGACATAGAATACACTGAGATAATTATTGTTCTAGTGGGGTTGATGTCGTGGCAATTCTTGAGAGTTACAACGTTAGCGAAAGGCTTCTAAACCCTCTTCGAGACTCAAAAGCTGGTTACCTGGCCATTTCCTATGCGCTGTACAAGATATTTACTCCAATACGCTACACGGTTACGCTTGGTATGTCCTCAGCATAGATATTAGCAAATCACATTTTTGAATCTCCTGCAGTCAATTTCATCATGAAATATTTATAGAAATTAATTTTAATTTAGTCAATTTTTCTGTAGACTCTGAAGTCTGAAAAATAGTAGTCTGCCTACATGGCACCATTGATAAGCCTATTATAGTAGGGCCTAGGCCTATAGCTATAAACTTAACACTTGTGCCGCAGTTTATACTGATACAGATACACGTAAGAGTGTGCAGGAGAATACATTCCCATCACACCATTGTATGACCTTTAGGTGGCAAAAAATCTTTTGACAGCAAAATCGATGAAACCAAACCCCTGTAGGCAAATTAGTAATTTAAATTATGGCTTCATTTTTTTTTTTGTGACAATTACATTTATTCATTCATTTTATTTCTACACTCACGTATGTCATAGACGGTGGCGAGGACTCAACAACATTTTCAATTACCATAAGCACTATTCTAATATTAGCCTACAATCTAAAAATGTAATAAAATATTGTATTCTTATCAAGAAATGCCTACAGTACAGGTATTAATGTCTTCATTTTTACTATAACTTGGGCTATAATTCTTATTTTAGGAGGAACTACTATTTCAATTAATTACCTGCAAAAGTGGGGCTACATCAAGCCGATTCCCACGCGAGACAAATTGAAGGAGATGTATCAAGAACGCAAAGACACACTAATAGAACGTCGGGATAATATCATCGAATCTGTACTCGAGACGAAAGCGGAATTGAAAGAACGCAAGGATAATATCATCGAGTCGGTACGGGAAACAGCGGGAGAACTGAAAAAGAAAACAGACGATCTGGCGGATAGAGCAGCTAACGCATCGGCAATTACCGAAAGCGAAAAAAGAAACGCCAAGTAAAGTCGTTATTTCTAATGAGATTTCTGTGTTGGGAGGTGGTTGAAATTAATTGAAATAAAGTTTGTTTCTCTTGTAATTTTGGTTAGGAATATCATTATTAAATACGGTCTTCGTAGTGTAGAAATGTTTGTGCTGGTACATGGTCTTTTTTAACGTGTACAATGCTGAGTCGAAATTCTTTTTCATTCAATCGTTAAAATACATTTTCAAGTAAATTCCTCACTGTATTAGAAGAGTTGATTTGATACAGACTAAGAATCTACCCAAATTCAATGATGGCTTGCAAGTCATACCCTTGTTGAATCTAGGAGTTCAAGCTATAGGTGTTCATACAACAATTGCAGAAATCTCCACTGTGCAATTTGAAATGTGAACTAAATATTACATATTTTTATAGCTTTCCAATTCTCGTGAGGGTTGCTGATAATAAGGAATTTATAATTGAATGCATTCTCTGCTTCTGGCTTTGCATGCGGTATTAATTATTCATCACTTTCTTTTGATTCATATTATCTTTTTATTTTGGGTTGAAGGAACAAGTACAGTACCGTAATGATAACAAAGATCTATTAGCATCGAATCTATTTTGATTTATTTGAACAGTATAAACTTGTTGCTGGACAGAATATTTTGTTATCAACATCAAAATCTTGATAAACATTGTTTTGCAATTGAGGCTAAGTATGAATTAGTAAGACTGTTTGGAAGCAGCACCTCTTGGTTGTTTCAAGACTATAAGGCACTTTTGTCAACAATATAATATATAACAGGATAGAATATAGAAATACATTATGCATTATTTAAATAATTACATAACTTATGTAGGCTAAATTATTCTATTACAATAGCTTTAGAGGAAGAAGTAAATTGGCACAATTTATAACTAAACCGATTGATTTTTGTACTAGTAGTAGCCTATATATTTTTCCTCCAGTAACACCTGTACTACTTTTACCCTACTACTCATAATTTTGTTTGTTAGAGTACATGTAACCTCCAAGCATCGGTCTCGCATTCATTGCTTTCCCGTTTCTAATTTCTATCATCTATTTTGTCTTGCTCACTCCCATATAAGCAATGTTGTATTTTCCTGGATGGATTGTTTCCCTGCATAGATGATTTATTTTTTCCTGGTTCTTTGAGAAATGATGAGGTTTCACTGTATATTAATTTAATTCTCATATGCTCAACACTTCTTAATCAGCCTCCAAGTGAATTTGTGTGCTCTATATTAAGTAAAAAGTACAGTAGTAGCATAATGGAGGTTACTGAAGAACACATTACACTTACAGTACAGAGAAATATTTATATATTGTGTAGGTCAGCTGAAGTGATATTCTCATGGGCTACATTTATTATTTGCATCAATGATTGTAGGTTTCTGATCAACAAGTCTGACAAACTAACTAGTTTTATCTAACATTCCACCAGGCAAAGAAGAGACGCGTTAGTTGGAGAAAAAGATTCTATCGTGGGCGGAAAAGGTGACCCAAGATAATAGTGTGTCCCGTTGAAATTAGTTTGAAAACTTGGAAGGTTCATCACGGGAGAAGGAATGTACACATATTTTGATTAAGAGAAAAGTTTTATAATAGTTTTATATTTTGTTGCTTTATTAAAATACAATAAATGAATTAATATATATCGCACCTTATTTTGTAATTCAATCCAGCAGACTGTTTGTGAATACAGAAATCCCAAGAATAAGCATAACTGTTACCAATGGTCTTTCGTGGGAAATATCTCAATTCAGCTACTGCAATGTTCAAAATGAAATGTGGAAAACACTGATATTGTTAAATCACAGAAATTAGGATGAAGCAAGAAACAATCTCTAGATTTTAATAGTAAATACAGTATATAGGCATACTGTGAAGAAATACGTTATTATTGTAGTATCAAAATCCATCTAATTCGATCCCTTTCACGGAATATAATTGAAACACAATTTGGTTGGTTCATGGCAAATTAAATATGAATAGCCCACCTTCGGTAGCTCGGTCAGCTGAGGCACCACTTCAGAAACTGAAGTCACCGTTGGTGTCGGTCCAAGTCCCGCATGAGGCATGGGTTTTCTAAACGTCCTTTCACTCATCATCACTTCATAATCACCTGCTCATTTGTTTCCCGTGTAACCTAGCTTTTGGTGGAGTCGTTAAGCAAACAACAATCATTCATAAATATGAATAGATGGTGTATCAATTATCAGCATATATGATATAAATATCAACAAATATTTGTGGTCTATTGGAACTCACACTACTTACTATCAAGCATCAACTTTGGAAAATTTACTTGAGGAAGTTATAAAAGTCCATTTTCATTTTCTATTTAAACGTCTTTAAATTATAACAATTACTCCTTTAGATTGGAGGAACAAAAACTAAACAGCTTTGTAACAACATACTTCTGCTACGTGAGATAGATATTAGCTTGTTAGATAGGCCTATTGAGTTTTAAAAAATGGAACACTGGTTGAGTGTGCTGTAAAGAAATGTCTTGCAAATTTGACACAGACTGTTTGAAATATAAGTTTAATTCAATCCAAATTCGAGGATAATGCCTTTCCAAGTCCAACACACAAACAACCACATTAATTTTGGATATATTGGTGCACACTGTAATCCAAAGCAATGCTATTTAGTATTTACTGTAAGAACAATGGATCTTATTTTACTGAAGAAATAAAACAATAGTTATAACATCTATGTTATTTATTATATACATACTGTACACTCATTTTTTAAAAACTGCACTTCAACAGTTGTAGCAATTTGAAACCATGCATTCAAAACAAATGAGTAATTATTTTCAGAGACATTCAAGGAGTATGTGACAAAGTCGAAATGATTACTGGAACCTCTATACCTTAGAACCAGATCCTTACAATGAGTCCGACATCAAAATAAATAAATCACGGAATGAAGCCTTGTTTGTATCGAATTCTTTCATCACTAAATTCATTGTAAAATTTAATTTAATAAAATATCAAATAAATATCACTTTTGGTCCTAAATAAAAATGTATCAGCAGTATTACATATAGCTTCACATTTTATAAATATGACTCACCTTGTAAGCATGATTGAAAAACCACAGACCCTATGATTTTAAAAGTTGATGGGTGTTTAAAAAACTAAAACAATCTTGAACCAAATACATTAGCGCCTCAATTAAATTATGTAGACTTTGCTTCAATTTATTAATATGTAGACCCTATTCCTAACTTCAACACGATAATGTACTTCCTAGTAAGCAATAGTCAAAGGGCTCGTTAATGTTGATCAATTGATAACTCGTTATGATTGTTTCTCAACAGGCCACTATGGCTAATTGAACGTTTGAAACTTGAAAGTAGCTGCCGCTCTTTTCTTGACTGTTCGAACTTTCTGACACCAAGTGATCTGACAGACTGTCAAGAAGATTTAATGTGGCTATTTTTGCCTGTCTCAGTCAAAGCACCTGATTGAAGACTTCTAAAATGATTTCTTCAAGTATCTTTTGTGTATTTTCCAACCAAAACTAAATACAATACTTTTTCAAGTTTGATTCGTGCAAATCAACTCGTTTTTTAAGGTTAAAGCAAACAAAGTCACAGATTGAGAGTTGTTATTACATCGAAATCAATAATGCTTTATGGCCTCTCTATTCTTGTCCAGTAAATATAAGAAGGGAATTACTGTTTTTTGAACAGTCATCAAGAATGAGTGTCTTCTCTATTTGCACTAACCAATCAACAGCGACCAAACAGATCGCTTACAAAAAATGGTATTACAAAGCATTGAAAAACACATCTGAGCTAACGATCCGTTATGACAGTTCATCAGTAGTAGTGGGTTGTTATCTAATGTAGGATTAAACGAGCTATTGAAAAACTGGGCATGAGAGGTAATTGTGATGAGATATGCTCAGAAACAAATGACTGGCAATACTTTAGCCAAACCAGCTGTATGGGCTAGGTAATTTAATTGCTTTGTTAATTTTAAAGACAGAAATCCAACCATCATATTCTCATTTTTGTGCACAAGTCACCTAAATAATGCTAATCAGAAGAAGCTAACAAGTATATATATATATATATATATAATACGTGTGTAGGCGTATATGAATAAATAAATAAATATATATATATATATATATATATATATATATATATATATATATAATATACACAATTCACCAGTTAAGTCTACTTCACTCCAATCGTTCATTTGTTCAATTTCATACACATATGGTAACCTATTACTTTTTAGATTAGGTAGAAGGTTATTTGCTCCACATAACTTGACCATGAGTACAACCTTCTTCAACTAAGGAGGTTGGGCCGTTTTAAAAAAAACCACTGCAACTACATAGGTGAATGTACTTCCAAGACAGATGGCCTAGAATTAATATTCAAGCATCGACAAGAGATTTAATACCAAGTCATGTCACGCAATGTTAGAATAAAACTGACCCCTTTTTTATTCCAATTACTTCATCACCACTCTCTTCTAACCCACTCACCTAATTATGCAAATCACTAGAAAACGGTACAAGCATGCTGGATTGTGCTGCTACCGAGCAGTCACCAGGGCCGTTCCTTCAGTGGCAAGCGTAGGTAATTGACGACTAGTGATTGACCTGCCCACAAACGTCATAAAACAAAACATCCAATCAAATGGGCTGTTTGTTATGTGGGTAAATTGGCATTGCCTATCAGAGTATCTGTAAATGCCCACATGAAGTATAGATCTAGGTGGCCTGCCGATAAGCCACGTCTATCACTAGTGGTCAATTGCAGATGTACGTGAGGCGAGTGGAGGTGTGCCAGGGGATTTATTCTTTTCAAGTCATGAGTGGACTGTCTTGGTAGTATATCTTTTGTCTATGCTTCAAGTGAAACAATAAAATTTAAATCTACCAAAATGAACCTTCTTGGAAATTGCCTTACTGAGATTGTAGATGGACTGGTTATAGGTGACTGGTAAGTATATTTAATCTACTTGTTTGTGTCAGGTAATGGGTTACAATCTTTTACATCACACATATTCTTTTCATTTAGCAACCTCAAGTTCAATAAAAACTAGGCTTAGGTTCTATCATTACCCATCTATATTAATAATAAAGTTAATTAATAATTATCTAAAGCATGATGTAATACAGCTTATCATGAAACAGGCTACGAGTATTTACATGTAATATTATGCGGAGGAGGTGCATCTACGTTTCAATAACCAATCACAGAGTTTTAATCCAGTCAACCAACAGCAGTAAGTTCAGGCCAGATACTGGTAACTGGCTGGTACTCCCTGGAAACAAAAATAAATGGAGGTCCATAAATTAGATGGAAAACTGCTGTCAACACATGGCTATATTTTTCATTTGAATCAACACAGAGACAATAGACCAGAAATTCAATGTTGAATTAACTTTATAATGCTAGCATATGACGCTTTCTTGTTCACTAGAAAAAAATAACAATTTTGTAGTTTCTGGATCGTTATTTAATAGCAACATTAATATTAGGCATTTGCGCCCCACATGGAATAATGAATAATAAATATTTCTACCAAACAAGCATGTCGTATGCGGAAAGAAGCTGGTAGACATGGAGAAATAATACCAAGCAATTACAGTAAAACCTCATTTATAAGTTTCTCATTTGTACATTAATTACATTTGTAATTTTTTTATCCACATAGCCATAGGCTTCTGATATTTAATAGTTTCAATATTAGGTTTTCAACAACAATACTTTTTTTTAGTCTGATCCCCTGAAAGACATACTAATGAAATTCCACTCTACAATAAAGCCTCTTTAAATCAACCTCTGGGGGTGCATTCCTGTACAATTAGTTTTATCTAGATAATCCTAGTCTAAGTTAATACCATGTTAATACCGGTTTTAGAGAGGTTTAACTTCGTATTCCTGTACGAGTTTTATAGTAGGTTTAAGGAAAGCGTAGGTTAGTACGTCGGTAAAACAGTTTTTTGACAAATGTTGTTACAAATCAGCTAAAATGTACCTAAATATCATCCAATTTCAACGAAACTTGAACTAAATCAAATCTCAGCCTAAAGCACAATTTTCAATGAAATTAGATGAAAAACAAAAAGTTGACCTAAGTGGGTTCGAACCCCGTCCGTCTTCCTCTGAATGCAGCCGCGCTAACGTTGCAACCGACCTGCCTGTGAGAATTTCTGCTCTTAGAACAACATAAGAATACAAGCTTCGAAAAGAATTCTGGCAAATGAATTATTAATAATAAAACTGATGGTAAAATTATTTCAAAACATTCGCATTCCGTTGCCTTCAGTTCTTATTCTAGAAATTGCATTCCCGTAACGATATTCACTATATTAGATATTTAAATTAATATTTGAAATCTTGAAGTGGATCTTAAAACACGCTAAACCCGCTCTTTGGCAGGTTTAAGTTAATCCTGCTTTTCTGGTATTATTTGCGGGTCCATCTTTTTAGGAATACCAAGTTAGTACCAATATCACTAAAACGGGATTAAATCGTACAGGAATGCGCCCCCTGAAGATTAAAATTTTGCTGTAATTCAATCAATTGTTCTGGTCTATACAAAGTTAGAAAGTTTTGACAGTTTGAATCATTGAGCTCAAATGAGCGGATCGGGTGCCGATAACCTGGATAGTGATTATGTGAACTCCTTATTTTACACTATATTACTCTTGCTACTAGTTATAACTTGAATATATAATATTATGTGATGACACTGTATACACATTGAAAAATGTACTACGACTGCTAATAAAATAAAATACAATACAATGTAATGTAATTCAGCCTAGGGCATATGTGGAATAACTTCTGTTTGAGACAAGTTTGATTTTTGGTTTGTAAAAAGAAAAATAACCTGTTCAATAAAGTTCATCAAACATCATTCTTATGCACTCAATTCCACTACGACTCCAATAGTTGAAATTTCAACTGAAAAAAATCGAAATAGTGGAAACGTTTTTTTTTTTTTTTTGGTCCATAGTACAGCTCACATGTTTTATTCTCTCTCTCTCTCTCTCTCTCTTACCCCACTTCAATACACTCTCACTGTGCATCAGGCAATGTGGTTTCTGTCAAGTCAGAACTCTGAATAACTCGCAATGGCTTCTTCAAATCAGAACAATATTATTGTATCATTATGTCAACAGGAAATGAACATTTATTAGGCCTATAAAAAGTCAAATTATTGAAATTAAATGGAATAAAATTGAAAACTACACAGAACAAGTCATCAATAAACTAAACTACATCCATCATTTATTATTTAAATATTTATTATGCAATGGAGTAACGACAGAACTGAATAAAAGTTATAAGAAAATGCAGTTGTCTGTCTCAAGATATTTATATATGTACGCCTAATAATATATAAGCAATAATGATAATTTCCTCATCACTACGTATCACCCAACAGTTTCATGAATGGAATCTCTAACATCTTTCGTGACTAGTGAAAGAGAGAAAAGAGAACAGAAAAACCTTTGTCCCTTATGAGAAAAAGAGAAAAAGAGAGAAGATAGAACACTCACTTGCAGTGACAGTCGTGTCAAGTCCATAACCTTGGATGTGCTATATCACTAGTACTATGGACACTCAACGACCGCTAATGTTAAGGATAGGGAAAACAGCCGAGTGTAGATTTTATCTAATGAAATACGTAGTTGTGACAACTTTTGTTTGCAATTGTTTGTGAAATTTAAAATGATCAGATCACACCAGATAAGTTTGCAATTTTCGGACTTTCACAGCTTTTTTTATATAATGACTGGTCTTACCTGGTTTTTACAAAGGGGTACTCGGTCTAAAACCTCAGGACCGATGTCATCTCTAGTCACTAATCAAGTTGAGAGCTACACTGCTGACATAAGCAGTCTAGTAAAATATTATAAACACTTCTGAATTGAATGAATGAATGTTGTTGTTTCACAGCGTTTTAACGACGGGTTTATTTGCACTTCAAATAACTGCGTGTTCTGTCTGGGCCATCGCGTGTTTGCCCTGTGCTTTACATTGACAACCAACAGTCTTCGTATTAATGTGACCATTCTGTGTGGTTCTCGGTCGTCAGTTGACGCTTGAAGTGTCAGTGTCCACGCAAAGGCAGATCCTCACTACTCGTCACAAAGTGATTACACATGACTAAAAAAACATGATTTAGACCTCAAAAAATTGATATTTTCAAGCGATATTCAGTATCACAATTTCGATTCAAAATCAAATGGAATTCCTAATATTTTGATATTTTCGATCAAGACGATTTTTGATATAGCACATTTTGATTGCATGTGCATTTTCTTGATCAATTGGCAACCCTAATTTACATATTGTTTGAATCAATGGTGAATGAAACTATGAAAATAATTTTCAAAAAAGAGTAGCCCAGAACAAGATTTGATCCACAGACTTGTAGCATGCATGCTAGATAGGCTACACAACTGGGCTTGGATGAATTTCGGTATGATGCATCTAATGTAACATTTTACGTTCTACTTGCGCTCTATTATAATGTCAATGCCGACTAATTGATTGATTATTGTTTGATTAACCACACCACCAACAGCTAGGTTATACAGGACAGGGGTATAAATGAGCAGGTGATCATGAAACTATGAAGTGATGACATATGACAGAAACCCATGCCTTATACAGGGTTTGAACCCACGCAGCCACGCCCAATGGTAACATCGGTTTCCGAAGGGGTTCCTAAACTGACCGAGCTACCGAGAGTGGCCAAAACCAACTAGACAAAGTTGCACAAAGCAAGACCGAGCATACTCGAATTCATGCAGGCAAACGTCACCTGACCCTCTTGTTGAGCTCATTTTTACGATATTTCGATAATTTAAACTTTTACACTTCAAAACAGGTATTTTTGGGTTCTTTGAATTTTCAATTGAAAAGGGTTAACTGTATAAATTTGAAAAGGTTGACTTAACAACATAACAAGCTTGCAATAAAATTTTATAAAACTAGCAAGTCTATATGCTGAAAAAATAGTTTTAGGCTCCTAGTTGATACACTGGAGAGGTGGGTTTAAGAACATGGTACTCGCCTGTAATTGCCGCGGATGATGACTGAGACGCTGTATGTGACACGACCGACACATGAGGTGACCTTCTAAAGGATAACACCTTTTATCAGGTTCGTCTGTCAGCTGCATCCCGCAGTCCTGCAATTTAAAACACTTGTTTACAAACAAACACATATGGTGAGACTTGACCATAAAGAAGCCAGAACTTGGTACTTGGGACATAATCAAAAACCTCAAGTAGGAAGACCTCAAAGCAAGAAGGAAATGGGCTTTCCCAAGCTGTTTTGAGGGGGGGGATGCACTTTGTAATGAAGCACCAATATAATTATAGCTACAACACTATATTTATAACTAACTCAACATGAATATACATACAGTAAACCCTCGTTGATCCAAACTCTGTCAATTCGAAATTTGACATATTTTGAACTTGAAGTTGGTCCTTGGCTGAAGGTATAAGCATTTCAATGTTGATTAATAATTTAATATGGTCCAATTCGAATTCCAGCTAAACTATAATTCAAACTAATATTTCGACCTGTCGATTGCTTTAACACCGTTTTCAGATTGGATCGTTCGAAATAGTTCGAGTGAATTCCTTGAATCAATAATTATTTTCACAAATTCCATCCTTTTTATTTGATGCCGTACATCAATGCACATTGAGCTTTGTGTGTGTCATCCAACCAAGCGGGTCTGACCTTGACGAACACGACAGCAAATGAACGTTCGTTCGTCACACTATCAACTCAGGACAGCCGAGCGCCAAGAGAAGCGGGTCTAGCGAGCGGTGGAGTAAACATGATAATTGAAGCCCTAGCAACGGTTTCTATGTATCAGCCGGTCCCATAGCTTACTCTCGCGAGCAATATCAAATTGAATAAATTATTTCAACAGGAAGAACGATGATTTTCGTGGAACAAGAGTTTTTTGCTACTACAAATTTTTATAAATCGGAATCTTTTTTTTTTGGTTCCCTTCCATTTCGTATTAACAAGGGTTTACTGTTTCAAGGTGAAATATTTGAGCTGAGAATAGGTCTAGCAGTACTGAGTGCGAGACATTTCTCCAAAATGTCAAAACATTAGACAAGTCAAGTGACAACAAAGTACTTGAAATAGGGTTTTATTTCAATTTAATGTACATTGTTTGACAATCATCATCACAAGCTCTTGGTTTTTTAGAAAGTTATAACTTGAGTTGTGTGATGGCTCTTTTATCAATATGAAACTTCAAAGATATGCATAAAATCAAACAATTACCTCACAGATGTAACAGTCGACGTGGAAATCTTTGTCCATGGATACAACCCTAACAGTCTCCTCTGTGCCTTCTACTGGTGTGATACCTTTGCTACACGATGCACACTTGGGCGCAAACATGCGATGATAATCGTTGACACAGTAGATCTTATTGTCAACGTCAACGGTGAATGGCACTCCGTCTAGACACTCGTTGCAAATGCAGCACCGGAAACAGCCGGGGTGATACGACTTGCCCATCGCTTGCAGAATCTATATAACACAAAAGCCTTGGTGTACCGATCCTGTGTTAGGTTATGTAACAAAAGTACAATTTTCATTCCGGGTCCCAAGTATAGGCCTCCGCCTACCCACATATGCAGTAGGAACAAGAAAAGCAATTATAATTAATTATAATTATAACATAATTAATTATAATTATAATATAATTAATTATAAGTATAATATAATTATTAGCATAATTATAGCATAAGCATTTGACTCGATCAACTAAGTTAAAACTTCTTGACTATATAGCAATATTAGGAAGGGTAGTTAGTTGCCTACAATTTTCCTTCACTGGGTAGAGGCACAGCAAATTAAAAAAGGTTTTCTAAGTACGTTTAATAATTAAAAAATTAATACAGCAACCTTTCGTGGTTATAATGGTATATTATAAAGACTGATTACAGTTCATATTCGTGAGAAATAAAACTACTCTTGATAAACATACAAAAATAGACAAATAGGTATACATGCATGAAAATACTCACCATTTCCATGATAAGATGACCACAAATAGCACATTTTTCAGCCGTTTGTTGGAAGCCTGAGTACTGAAACAGAGAAATGAAGAAGTTAGGACTTGGCCTGTCATCTAATTACAAGTTGGATACAGGTTGTTGAATAAACTGGACTTCAAACTAGTGTTGCTTCCTACAGAGTTTTTACTTTTTAGTCTTTACCCATGAGCTCATTGGATGGTTCAAATTAAAACGGGAAAATTATGGGTCCATTGAATCTCGATTTTTTTTTTCAATTTAAAAATCAAAATTTCAAATTTACTTGGTAAAGAAGAGCCAGTAATATCACTAAAGGGCCTTCAAATTCAGTAAAGTGAGCAGACAAAGTAGTGATAATGAGATCATGGGCAACATGCATGCATTTTGGATCAGTTTTAATCTACATATAATGTGTGTATTTTTCCAATATTCAATAAAATAGCAATCAAATGTTTTTAAAAAGTTAACAACAAGTTTTAGATGACATTTAGGTCCATGTACGTAACTATCCAAAACTGGTTGATTTTTGTATCAAATAAAATAATGAAAACATTGCATTGTACATCTTTCTGTGCTTTCTCAAACAGCATTGGATTTTCTTGACCTTCTGTACTTTACTTTTTCAATTTTGGTTAATTTGAGGTGTAAATATAGTGTACACCGTACGCTAAGTAGATGTACGGTTTAGTGTACAGTAAAATTGAGTCTGCTTCACTGATCCAAGTAATTAATACTTGAATATCAGTTAGTACAACTGGCTCTTATGAGAACATAAAAACCATAACTAATTATACTATAGATTACTTTTTTCCAAACTAAAGTACCGCTATCATACGTCTATACTTGTACCTACAAATGAAGAAGGTCATCTATCCTCTAAATAATTTCGAAAACACTAGTAATTACATAATATCGCAGCAACTTCAAGTATTGAACGCTTCTGCAAGATGAAGTCAAGTTTTTTTTATAGTAAACCTTACCAGAAAAATCACAATACTGTATCCTAAAAATACCACAGCTACATACAAACGTAATGGCAGTATTTCTATTCGTTGTTAGGCAACCTTCTTCTTTTGTGGGTAAGCACAGTGAAACCTTCATCTATCATTTTTCAAAGGACCAGGGAAAATAAACCATCCGTGAAGAACGAAGAACTATGATCCATTTAGGAAAGTTCAACATTGATCATATAGGAGTACCGGTATAGTAGCACACACATTTTTATCTGTGACATCAAATCTTGATACAAAATTGTTTTTCCTCAATTCAGGCTAAAGTAGGTTAGTTTGGATGGGGCACCACAAAGGTGATCTCACCCCTAAAATGAATGGTAGAAGTTGAAAAAATGATGGATCCTGGAACGAAGCATTGATTTACTTTATTCATATTCATTTAAACGACGCACTGGACTGATGACTGATATATTGGCCCCGGTGAATGATATCAGATGAAAGATTTTCTTTAGGAGTTTTTGGAAAGTGGGAAGGAGACAGTTGTGGCCAGTTGTTGTTGGACCATCCCAGTTTTTACCTGAGCGACAAAGGGAAACCACACAAACCCCTGTCAGGATAGTCGACCATGGCGGGAATCGAACCTCGGTCTCCTGAATAACGGTTCAGTGTGCTAGCCACTCAACCAATTGTGTCAGTAAAATGATGCATAGCTGTTTAAAAGAATATACACAAGTGAGCGATTTTTTTACCAGATAGTCCTCCTCGCAATAAACCCTGCCGTGCACATTGTAGAACGCTTTGCCTCGTAGGGCACGGCCACACGAGCAGCAAATGAAGCAGTTGGTGTGATAGAGGTTACCCATGGCTTGACAGGCTTGACCAGCCCCTGTCACCTTATCCCCACACGTGTGACATATACCTGGAACACAAACAATACACAGTATTAGGATTAGTGACTCATGAGATTATAACACGTTGATCTAAGCCAACTGCCACACGTATGGAAATATTCAAAATTATTGGAATAGGCTCTTATATAGGCATATATAGTTCTTTGTACTAATAAATCAAAAGGGTAATCCTCTATTCTGACACCAATGGATGTTGGTTATCAAAACAGTGCGACATTACCCCCCAGAAAAAAAATGCATATAATATTAACGTGAAAAAAGCAACATAATTATGCGTTGGTGAGAGGAGCGAGTATTGGTATGAAAAATAAATTGAAAGTCTACACCCCTTCATTTTGTAACTATCAAGCAAGTCTAGTCACACTCACTGCCTTCATTCTGTAGCGCTAATTGATTTCTAAACCATTTCTCTCCATTTTTCCAACATGACAAATTCATTTTCTCAAAATTGACTGAACCAAATTTCATTGAACTTTGAGAACATACACTAAAACAATACCAACATTCTGTGAAAATTTCATTTCAATTGGATCAAATGAAAGAAATCTAAAACTCACTCTTTGCTATTCGTACGGGGATTTCTCAAATTTAAAAAAATATCCGGAATTTAGTGCCTAACCAATTTTGTTCAGAAGCAATAAGTTCAATTGATCTTTAAAGCACTTGATTTGATTTGAGAATTCTTTTCTCTCCAATGGATGATCCAATTTATGTCGAACTATGGAATAATATATATATCATGCTTGTACTCAAATTGCGTAGAAAATTTTGAATTCATTGGAAAAAATTATTTTCCTAGTTCAATTTTAAAAAGATGTTTTTTCAAAAATTTCAACCTAGTTTTTCTATGAATGGTTCAACCAAATGCACCCCAAACTCATATTTATCAAATTAGATAATGACATATTTTCAAGAAAATTTGTATTTTCTTTTCTTTTGACCTATGGAGTGCAAACAAAAAACGTTTTTTCAAGTGCTATAAAATTGCATCTGCTCAAGCTCATCCAATTATGTATAATAATATAATATATATATATATATATATATATATATATATATATATATATATATATATATATATATATATATATGTATATATATATATATATATATATATATATATATATATATATATATATATATATATATATATATATATATACCGGTATATAATTTCAACATTTCATCAGCTGCCCTCTGTAGCTTAGTAGACTATGGCTTCAAAAATTGAAATCACATTGAGTGCAAGTTCGAGTCCAGCATAAGGAAGTGTTTTTTCTTGAAGATCCTTCCACTTCTCATCACTCTATAATATCATCATCACTTACTCATTCCTATACCCTCAAATAACCAAGCTGTTGGTGTTTATTTGTGGTAACAATAGTTATCAATGTTTTATTACACTGGGCATTATTTATTTACCTCAAGTTAACATAGCTTTGTTCGAAACTTGGAAAAAGTTATCCGCCTGAATTTCTAGAAATGTATTATTGATACCCTTCAAGTTTGAAATTTAACCCATTTGCTTCTTTTCCATTCACTGGTATCCTATTAAGGAATATTACAAAATTCGATCTCATGTTTTCAAAATGAGGTTCAACCAATTTAAAAACAACAACAACAAAAATATGGACCCCACGAGTTCTGTACTGATATGTGCAAATGTTCAGCAAAAATGTTTTTAAAAAAAGGCTCGAGTGAATCATTGATAAAGTTATATCACAATAAACAAGGTATGGTAATTAAAACTCCATAAAAATGTTATCTTCATCATTGAGGGGGTTGGAGTGAACAATGATGAGGTGGCAATGGCAAAGTCCCTTCTCAAAGGTTACACTTCATCTAAATTTGGTCTGAATTGACTTGGAAGGAAGTGAGGGAGGGGGGGGGGGGGGGGCGTGGAAATATGGGTAGCTCTCACAGCGAGCAAGCCATCATTGTATTGAGAATATACAGTACCGACAATATTATAATAATTACAATTTGCAATCGGCAGAACAAGAGTTGAGGGCCCGGCCATTCTACCAGCAACAACCGGCCAGCAGACGCGAGAACAATGCTGGTTCCACTCCGGCACTATCAGCTGAAGTTCATGTATGATCATCTCAATTACTACTACACATACACGCACTGTACTTGTACTTGTTGCCGCCACAGACACACACTCTTTGACAACAGCACACACTTAGAATAGACTAGTAGTAAGGGACATTGCACTGTTCCATATTTCACACAAGGACCCGTGGAAATAGAATCACACGCTAACCGATGCAGTTCGTGTTTGTCGTGCACTTACTTGCAAGCGGCGAGTGTTCGCGTAACAGAATGATCTAATGTCACTAATTAGTCATTACTGATGATATCGATAATCGACATATGTGTAGTAATTGACACACATAATGCTGTTTTGTACCCTATACACTATAAGTTCGTCTGTGATTTAGTTGGTGAGCAATCTTCCTCGTGTATTATTCAACATCAACACTGTCCTGGACGTAATGTTTTCACACGATATCTGTTACATTCTCGATCACAATTTGCTTTCAAATATTTGGAATTATTTAGTTAACTGTAACCGGAGATGTCGTTTTGAAATGCAAACTAACTTGTTTTAACTATATTAATGGTGTATATGTATGGAAGATAGTTTGTTACCGCGATCATGTACAATTCACGAATGCAATACAACTCCACAAGTGACTGAACTTGATTCGACACCATCTGCTCGACTGATTGCTTATAATTCACACACAAACGAGAAAAACTAACCATCAAAATGTGAGCTTTTCTGAATTGTACTATTTCGTAAAATATGTCCCAGTCGGAAAGTAAAATTACGCGCCACGTGATGTGACTGATCTCGGTCCAGCTAGACAAGAGTAGGGACAATGTTGTCGTTTAAGCGTACGGTCGCGTTAATTGTGCTGCCTGGCGCATGGCCAGCTTGGCAACGTTAGCACATACCGCTCACGACGAAGGGAGGGAGACAGAGCATTGGACAAGAGGGATGATCAACCAGCAATATAATATCTGAGATTACTGATAGGAATTCGAACACAACAACACAACAAACGGTCACTGGACCAAGATCGCTCGCTCTACCAACACGCCACTAAACGGACCGCGGTATAACTGGAGTCCAGCAAAGGCGATGCTACATTCAATCACCTCCCCCTCGATCTCAACTACGAAAATTGACGGATTGAAACTCCTGACCGATACTGCTAATGAATAGACGGGATAGTCGTTCGGGACCGCTGGCACGCGTGTCTTGATGAGTTTAACAGGCAGCACGCGTCACACCCCCTCCCCCAAAAGCTATCAACACACAGCAGCTGGAAGCAACTTGCAAACAGCTGATTTATGAAAAAGACATTCTATGTCTGTTGAAATGTATTAATAAATCAACTGTTGAACTTGAACCATTGAGCTACTAACCACTAGAACCACTAGTGTTTTATTTATTCATTTTTAATCGAAATATATCCCTATACGATCATTCACTACCATTATGTGGTGATATATATATATATATATATATATATATATATATATATATATATATATATATATATATATATATATAGTCAAAAACAAAATACTTTCCGAGTTACTCATCTATCTAGTGTCAGAGCGAGTAGAACCATGTTAGAACCTAGGTTAGAATGATTGGAAGGTGAAGGCAAGAAAATGGTGGAAGTGCCAGGTTCTGTGTAAGCCTACACTATAAGAAAAGAAACCGTGAAAAGTGGACCAGTGACAGATTTATTAAGCTGTAGTAGTAGTAGTATAGTTACTACGCACTCTTTTATTGAAGCAAGATATAGGTTCGAGTATATATAAGTATATTTATATTTTCACTTTCATATTAATATTGTGCTGCTATATATAAAAATGGCAGTATCTAAAGTCGTCGACACTTTGCCTCGCTTGTCCGTTTCCACAAGTTAATCCGGCTGCTGATTATTTTGCAACGCAACACCTGGTATACGACAATCGCAATTGGAGTTGATTAAAACATTTCCCTATAAACCTAACTGTCCAATAATGACATGTCGCAATGCGCTTTAACGTGTCATTGCTCGATAACCGCCTGTTAGATTTAACCAGCTTCATCCGATGATTACAGTCATTATTCTCTTATACCGGCTTGAAACGTAATTCATGCAAATCACTATCATCAAAAATCAAGGAACGTTGGAACGTTCGTTAAACCACATTACTGGTCAAAATGTATACGCTTATAACAAGTATAGATTTAAAGTAATTTAAATTACACACTTGACTGTAACGTCCAGTTCGTTTCTAGCGTGGATAATTTTATATATATATATATATATATATATATATATATATATATATATATATATATATATATATATATATATATATATATATATATATATATATACTTGAGGATAGAATAGTAGGCAAGGGCCCGGATTCACAGAGTCCTTCCAATCTTTAGGACGTCCCAAGTTTGAACCATTTCACTGAGTTAGGACCAATATTGGTCATAACTCTGTGAAATAGTCCAAACTTGAGACCAATATTGGACCCAACTCGGTGAAATAGTCCCAACTTGAGACCAATATTGGTCCTTACTCAGTGAAATGGTCCTATAACTTGAGACGTCCTAAAGATAGGACTGTGTGAATCCGGGCCCCATACCGGTAGTTTAGTTTATAGTCTCTATAATTACGAATGATATGACAAATCCGGTTTCGATATCTTTCCCGTGCATGGCTCCAGGATTCTGAAAATATGAACTTATTTATAGCATATTCTGCATATTAATCCCAAATAATCCCATAATGAAAAAATGCGACAGTCAGCAATGATAGGCGCGCGACATTCCCAACGAGGAGAGCACGTGATATTTCGTTGGATACCGTAGGTTAATTGTTGAATGACATTCAACCAATCAAGAAACACAACCGTTCGGAAGGAGCACACTGCGATAAATGAGTGATGTTTATACGAATATTTGTGAGTGCAGTACCGTGTCGGCTCTCGGAACTACGAAAACGCCATGCAGCAATCAACCTTAAATCTATATCATCTATATTAGAAGTATATATAATATCACCAACAGCGCAGTCCTGGTGTTAAACTTCATTGGTTTTAAATAATTAAAATGGGGTGGTAAGATCGCCCTTGTGGTGCCCCGTCCAAACGATCCTACTTTTCATCCTTAGCCTTAATTGGGGAACAATGATTTTGTATCAAGTTTCGATGTTATTACAAAAAAAAAAATATTAGAAGTTTTATGAAATTTAAGGAAATATTTGAAATAGCCAATAATATTTTTGGTAAGTGATATCACTGAGCCATAATTTTTGTTGTTATTTACAAGCCTGCAAATATCTGTGTAGCTTCGGAAAAATTAATGTGGGCCTTTTGACTTTTCAAACTAAAAATGTAACGCACTACAGGCCATCGATAAAAATCTATGTATAGGTGGTGAAACACATTTCATATTTCAATTGAAATAACAAGCAATGGAATAGAATCGCAAGAGGGTTAATTTTACTTTTGAACTGATGCAATTATTCGATGTGAACAAAATCCAAAATGGTAGGGGTCTACGATATATTTCAACAGAGGTGCTGTTTTCTTAGCTCCGTGTTTTTTGGGAGTTGATGCGTTTTGACTTTGGAGTACATCTGATTTCAGATTTCAAGGGATTTCGGGAAGGTTTCACAGGATTTCAAGAAGATTTCGTGAAGATTTCATGACAAGTGTACACCAGATTTCAGAATTTATTAACCCCTCGGAGATTCCTCTACGACCCGAGCAGCAATACCTCGATTACGAATAGTGAGCGTGCTACAACTATAGATCCCACACGTAACCGCGATCAAGTCAGGACTGTCTTGCGAGTCTGACAGCTCAAAGATCTTCTCCCGCCCGACTCAAGCTCCCGATCAGTGGAGCAGATCACAAGCAACTGGATTGCGAATGAGAAGGAAGGGCGGGCGCCTCATCAGGAAGAAAGACTCTCAGTAGAGTACAGTCCGCTTACAAACGCTCATTAACGCCCCAGGATCGAAATCACGATTATGACACAAAAGGCGTATGATGATAGACTTGGAAAATAAATAAACCGGTATATATATTTTCATTGCCGTACATATACAGATCACATATATTTCAATTGAGAAATGTGTTTTAATTTCGAAGTTTAGTATATATATATATATATATATATATATATATATATATATATATATATATATATATATATATATATATATATATATATATATATATATATATATATATATATATATATATATATATATATAATTATATAGAATAAGTAATAACTGAGGCTTAGATATAGCCCAATTTTCGTGATGCATCGACTGGCGACTGCTGTGGTGTGACGAAAATAGTTTCTACAGCCACACAGTAGGTCCACTTCACAGTTTTACAAACAATATGACCAGGTGAATAGCGAAAAACTACCCCTGAAAAAATATCCCTAAAAAAATATCCCCTTGGAAAAAAAGGGAAATTACCCCCAGAAAAACAATCCATGGGCGATTTGATAAAACCTATAACCAAACCATTTATCCTATAACCTTGAATAAGCTAATATATAACCTTTTCCGGGTAAGTTTTTTCTCACTACAGTTTCGTCAAATCGCTTCAGGGGGTATGTTTTCGTTTTTTTTATACAATTGGTTTTCCCAGAGGGAGTATTTTTCGTGGATATTCTTCCAATGGGTATCCCGATTGCCGACCACGTGGAGAGTTTTCCCGACGTGTATAATGAGCTTTATCCTGCGCTTCCATGCAAGACGTCCATGATCACATGATGAATGAGCCAGCCAGTTTGCCATTTCTACTCCCCTCATTATATGCACTATAGATCCTGCCGGCCCTCGGGCCGAACAATAGCTTTAGATGTGACATTTAACTGGAGTCGGTCTTCCTTGGCAGGCAGTCGATACGTCATAAGGTGAGCAAGACAAGACTGACGGGCGTCTGAAACCCGACACGACCGCGCGCTCTGCAGGGAGTGACACGTGGTATGACAATGGCGGCGACATAATGATATCGCGTCACGCTATATAAATATCTCATGGAGGTGAGAACTCGGGGGGTGGAAAGAGGCAGAAGGGGGCGGCACTAACGAAACAATTGGGACAATCAAAACCAAGAGGAACGGTCACAGAACTCGAAAGGAGACCTAGCCTCATATACAATCAGTATAGGGCTACACTGATAACTAAGAGGAATAGAAAATTACGCAGTTCAATTGTTTGCCAAGTTGTTTGCTTTACGACCTCACCAACAGCTAGGTTATTTGGGGGTATGAACGAGATGGAAACCCCATGCATGATTATGAGAGGCTCGAAGTTAGAACCTACGCACAGTTTGACTATAGTTTCCAAAACAGATCTTGACTGACTGAGCCAGAGGAGCGATGAAAAATGACAGTTACAAAATTACCCAGGTCATATTGAAATGCATAGATTAATATCATGTTGACAATGATATCGGTACAAGAATATAGAGGACGCGGTATATTCATGACAGGGACTATGGCAGCTTCCACACGATAGAAGAACTCAAGTCGCCATATATCCATGATAAAAAAAAGCTTTCACAGGTAAACACTTCACTAAATTGGAATGACCTTGCACGCGTTTAGTAAAAAATGGAAACTAAAAAAGTGTTCGGTCTTACACGATTTTATATAAAGAGACATATTTTTCAATTTTTTTCTAGTGGTTTAGCCACTAGCATATATCGTTAATATGGCTATACAGCTTTTACCTATACACAAATATAACCATGTATATATATATATATATATATATATATATATATATATATATATATATATATATATATATATATATATATATATATATATATATATATATATATATAGCAATACCTTTTATCTTCACGGAAGATTAATCAGGAAATCAGAAGATAGGAATGCGGCTCAATCTCACACGCGAAGCAATCAATGAAAGAACGTTCCCTCTTAACTGTCAATACCATTATCTTTCTACTGATAATCAAAGAGCACAACCAAACCCATTTCTTCCCGCAGATCACGCCCTTAATGTCACCCCGAAAATCTATAGCCTACTTACAGTGCACAAGCAGTTTCGTCTTCGTCATTCTTCACATGAAATCCAGTCCAAAAAAACAATAAACTTGCAAAAAACAATTTTTGTTCGTGAGAGAATTGAACACAAATATTCGTGATAGTAATAATATGTTCTCAAATAATTATTTGTGGAAATAATTAAACACAATACTTTTTTTTTAATGAAATCGTTGATGGCTGCGTGATAGAGAACAGAATCGTTTCACATCTCAGTGTGGTAGCAGCAGATAGCACATGATCCAGTTGATCCGAGGCAGTTCGAGGGATAGGGCGGCTACCTACACGCGGCCGGTCTATACCACGCCAATGGGGACACGTTATGGAGATTACGTGTGTAGGTATTTTACTACACACTTGGACGCACACGCACCCATCGTGCCACCCCACACAAAACATCGAACTATCGGAGGAAATAAATCAGAACAGGACTGGTTTCGATTGGCAGGACGAAGTCAATCGCCACATCAACCATCTGTCATACTTGTGGATTATAAACTAACGTGATGACGATTATTGTTTGATTAACGACCCCCTCCCCCCCCCCCAACAGCTAGTTTTATTTTAGGGGGGTAAGATTCAGCGGGAGATAATGAAACTGACTGAAGTGGTGATAAGTGAAAGGATGTTGACAAAAAGCCATGCCTTATGTGGAACTTGATCCCACACGCCCAACGGTGACTTCAGTTTCTAAAGAAACGTCTTAGTTCACTGAGCTACGGAGGGAGGCTCAGGCCTATATATAACCGTATATCAATATATATATATATATATATATATATATATATATATATATATATATATATATATATATATATAGGCCTATATATATATATATATATATATATATATATATATATATATATATATATATATATATATATATATATATATATATATATATATATATATATATATAAACTATCAATAGGAGAACGATATAAAATGTTCGTTTATACGAATATAGGCATACATAAAACATATTTGGAAAATCATAATTCTTTATTGTTTCATCACGACTTAGTTTCAGTTATCGTTTTTTTTGTGATTTTCATCAAATATGAGGATAAGTTATATAGCCTATACTGATGTTTGTACCGTGTGAATCGTATACTCATTTTTGATGTTTTCAACACTTTTCCCGCCACGTTATTTCTGTGGGATATGATTGTTTTCTCATTGTTCACATGGTTTTATGCATCAATTTATGCAACCCGATTGCCCTCCCATATAACAAACTTTCATGCTGATCAGTCAATCGCGTGTCTAAATATTTAGGCGATAACTGCTCACATATAAAATTAAAAGAGCTATGAGTGACCTCTAAAAGACAGATTTTAATAATCTGGACAAGACCGTTGAAAAGCATCAGGTTGCTGGATGTCACTATACCGAGCCGAACGACCGTCTCTCCTATTCACCACCATCTACAGCCCGTGGGTTTCGACCCGCCAACAGAAGTGGTGCTTACGCACACACGCACTTATATAAAGCCTACCACAACCATGCATGCATGTCTTATCGTATTGTTATATTTTAACAGAAATCGTGACCTTGTATCCTTAACAATATGCCTTTATCCTATACCTTTATATAAACTCCCTATGGCAATTCATTTGTTTTAATGTTTTATAACTATAACTAACTACCGTACCTGTGAGAAAGACTATAAAAATAAAATATAAAACGTATATATTCTAAAACACTAAATAATTATGAAAAATATGACGTTGCTCATGTGCAACAATTGAAAACAATCGGTCTCGTATTACTGAGAACTAAATTTTCCATAGTCGGATACGAATGAAACATCGCGCCTGTGACATAGGCAGCTCAACTAACACGGATGTACTGCGGGGTACATATACAATGAAATACGTATAAATTGACCCATATTTCAATATTTGATGATAAACATGTCGAAACGTTCAGTTTTATATATCCACTAGGTGTCACAGTGGATAAAGCAATCAGCTGATGAATCCAAATTGATTATATCGTATCTTGGTTGGTTTTGTTATTAATCTTATTCTTACATGGGCGGAGAACAATGGAAATATCTTTGGAAAGGACGGCATTCAACCAGGAAATGATTCAACTAGCGAATGATTCATACGATGATTTGAGAAATGAGAATATATATTTTGATTGTGACAGAATAAAATATTTCTGAATAACAGTATGATTGTCCAACAAAGCAATGCAAAGCTCTAGTACCGCGGCGGTGACCCGACATGATACAACGATGTGTGAGAACAAGGGGGCGTGAGAATTATTATTGCCACAGGTTGTAAGGCCTACAATACAGCTTCTTCGCACGACTTGATTGCTAGCCACTGTCTTCATGGGTCATTTCTCTGTGACGCAACAAATGCCGTATGTTCTACACTCTTCCTTCGAACATGAGAATGTATTTTATACCTGGCCAAAGACACTATTATAATACTGTATAAACTATTGCGTTGAAATCGCGCGTAACTTGACAGATATAACTTGACTATCTAGAACCGCTTGGATTATAGAATTATGGTCATTTTCAACTATAAAAACTATTCATTGGACAGAAACAAAAATTATTACTATCCGTATGCATTGTAATTATAATAATAATGAATGTCATTATCAACGAAGAAGGAATATTCAATTGCAAGACATTAAAAATCAACAAAATGTGTGAAAATTTCAGCTTTCTTTATAAACTTGGAAATTACGACATAATACGACTCAGTTTACACATTTTCATTCTATACGAATGTGTTTCTGAAATGTTTGGTAAGTGGTAACCCTGAATCCGGTACCCAACTTTCTTTAAAAGATATCATTTTTTCCAAGTTTCATTCAAAGATGGAGTGGTAATGGTTCAACTCCGACTTGATTTTATTTTCACTCAACTGGTTTATTGTTTTATTAACTGTCAGTTAACCTATTTACTACCAGGCCTACTAGATAATAGATATTGTTTAAATGTCCCCTAACGACCAAGCGTTTGCAAGCGATTTATAAATAACTTTTTTAGAGCACACATTTTCATACGTGGCTGATTGAAATTCAACTCCATCCTTCGTTGCAAGGTGGTCGCACGTGGGGGCACGCCCTCCAATGCGACAAGAATATCCGCCCACCCGCCTCGCTGGCCATTTACCATGAACGCCGGGGAGTTTCGAGCCAGCTCACAAGCTCTCGATAACCAGAGGCGCAATGGGAAGAGGCTTTCAAGCAACTACACGTGTAGTAACAACCGACAACATCAAAACACTCCAGTATACAGGATGAAGAAGGCCAGCTACTGTTCCCGAGGGAGACAGGGCTAACAGTCACGTGATAGGCTGTGAATAGCTACATTGTTCTACAGTCACGGTCACTGGACAATGCATCACCTTGGTGATCCGCGCGTCTTGTAATGCCGTGTTACGTCATAGAATCGCACACATTCATCTATAGT
The DNA here is from genome assembly GCA_964007535.1 of Brachyptera risi. NCBI lineage: Eukaryota > Metazoa > Arthropoda > Insecta > Plecoptera > Taeniopterygidae > Brachyptera > Brachyptera risi. Next base: position 41,394,396 of record OZ023328.1, read on the forward strand.
GTCCTGACTAGTATCTTCAAGTACCGCGAATTGAATTCACGAAAGAAGAAGGTTCCGAGCGACCGTCCCCCCTATCCCACGCCATTAGCGCGCGGGTGGTGCGAACCGTGTGCCAAAGAATCAGCACAAGCGAATGACAAAGAAAATTCGAATATAATTATATGTATGTATATCACCTAATAATTGTAACGCCTCGTGTATTAAAATTGAAATAGATTAAAAATAAGATTATACATTTATATAATTGAATAATGACTTTGTTGAAAAAAAAATGGCCAGCTTCTGACAAAATAACTAGGATACCTGAACACATGACATGACTTCCCTGATCAAATGCAGGGGTCACAATAATATTTTTGAGCATTCATCATAGCAAATAATATCACTTTTGAAAACCATCACTCAACAAGAAAACAACATCAAACTATTTAGTTCATAAGTAGATTTGTTTGGTAATTTGCAGTTATCACCAATAATGTAGTTAGTGCATCCATTTAAAGGATATGGTACCATACAGAAACTAGCCAGACTCCTCATGTTTCAAACATGAATACGTCAATTCACCACTGCCCTGCACTTCTACGTGTGATTATTTTTACACATCGCATCTGCCGTGTTAACGCAATGACATACTATCACTCCAAGAAATAGCCAAGTTAGTAACTTCCCCCCTAAAACCACCTCTCTCTCTCTCTCTCTCTCTCTCTCCTTCCTTCCTTCATTCCTTCCATTTATTCAAACTCTTTTATTTCAATTGTGTGTTTTATATTATTTTTACAATCCATAAAAACAATTGGGCAATGTCCTAAAGTACTGGTACCTGAATATCAAAGGGTACAGGTGATTGTGAAATAAAAGATTTACGCAAGGTTTCGATTACCATGAAGTACTACAAGTAACAAGAAAAATGATTTCCTTCAAGGCCGACACATTGCTACATTCCGCTGTTGTATGCTTACTATGTACTCATGTAGAAGTAAACACAATTAGGTACGGTATCTAGGATTCCATTTCCATTAAAACTGCTATTGACTAGAGATTAGAATATTCAATTTCTACAGCCTATAACTAACTTTTGACTGATTATGGTATTACACTATACTGTACCAATATCTCATATCTGAAATTAGTCACCCATGCCTACTTGCTAGTTATCAACTTCCTGTTGCAGCAATTATGTCAAAGCCATTACACTTTTATTAATAACATTGGAAAGACATTTTGAAAGATGAGTAATTTTAGCTTTGCATATGACATACCCTGGGAAGACAAGATATCAAAGGAGAAGGCCCACTTGACTGTGATGGTACCAATGAAACTAAACCTTTGCTATAACAATTATTGTTCAACTCGGGGATAATGTAACCTCCCTCAGTGTCTGCAATTTACAGTTACTTATAGGCCTAGATGATTTGACAAAATTAGTAATCATTACCAGAAAAAAATATTTTAATTAATTCAGACCATGTTACTGTTTGAAATTACTGATGGCTGCTCCGTCAACTAGCGCACAGCGCTAGTAACTGAGTCAGGTCAGGCAAAGGATTCGGGTTTTTGTAAACGTCTGTTCACCAATCACTGCTTCAGTCGTCACATTATTGCCCGCTTATTTGTTCCCCCGTGTAGCCTAGATGTTGGAGGGGTTGTTAAGCAGCATAAAAAAATACTGTTGTTATTAAATAATAATCCCCATCAGGACTCCAAACATGACATGACACCCATGGGGGGTTGGGCCTATATCTATAATTGATAGATCAATAGGTAAATATTAAATAATACTAATATACGGTATACAGATTATTAAATAACTATTTGCAACTAAATCATAGAGCACATTTCTCATTAGCATTAGTGACTCACCAAAGTATTCTCCTTCCTCCTCTTGCTTCTCCATTTCCTCCTCAAGCTGGCGAGTTAATTCTTCGATCTTACGTTCAGCTTCTGTAGGACCCTACAACGAACATTGCACGTTAGTCGATCATCAACCTTGTACGCCTTCATTACATATAGTAATCAAGGTCAAAATTTAATACGACTATACGGAAACTAAGACTAAAACAGCGGTACGGTACTACGAGCGGGTTGAACCAGCCGATAATTGAAATCAATAATTAACTTGTGATCACCCTTGGTGCAACATGTTATTCTCGAGTACCTCAATTAGTAATCAACTTATTAATATTTGATTATCAGTTGGCAGGCCTATAACCAGCAAGCACTGGGAGCTGGTTTTACCATTTGATAATCAATTGTTAATTAGTTTATTAATTATCACTTGAAGTACAAAAATAAGTAGGTGTCCAAACTCACAATGCCTAAACACACATGTGGTACATGTTTAGACAGAGTGTCCAAACTAAAGTAGGGCCCAACAAAGGGTGAAAGAAAGTTAATTTGCCAATAATCAGTCAATTATTGCTCAATGCACCAATTAGTCTATCAGTTATATTCACAAAATAGTAGGCGTACAATTTCCAACAAATTGGTAACAATTTCTATCCACTATTGACTGTCAAACCAGTTTCCAAGGTACTGGTGGTAACAAAGATTTACATTTTATTTTGAACTAGGTACCCGGTACGGGCTTGAAGTTCATTACGTACGTCCCGTGGTCTATCAACAGTACCAGTCATGGACAAGCTAAGCAATGCACCAATAACCAATTTTAGTTAGATTCTAAACAAATAACAACTTACCATTGGTCTTGGCGGTGTCACATTGTATGGTAGTAAATTTTTCCCACTTCCACACATTGCCTTCAAGGTCTTGCTATTGGCTGGACTATTCTGTGAAGCAGCGTTTGATAAATCTTGCGTCCTTCCAGGTGGAACTGTGACAGCACTCGCAATTCCCGACAAAGTACCTCTTGGGTAACTCGTAGCCAACTGAACAGGTGTAGCCATCTGTATTTGCGGTGACATAACCACGTAATCTCCAGTGCCATTTGGTGTGGCAACAGGCGTTGCGTGATAGTAATTAGCTTGAGTTGGCTGAGCTGCAGGTTTAATGGTCGCATTCTGAAACCGTGGCAATGCTTCGACAACAGCAGGTTGACCTTTGGCAACAGTTCCCGTAGCATAATATGGCCCATGGGGATTAGCAGGAGTGCTATTTAGTGGAGTAGGAATTGTTGGATAATAAGGCCCATGTGGGTTAGGAGGATTTGTGGGTACCGGTACAGCGTTTACAGGGTTTGGAACTGTTGGATAATAAGGCCCATGTGGGTTGGCTGGTACCGCATTCAGTGGATTTGGCACAGTTGGGAAATAAGGACCATGCGGATTTGCTTGAATGTTCGAGTTGCCAGGATATGGAGGTGGAGGTTGGTTGTTTCGTTGAGGAGAAATAGGAGAAGTTAATGCTACAGCCATTTGACGCACCTCTGTATGAGGCGCAACTTGAGGGCCAGGTCTGGCTGGCTCATAATTTTGTAGCGGTTGTTTATAATGTGCGCTTTGTAACTCTTGAATGTTTTCATAAACTGGTGGTGCCTCGTACGGTGGGTACTCTTTAGTAGGGCCATATTTGTTCATACCGGAGGGAACTTGTGGTTGAGCTTTTCTATATGATGAATCAAAATCCGCTACCATACTTGTACGGGGGCTAGAATGTTTGGAATCTTGTGAGCCGAGACTGGAATGTGGACTGTGCCCATGTTGATTGACAGGTAGTTGATGATAGTACGGTGGGGTAGCACGTGTTCCCGCATAATAATCTATATTCTCATAAAGTGGTGAGGAACTGTACCCTGGGGGGCCACCAGCTAAACTAGCTCGAGGGCTATTGGAATGTTGTGAATCTTTACTGGACCCGCTCAAGCTGTGTGTTGGGCTCGGCGCTCCAGGCTTGCTCGCTCCATTGTGCTGTCGAGGACTTTGACCCTCGGCAGTTTTACCAGTTGTCAATGCAATAGATTCAACCTGTTTTGGTGTAGCAAATTTAGAAGATGCAATTATATTTCCCCGTTCATAGATTTTATAATCGTTTGGATGAACATTTGGAGGGATCCCTTGATCTGCAGCAAAACTTTCAATCGCTCCAACAGAACGCATCTTATCATGTTGCCGATAAGTTCCATTGCTATTTCTTACTGGAGATGCTATATTACTTGTAGGAAGTGACCTTGACCCTCCTGTCATTATAGCATAACCTGGAGGTGGATTATTTCCTAAGCCTGACATTGCAGTGCTGGATAAAGACCTCCCTTGCAGATCTACTGCCTTGGGCATTATCCGGCCATAACCTGATTCAGATACTATCACACGGTGACTATTCCGGTCACCCATGATTCGTGAATCTGAGCTAGGGTCATCATTGATGTGCAAATAGTTGATTTTATGTAAATACGGATCCATTGTGAAGAGGTCAAAAGAAAATATGAAATGTTATTTTCGTAAGCCAATTCAACAGTTGTTCAGGTAGAAATGTTAGTGAGACCTGCGGTCTATCTCAATCAATGAGATGCTTCATCTAAAGATCCCATTGTTGCTATACATGATTTGTTTCAGATAAAAACATCACCTTTCAGCATAGCTGTCACCTGGTTACAAGCAATACATAACCCTAAAATCATTTCACTTCACAACACATTATCAGACTTCGTGGTAACCTCTTATTTTAACACATTTCACTAATAACGCTGATCGTATCAATTGGTAAAGGAAAAGACACTTAATTAAATAACCACCTGTACCTCAATCGATCAAAGATCTGAAACAACTAAAAAAGTAGTTCGCTAAGCACAAGACGTGCGGAAGGTTACGACTCACGATTTGCGACTTTTACAGTTTTACAAGAAGTTTTATTCTAAGAAAATAATCCCTGACCTTGAATCAAAATGTGGGAAAAATCAACTACATAATGAATTTTAACATCTATTTTCTATGAACCTACTTACTGCCCGACATCTACATTTTGCTACAAAGGTCGTAATCGTTTTATTGTAAAATAATTGTAAATATTTCAGCTACCTCGAATAATAAATTAGATTTTATCTGCTGCACATCAGTATCATAAATACATATTAAACGTAATACACAGCCACCAGATTGATACAAGTACGTTTTTATTTTGTCTTCAACACATGCATAATGTGGTACAAAAAATTGCAAGGTTTGGTTCAACGATCACTCTCCCAGATAATCTGGAAGATTCTCTTTAGAAAAAAATAATCAGGAATTTTAGAAATGTTATTGAGGAATCAATGTTGGAAGAGCACGGTTAAATAATAAGCGATGTGGACAAGTTCTTTCAAACTGGATATCTCAACAAATTTAATTTGCAATAGAAAATCATTTCATACTGGTAAATTACTATACCACTGAGTAAACGTTTGTCTACCTTGTTTGATACAGGGGCATAACTTTGAACAGTTTTATATACCGGTAATATTGTATTTGTGGCGTTATTAGCAACAATTCTGTTCAACAGATTGCATACTGTAACATTTCTTCAAGGCACATATTTAGATAAATATGTAAATAGTGATAGCATCTCGTATTATTATAGTAAATATTCAATCTTTGACCACATCAATACTACCGTAGGATCCAACTCCAACATTCAATATGAGAAGCACATACAACCTTCGGTAAGAATTTTGTGTATTAATTATTTATTAGTTTGTAGAATAATTCCATAAATCTCTTGGTAAATAAATACAGTGTACACTACATAATATTGTCTACAATGTAGTGATACCAATATATATATATATACAGTATATATCATTATGAACTCTATAAAGAAAACTGACTTCAATGCTAATAACATGGGAGTCAAAGTTGTCGGTCGTTTTTTAGCAGCTACATTGAGAACTGTGAAGAATTTGTGAAAACAGAAAATTATTTTAAAAAATAATACGGCTACATATAGCGCAGTGTGAAGGTCTTGGGACAAAAGACATGTGATGTAGATGGTGAAAATAATTCCAATGGTGTTGCAAATACAAATAACATATTTACTATACGATGATAAGGTATGTTGGTATCACTACATCCTGTATTGTCTATTGAGCAACTGAATAAAATATAACTATGCCAATGGGCCCAGTTGTCAAGCATGTTGGGCCAGGTATGCAGGTGCATCTAAACTCGGCCTTTCTACCATAATTATTAATGACTGATGAGTTGGAAGCATATGACGGCTGTACTTTACATCAAACGCATGTTTCAGCCTCCTCGTGGTAAGCTTATCTCGAGGGTAAGGCAAAATGTGGTCACAATAGTATTATAATTACAATCTGCTTTGAAACTAGTTACGAGTGTTACTACCAAGAATATATTACAATATTCAATCATCACTGGACAACAACACACACTGATATTGATAATTACAACTAATCTGTAGAAATGAAACCAGATATGTGGGCAATTTGGATAATACATATTACATTTCAAGAGAATCAAATATATAAGCCAATATTTGTAAATTCTAAAAATTGTAATTTCAAGTTATGCTTACAATTTTTCATAAACAAGTAGTTTCAAAGAACCATTTTAAATAGATGTAGAGTATCATTTCAATATTGACAATTTTTAGTTATTTTAATTTAAAATGATTTATTAGTAATACAAATCTCAAATAATCTAGCCATTGATGGGGTTGTTAAGCAAACAATAAAAAAATGTACACACTTACAAAATGAATAATGCCAATGATGATTTATAACATATATATTATAAATGATTTTACCTTATTTATTCAACCATTTTATCTCTCAAGGCCCACAGAAGAGTAGTATTCCCATTCCAACTTTCAAACATCCATTTTAATAAATTGTTGTTAGGCCTAATTGGTCTGTATATATTCAATATTCATTATTTATGCTCATGAAATAGCTTGAATGTTTCAATTTTGTACGAAAATTCAATGACAATAACTTCAATTGAATATTTTTCATCTTGTATGACAATTTAATAACAGTAAAAATCTAAATATCACTCACTGATATGAAGCACCACAAGTATTATAATTGATAAATCTAATAATAATATAGGCCTGAATAATATAAATAGATGGTAATGAGTAATATATATTAATACAGTTACATGACCTGAAATTAATTTCATTGGGAATTATTCAATCATCAATTAGGCCTACCATTATCAATTCACTGTGCTCAAAACGTAATCAACAGAGGCCACGCCAATACGAGTGCTATCTCAGCTCAACATTAATAAGACACAAAGTTCTAAAAAAAACTAGAATTCAATATGAGTACAAAAACATTCAATTGTTCATCAAGTTTAATGAGCAAATAACTGTCCAGTTTTGTGCTTCACGACAATATTTCATAGTACAATGCAAAAAGGTTATTGTACAATGTTCACTCGCAATTCGTAACCTTTTATCAATGATCCCAATGTCCTAATTATCACCTCAGTTTAAGTTTAAATGCTGAACAGACAATTATAAAAATCTAAAAGAACAAAAAAATTAACCAGATTGTTCTGAGAGTTTCATGCTATTCAATAATCTTCACATAAACCTCATTATTATAACATTTTTATAGTATTATCTAGTACTTCTACTGGTATTTCAACATACCTACTTGGGCAACGCAGGCCTACTTGTGTTAAAAAAGTAAATATTACGAACATAAAAAATAAATCATACCACATAATTGCACTTAAAATAAGTAGTTGGTTATAATATATAAATAATAGAACAATATGCTATTACAGTATAATAAATACAGACCCTATCTAATAATAAATCACACAGAATATAGGATAATGAAACTGTTCCGAGTACTATTAGTATTAGCATTTGTGAAGTGATAATTATCAGAGGCCAGAAACTTATAATATAATAGTTCAGAGGGAGTTAAAATGATTCTATAAATTACTATGCACACCAAACTATAAAACTGAAAATTCCAACTGGGATAATTATATTATCCTATTGATTAAATTATGTAATACACTCTTTGGGCTATAAATGTAGGCCTATTATTGTTTGTTATCGTATCACCATATACTAGACTTTATAAAAACCACATATTGGTAACTTGAAACTATTTCACAAATAGAAACTTGTGGACGTTCATCATTTTTGTATTGGTACGGTAGTAAATAGTTTTATACCAATATCACTCTATTGTTGTGGTAGCAGCAATGACGTTGGAGAGTTTGTAGGGCTGGATATAAGATGCACTCTACTTTAATCTTGCTGAGTAACATATGCCCATTATAAAAAAGTTTCTTACGTATCTTGGTACTTCTTTGGTCACCAACGATGACCTGTACACGTGCTTTCTGCGCGCTCTTGAAATGATGAAACACACCAAAACAAGAGTCTTTCTCGGTACACTTCACGTGTGAGGGGGAGTGTTTTCCAGCATTATGGAAGGCAGATCTTTAATCTTATTAGGACATGATAATCCTCTATGAACCTGCAATAAAAATCAAAGTCACATCAATTTTGTTGACAAAAACTGTCTTTCAAACATGTAATATTATTATATTATGGTGTATAACCCAAGTAAATATAATATGCAAACTATTGAATACATACTGATTTTTGTTGTATAAAAGGAAGTTATAGCAGTGAGATTGATTGAATCGAATGATATTCTCTCAATTTTATGATGGTTTAGCCTGTAGATATGTTTTCTCGAGTTTTGTTTTCACATCACGTTACAGTGAAAGCTCTAACCTCTACGCAACGTTTCCGCATCCATTGTTCATTTTGTCCTAACCTACTCCCATTTAGATAACAACAGTTACATTTTCCTGACTGGATGGTTTTATTTTTCTGGTTCCTTTGAAGTTCATAGTAGTGATAACATCGATTAATCGAGAATCGATTCGGAATCGATTCTAATGTAAAACGATTTTCAAATCGAAAAATCGATTTTAAAAAAAAAAACGTATATAATAGGCACTATATATATTTTTTCCAATTTTTTGGGGGGGTCAGTGCTGTACCTCTTCACGTTGCAATACGAGCTCATTTTGCTGTCCATATTATTTTGTATTGTTGAGATTTTACCATCTGGACACAAGCTATCCCTTCGGTTACGTTTGACAGCCGAACGATGACAGAAATACCCGAATGGTACAGTACAGTTCAAAGGAGTCTCTACTTTGAAGACTTGAAAGAAGTCTTTTTTTCACGTAAAACGCTGTGGGAAGGTTGAAAGAAAAAGTTTAAAATTACACAACTTTTTTGAGAATGAACTTTTTTCGTTTTTTTTCAAAATTGATTTTCAATTGATTCTGGAGCTTAGAGAATCGATTCCCCATTTTGAGAATTGATGTAATCACTAGTCCATAGATACAGGTTTCACTGCATGGCCATGCCTCGGTTCAAAATGCCCCTCGAAAACCCAATCAAGCTATGAGAACACAGAATAGAATACGTATATTGAAATATATTTTTCGGAACAAATTATTGCAGAATATTAAACTATAAATTCATCTATACATTTTTTATTACATGCAATATAGTAGAACTGACTCCATGCACTTGAATGTGATTGTGAAAGTATTTTGGTACGAACCTGTGCCTTAATTGTTACCACCTGCAGGCTGTTCATCATCTCCGTCGGCCTCGTTTTCCTCTCGTGGCCGTGTCCACTTAATCAACGTTTCAGGCGACCGATACAAGAAGACCAATTTGGCAAATAGATCCTCTTCTAAGTCTAGTTCTCCACTCTCCCGTACCAAGTAAATGTCCAGACAGAGCTACATGGAAACAATGTTTTAATTTATTAGTTATTTTTTGAATATTATTACAACTATCCTACAAATATCAAGCTAGGTTGATTTAAATAGGTATGTTTACAAACAAATTTACACATTTCCTTGACACTTGATTCAAAAGTTATATGATTGATACTAATAACGAATACTATTATAGACAATATCAATTTAGCGTACCATGAGGTAGCAGTATGAAATGCATTTTTTCACTTATTTGATCAATACATTGACGTATAAAATAAAGTCTGTAACGATTACAGGCCACTAATTGTGCTGAAACTGGGCTATAAATAGTATGTCATCTTAGTTAGTAGGTAGGTACTTGGTTATTCATATTATTAGTACAGAATTAATGTTAGGTACAAGTATTTACAAACAAGAATAATTGTTAAGGATAGATTTATGTAAGCTGCACAGTTCATGTTAATGAGAAGCATCAAGAGAGATGAAGCAGCACTGGAGCAAAGTAAAGGTATTGAACAGATTATAACAGTAACCAAGCAATGACAAAAAAATAATAAAATATAAACTAGAAAACATTGAACATTTAAAATGACACAAGAGTTGAATTTGGCCGACAGACGGTCCCGATTGTTTAGACTAGTGATTCTCAAACTACTTGGGTCTCAGACCCAATATGTATCCTGAAGTAACATGACACCCTATATGGTAGAGCCTACATACAGTAACATAACATATAGGCTCGCGTAATATACCTAAATATTAGTATTTTAGAACACATAATTTCAAGTGAATACACTAATAAGAATTCTTCCCTAGATATTTCGATGTACATCGTAGTGACAGAGAAGGTAAAAGAGGTGGTGGTGTGTTCATATGCAACAGAAATAGTTTCAGCAGTATTTGCTATATTTGCAGTATTTGTATTTGCTGTATATTGATACAAGTCACCAATATTTTTTGGTAAGATCGATCCGCTTGTGAAATGCAACACCACAGGAGAAGATGAAGATAAACCCTAATCCTGAGACTTGTCGCAAAGCGCTATCAGATGAAGACTTGTAACTTAGGATATTATCAACTTTTTTGAAAAATTCCAACTACTACCCCTACATGTAGTATTATTATTTTCAATAGAAAAGTCGTCAGCCTTCGGAGGAGTGAGACTCTGGAGGTACTATGATTTAGCAACAATATCTTGTAGATAATAGTGGAAAAATATTTCAAAAGCTTGACTTAAACGTGACTCCCTGATTGCAACTGCACGCTTGTAGAGTAAAAAAGTTGGGTATAAAATGGTGCGTGGACTTTCTTCAACTACAACTGTTCTATCGCTCGCATTTCAACTTTCAATACTACGCTTTGATACTAATATTCATGAAAAAGGAAGAATCTTGATTAAATACAGGACATGTCAACGTAATATCAATATCAGTACGGTTGACCTATATGAAACTCAACTATATGAAGGCACCTAAGGGAGCAATTGAAATGTAAAAGTATTAATTATTGGTGGGGGGTTTACAAGATATAAGAGAGCAAAAGTGGTCAACTGATATATATATATATATATATATATATATATATATATATATATATATATATATATATATATATATATATATATTATATATATATATATATATATACAGACTGTAAATTAACTATTTATTTACAGATGGCATTATCTAAAAAGCCTGATTTAACATTTATTACATTCATACATTCATTATATTTACATATCAATCATATTTACACGATTTACTAATATACAGTACTTGTCAAATTTTAAATGAATGAAGAGTCAAAATATCAAACTACTTTTGTAAAGCTAAATTCAACTTGTGTAATTACTAATTACAGTAGTTATTGTAAGTTGGGGCCTGCCCAATTAATTTTAGTGTGAGTATGAATAGAAATTAAAAAATACTGTACATATTTTCTCACCAGATACAAACAAATGAAATAGAATGAAATGAACATTTATACTATTATTATTGATAAATCAAACCAATATGACAATAATTGAACTTCGTAGAAATGTTCGGGTGTAGGCCTACCACTATTTTAGTATTTTCTAAATATAGGTATGCCTAATAGGCCTAAATCCAGTATATTTTTATATGAAACTAATACCATAATATTTGGGCATAAACTACCTCACTAATAACGTAATACTGGTACTGGAAATACTGCTAGTGCTGATACTAATACCGGTATAGACCTACGATGAATTGAAAAATTTTAAAAAAGAAGTTCAAATACACACTCACGGTAACATACGTAATTTTCTGAAATTTAAATTCAAACAAACTCTGCGTACGTTTACCGCTATTTTCTCAGAAAACTGTACATGAAATGTGTATGTATAGGCCTATTGTCTGCTAGTTTTAGTGCATATAATGTTGATAAATTTTCTTCATGATACATTTTGAAGTGGCTTGATTGAACACTTTACGGGACCACGAGTGTATATAAGTCTTTGACTTTTTAGTTCATTACATATCTGTTAGTAGAAACACAACGTAGCTGTAACAATGGTGGTCCATCATAAATACACGAGAGTAACATATTTCCCGTTTATAGACTAGTACAACTGTACAATATTATGTTCAAAGTAAAATCGACAAGTACCGTATTTACTTATCTACATTATAAGCTAATTTACTACATTTTTTTATCAGATCTGTTTGGGTACGTGGTGCTACTTACTATATATGCCTTTGATCAATTAGTAAATTCATTTTATCTGTCTATGGACAGACACAACGTTTCAGTTCATAATCCAGTTATTAATTACTTGCTCAAACATTGAATATTATTTCGAATCGGCATTTACAGTAACTAGCCACAATCAATTTGATAAGTCAAAATGTACCAAAATCTGCTTCCATCAGTTCATTTTGATTTATGAAATATAAATGTATTGTTTAGGTTTACACTCAATAGAATAATGTACAAGAAAATGTTGACCTTGAATGTCTTACCTCTCTCCGAAGATGGAATCGGCTGCTTCTGACAAACGTTCATATTTCCATTATTTATCAGTGACAAATGTACAAGCTCTACTCTAAACAACATCGACTGTTTACAGTGTACTATGTGTTACTACGTGTTACTACATACTCACTAGTTTGTGAGTGCACGAGCGTGCGTCGATATATAAATGTACCCCTATGACGACAACTATGCGAAAAACCTACTACTTAGGCTACTTGTACGAGCGACATCCAAAGCAGAAGGGAATACAGAAAATACAACGACTTATGGCTCACTACCATCAATAAATTATTCGATTTTCTCTCACGAAAACATAAAAATAACAACTTTACTCTATATTTTCCTTTTTTTTTTTTTTAGTAAATTGCGATGTATTTAGAAATGGCCAGGTCCACCAACACTTAATTCGTAATTTTCTATCTGTTATTGACAAACAGGCTATTGTATCATCATTAATTATTATGCATGTTAGTTATTGAAGTTTTAGTAGAAACAGGCGACAGAATGGTAAGAAAAGATCAATCGAATAGATCAAATACAATAGGAAAATAAGTAAACAAGCAATAGATTTAGATAACATGTTTATAAAGGAAAAACACAAAGAATGAAGATACATGGTGTAGTAGACTAATATCACGAGAAAAAAGGGAAACGTTTGAGTACCGAGTATAACCATACTGCAAATAGATTTTGTGCTCGGAACTTACATACTATGTGTGAGCAAATCATTAATTTGATGGAACACTCTATTGAAAATACTTCATTTAGAACAAATTAATCTCCATACTGTTACTACTTAGTATTAGGATATCAAATGAGACTGAAATTAGTCTGACACAGTCAAGACTAATCATGTACGGTAACAAATCAATGACTTTCTTCTATTAATTTAATAATTTTGATCAATTGTAAAAAACTATGTCTAGTTCAACCAAATTCCAAGAAAACAAACTTGCACTGAATAAATTTAAAAAAAAAATAGAAATTACGGTACACATATTTCTACGACACAAATTTAAACATGCAAATTATTTAGATTAATGCCATGTTGCTGTTTACTATGGTATGTTACCACTAGTGTTCTCTAACACAAACTTGATAAATATAAAACTTTCTAGTTCATGCTGCAGGTATTCTGATAAAATGGTATGTGTTTTTAACATTGAAAGTGAAGTACCTAATTCATGCTGTGTAAGAGTGCATTCTTATGTTCAGTGTGGTTGTTGTAAGAAAAAGAAACTCCTAATTCATGCTACGCTCCTGGTAAGTGTGAAGCTGTTAAACACCTCTAAGGTGAGCTGTGCTTCTGATAATACTTTACCTGCATGATGCGATCAACGTTGGGCATATCGTCAAACATGATGGTGAACGATATCCCGGTAAAGTAACCCCGAATCACCGTACTGGCAATGAGTACCATCGACGTGTACAACCCGATGATTCTTGTAAATACAATCAAACACACAAGAGCATGATTAATCAACAAGCACGCAACAGTTTTAAATTAAAACATACCTGTAGCATTCGATCTACGTTTGGCATTTCATCAAACATGATTCTCATCGACATACCGCCGAATATGCCTCGGAAAAATCGGAACGCCACTAACACAATACCGACGTATAGCCCGATGATACTGGAAAATTGTCTGCATAGACAGTAAGCAAATTAGTTATAAACACACACAAAACTGGAATAACAAAGCTTATGTACGTAAAGAAGATCAGTTTGGTAAATATCCACAACTAGTATTACCTAACAGAAAAATTGGATGTGTCAAGTGTGACAAATAAAATTGAGAATGAGCGGCTTCAGTAGCACTGACAAATGAAATGGGTGGAGAAAGGTCGAGTACCGAAAAACAAAGTTTACGAGTGACATTGTGAGGAAAGAGGAGGGAAGAGCAAGAGGCATATGAAAGGATTTCATGTCGAGGAGTGCCGGTAACGAAAGAAAGCAGACAGCGGTGCAAGATATGGAAAACATGAAAGGATTTCATGTCGAGGAGTGCCGGCGAAGAAAGAAAGCACACAGCGGTGGAAGGTATGGAAAATATGAAAATATCTTGTGAAGAAAATAGGTACAGCGAGAGAATCTCAAAGATAAACAGAGGTGGAACAGATTAGTTGGCAGTAGTGTGTAATTCCAATGATAGGTATGTGTCTGGACTGCTGCAGATCCAAGAAAATTATTATCTAGGATCAGTTTTAAAAGTACGGCCAATACTAACTCAAACTCATCCACGTAAGCTCTATCAATTATTACTTATTTAATTTGTTTGAATATCTGACCAACCCGTCATATCGGTCTTACAATTGTTATCGTACCATCATTACTACCCACCCCAAGAACTGAAGTGGTATGCAACATACCACTAGCTAGGCTAATATCCTATATGATAAAAAACATTGTCAATAACATAAATAACATACCAATCAATATAAAATGAAAATGAGAAAATTGGTCGCATCTATGAAAATTTAAAATTTAAAAATCAAAATGAATATTGGTTGAGAATGTGAAGCGAAAGAATGATTGCAACATTCATTGATATGTCTATGTACTAGACAGTATCATTCACTACAAGAGGGGGACCAAGAAATTGTCAAAATTAATTATTGAAATTACAAATAAAGTTTCCACCCTATATACTTCAAATAGGGGTAGCTTGTATTGATGTTTGATGATGATTGCTTTACCTAAAAACAGCAACAGTTAAGATTAAAAGCTAACTAGTGCACCAGCAAGAGCAATTTGCACCAATGTACATAAAAATACATTTCTATAATAGAAATGTCCACAGGTTCAAAGTTCACCTAGTAACTGCAGTACCTAGTTTATTAGATATATTTGCCTGTACGGCATTTATGTATGCTATTTATTTAGCTAATCATCTCACTTTTTTTTAAATATAAAATGGTTAATCAGAAACATTGAATTTCAATTTGAAATTCCATTTATGTAATCTAAGTTTGGATGAAATTCAAATCTACCAAGACAAATATCAACAAGATGGTTTATTGTTCTTACCCGCCTCCTGAAAAGAGATTGAGTGTCTCTGGAAACTTTTTATCGCTAAACGTGTATATATTCAGATTGCTGCAATCCACGAATGGTAACTTGCTGAGGTACTTCTCATATGGTTCGTCTTTGGTTGTGCACGACTCTGTCAACTCCCACCATTCTACGGGGCATTTCATCGGACCTGCATTGTTGGCATCACCAGTTTCGGGTCCCGGTTTGTGGCATACGCCTTCAGCGCCCACCTTCAATTTCAGGCTGCGATACGACGCGTCAATGAGGCCTCCTAGAGGGAAAGAACACACGATTATAATATAAAGTCAACTTTGACAGATGGTGAGTCAAATAGCACAACAATTTGTTATGTCACATCTACTTTTGCCAGAATGTCGATATGTTTATAATTTTATATACGAGGAACATATAATTATCTTTATTTTACTTTTTTTTTCATCTCTTTAAATTAGAACCAGTGCAATAAGGTTGAAGAAAGCTATGAAATCAGATGAAAGAAGTATATTTTTTTATGTGTGTGCAGATGGAACTTGCTAAGAAAAAGTAAAAATAACAAGTGTTGCTTCACTTTTACAGCTTTGATTGCCAGTGTGACATGCTCTAGATTCAGACGTAGAATGGAGCAACACTAGTTACAACTTGTTCATTAGGTGAGCGTATATAATTAAATAGTGTAAACATCCGAATTAGTATTACGAGAACATCATACATTTGAACTAGAGTTTATATGTAAAAGATGATCAAAAAAAGATGACCTCTACTTATAATTCCAGCAAGTTAGGCTTACAAAGCAGGAAATCTACATGTTGACATTATACATATTTGTTTTGAAGCTCTCAAGAAGTAACCTAGAAGAATAACAGTTGAATTGCGTATACAGACAAACTTTGAAATATTACTTTGCAGGCAACTCAACGATCCCACTAGGATTTTACAAAAGAATGTACTTTTCAAAATCAAAGTTCCTAACAGCATCTTGGGATAATTTTTCAAGTTGAATATTACATTCAGATGAAAAGCACCCTCAAACTCAAATTGTTTTTCAAGTAACGTCACTTACTCGGCCCCTTCATGAGCTGCGTAACAACCGGGGCCTTCGCCCGATTTGTGATCTTGATAAACTTCGGAAATATGTCAGCGATGATGATAGGTTCCGTGCCATATTCTCCTTTCAGCATTTTCAACAATAGTATCCGGTTCTCATGCAAGCCTCCTCCCGTCTTGATCTCAAGGTCATGGTCCTATAGAGAGAGAGAGAGATCGAGGTTTGAAGTTAGCTCAAGGCTGTTCTTATAGCATCAAGTCAGAAAACCCATTTCTCACAAATGAATAAATTTTGATTCAACTAACAGAATACACTGACAGCATACTGAAGCATTGCTGATACTGAACTGAAAAAAATGTATCCAAAATAATTCACCTCATGTTCAAGTTGTACAATTGTATATTTTATATTTTTAATGTTGAGATGATTCAAAATGATTGATTGATATCCATTGTTATTGTGTTTTAATAATTCATTAATTTTTGTTTTACAAAAATTGTATTGAACATTGTCAAAGAATTGAAGGTGAGATATTGTTACATTTAAACAAAAACTTGGGACTTAATTCAAATAATCAAAGTATGCAATAGCTCGATCATAAAAAATTACTACAAAGAGTACATTGAAAGTTCAAACATTATTCAACAAAAAGCTAAAAACCAAAAAGAGTAGGCAGATAAGGACAATTTAATAGTAATTCCACTCAAAGAATGTAAGACTAAAATGATTTGAAGTATACTACTAATATGTGACAGCTAGTGATGCTTTCAGGTAACAAATTAGGAACTGGGTACCCACCAAAATCACCCAGGTAATTTAAAAAAAAAATTACATCTCTTTCAATTCACGATTTTCTGTTTTAATTGTGAGCTATATGAATTTGTGTTGATGATGCAACTTAATTACAACGTTGAACGGTAACGAAGTCTGTGCCACTGGCAGTGGAGTGGAGGGGGGGGGGGGGAGATAGTTGGCTTCCAAAGAAAATATGTTGCCATTTGACAATAGAAACACACATGGAGAGGATTATCTTCTTATTTTAATTCATAGTTGATAAGTGGTTGTACATTGAGTATATCAATATAGGGAGAATTCGATAGACAGTCCACTTAACTAGACTATCTAAGAATATATTCATTAGTGGTAACGGTCAGATATGTCCGCCCCCAACAATCGCATACATTTCTGAGGTATTTGATGACTCTCAGCAAAGAATAGTTTATAATACAATATTTAGAATCTGGCACGACATCTAAATACCGTAGTGGGTGGTAGAAGGGAAATTCCTCATGAATCCATGAATTATATACTTCAAGAGTTCAAGATGGCCTGAGGGAAGTTGACAAATGGTAAGAATAACAACAATGCAGTGCAGTTCAAAATGGCCCTCGATTGCGCAATCTATACATGATATTTTCCATATTGCGAATACCTGCGTAACAGAATACCCGGATAATACACTACCCATACCTGTCCCATATACCTGCGTAACCTGCGGGCATCACTTGTAACAGTATCCATTAGTATTCTAGCATTTTTCCTCGAAGACTGAAAGCTAAATACAATAAACCCTCGTCAATCCAAAATGGAAGGGACCTCAAAAAAATGATTTTGATATATAAAAATTTACACGAAATTTCTCCACGAAAATCATTGCTCTTCCCGCTTAGAATTTAATCAATTTAGTTTTGCACGCGAGAGGAAGCTATGCGACTGGCCGAGACTACCGTTGCTAGCACCTCACTGATCCTGTTTACACCGCTAGTTCCGACGACTCGCGATCATCATATAACCAAATACCCACCTATTGTAATACGGAAAGCTCCACCCACTTTCAATGTTAATAATGAAATGCGACATGAATTTCAGCGCACCTAGTGGCAAGCACTGACTTTTCCTCGTTAAACTCCGCCCACTTTGATCTTTTGACAGCAAAAAATGACACGCAAGCTCACTGGTTTCTAGCACGGTCAGTCTTGACCGCTAGGGTCGCTAGTGTTTTATGTTGCCTGCAAAATCGCCAGCCTTCCGGTATTCATAATGGTAAGGTATTTGATATAGCCCGCTTTCATTAGCGCTTGACCGTCCCGAGTTTGACAAAAGACCGTTCCGAGCTCACCATAAATCTCGTGCTCTTTAAGGTCAGACCACTCGGTCAGATGACACACACAAAGCTCAACGTCGCGTCGGATGGAAATTGAGAACATAATGAATAATTCAAGGAATTCACTCGAACTGTTTCGAATCATCCAATCCGAAAACAGTATTAAAGCAATTGAAGGGTTGAAATATTAGTTCCAATAACGGTTTAGCTGGAATTTCGATCAACCATATGAATTAACATTGAAATGCCTATACCTTTAGCCGGGGACCATCTTCCAGTTCAAAATATGTCAAATGTTGGATTAACCGAATTTGGATTAATTAGGGTTCACTATAGTACTGGTACGTTATATAATTGAAACATATTTTTTTGGCATACACAAGTTTTCTTGAAAACCATTGTAGAAAATTATTTTTATGTCTATGTTTACCTGTGACTCCGTAGATATGCCAGCAATGCTTGGATTGTTGCTGATGCGAGAAACAATCCAAGTAAACTTGAGCGTCAAGGGCGCATCTGAAACACAGTTCAAACCTGAAAAACTGACACAGAAACGTTTGCGGGATGACCAACCACTATTGCGATATGATTGCCGAAGGACACCAAGCGCTGACTTTCTTTGCTTGATAATGGGCGAGCAACACAACACATTAATAGAGAATCATTATCAACCACTTATTGCAAAGTACGGTTAGGTGATCACGGAGATATTTAAGAAATCCCATGATAAATTGATTCGAATATTTTCCAGAAATCCCAGAACATTTATTCACATTTAAAAGAGTCAACCTAATTAATCCATATTGAAACAAGCACCACATAAAATGATAGAATCTTCGATCTTATATTACGATATATGAGTGACTTAGACCTGGTGGTGATGAATATTGTTTGCTTAATATTAATAATCTCATGAACAGCTAGGTTATTTGGGGGATTTAGGTTAATGAGCAGATGATGGACGAATATTTTTCATAAAAATCCATAATTTGTGTGGGACTCGTTGTTTTTAGTTTCTTCAGATTCTCAAGCAGTGCCTTAGTTGAATAAGCCACAGGAAGGGGGCAGCTTAATGGAGCCTGTATTCTATTCCTACTACAATTTTTTTATACCAATGTACGTTGAATATATATTTTATTTAAATGCTGCTTAGCGAACTCATCAACAACTAGGTTATACGGGGGTATAAAAGAGCACATGATAATGAAACGATGAAGTGATGATAAGTGAGAGGGCCTAATGGTGTGCAAAAAACCTATGCCTTGTGCAGAACTCGAACCCACGCCCGATCTGACTCCAGTTTATACTGCAGTGCGATAGTTGACTGACGGGAGCGGCTTTGAATAGATTAGGGATGAAGGAAGATATTGATTTAATGATCAATAGTCGTTTTAAAATTCCCATCTTCTTATCGATAATACCAAAAATATCGTTATTAAAATATTTGAATATTCCCGTTCTGCCAGAGAAGAAATATGTCGGCAATACTACATAAGCTTGAAACTTGGTAGTCAATCATTTCTCTATGCCTCCTCCTAACTTTCACAATTATTTCACAGTCGATGGAAATAAGCTGTTTACTTTCCACAAACAGACGTCGTGTATGCGGCGTATTTATTCAAGTGGGAATCCAAATTAGTCGGACTCTTAGTATATTCAACATGGGGCTTATCAGAATGTCGACATGAATAAATTTGCTTCATCAACCATCTCTCGATGTTTGGTAGCACATTGAATCCAAAGTTGGGCTACACCACTTCAACTCGCAATTTCTGTGGGGTTAAATAATAAGCGACGCATTAAGGGTACAGGGGTTTTTGTTCAAACAAGTACAAAAATTAGTCATGTTAATTTATAAACGATGGCAGGACAAACATGGCCTGTAAAGATGCCAACGCAATGACTTTGAGGTTAGAGCAAAAATAATTCAGAAGCAAAGATTCAATGAGCACACATTGCAAAAGCTCTTATTTGTGCTTGCTTCAAATAGCAATCCCTCTAGGGTAAGTGAGCGAAATAGGCTAGTAGCGCCGCCATGTAACCAAATAAGTTTTTTTTTTTGATAACATCGAAACTTGATACAAAATCATTGTTCCCCAATTAAGGCTATGGATGAAAGATGGGATCGTTTGGACGGGGCACCACAAGGGCGAAGTTACAACCCCATTTTGATTAGATAAAAGTCTTTCAGTTTCCAAACGTCCGGAACACATTATGACTGTTTCTGTGATATGTATCCAGACACAAAAGAAACGAATGTTGATATCTTCAAATAAGTAACGGAAGTATAAACAGATTTGAAACTAACAGTGCCAAATAAAGTTGAATACCCTGCAAAGTACACACAAACAAAAAAGAATGTTATCATTTATCAATAATATGATAGTATCGGTTATTGTTTTTTTTATGGAAATCAAATATCAAATTGATATTATTTCTCATCGTTTTCACCCCTGATATATGTATACTTGAAATGCACATAGGATCTTCAAATGAAATGAATCGTTCATCAAATTTGTAATCAATGATTAAATTGTCAGTCCACTCACTATTTTCCACCTCCTTGATAAGCCTAGCCTTGTCCGGAGGAGAAATACCCCACGTATTGGTAGAACTGTGACTCAGCGTGACCACGGCTGCGTCCCGATAATCGTAGTTTGAAAGGAACGATTGGGCCACTTGGTCGCGCAGGTAGTTGTTGCTCATCTGTGACCACTGCTGCTCTGTGAACCTAATGGCAGATAACAGAAGGTATTAGTACCGTACCCACACAATTATGTTCCTGTTACTAAGAAACTTCACTGTAATTAAATGAAATATATGACTATAGCATGCTATGAAAAATATAATTCCCCAACTTAGATTTGTAAATTCCAGTTATATATTTGATGTTCTTCCTTCTTACCAAGTTCAGGCTTACTATTGTCAGGGATTTTTATAAGGGATTTTTAGGTATAATTAGGGTTGTCGATTAATCAAGAAAATGTGAACGATACTGAAATGTGTCTTATTGAAAATCGATCGAAAATATTGAAATATTAGGATTTCCATTCGATGTCGAACACTCACTTCTTGATGTTGGTTGATTGTGCAGACATCTTGTAGATCGGCTCATATGGTCCTATCCGAAGAGTAACAGACACGTCGTACGGTAGATTTGGTTCGCCCACTGTATTGCCGAGTGCGAACAAAACCAGAGGGAACCAAATAATAGCTATTATAATGAACAAAGCTCCGCCACCGACAAGATACTTCAGATACGGTGCTTTCTTCTCGCCTCGCGGAGCAGGATATTTCGCTTCCATGCGCCTTGCACACTTTAGCTGGAAAATGTGAGCAAATATGTCTTCCATTTTCAGCCAATCCATGAGTGTCATTGAAGTGTCGGTCCATATCCAGTCCATGAGAGCACGTAGCTCAAATAGGAAGGGTACCGCCATGAAGCTGAAAAAAGCGGTAGAGAGAAATAAGAATAAAGTTAGCTGGGGCCATCACCCTATTGCAAAATTAACAAAATTTGTTTGACTTCAATTTTTTTGAACAAAACATAAGCCAGATCTTTTATACAAACCATTTGAAGAGAACCATGTTGATTATGTTGTAGCGTTTACACAGGAAGTTGCCCAATATGCGCGTCGGATACCCACATCTTATTTGATACGCGGAGAGCAACAGGTAGAAACACTTGACCATGTACCACATCTGCGGTGACTGAGACTTGTTAAATTGTCTGCAAGAAACCAGGACATATATTACTGAGCACTCCAAATATTAAAACCATAGAAAGTTGTATTCCGGACCTAATCATCTAACCATTATAATGTGGGTTATCAAAACTAAGTAATTATTTGTAAAAACGAACCAAACTCTGATTTATTTAACTAGGAAAACGCTATACGCGTTGTTAGACGAGTGGATAGTAATAGTATGTCGACTTCATTGCCAAACTTTTGCCTAAATTCGCCAATAGGGTAACATTTTAGTTATAAATGGGTAAAAACGGCTTCTAGTGGTACCAATTTAGCACATTTCATGTTTTTTCTTCAAAATGGCTGACCCGATCAAGCTGAGAATTTTCAGAAATGTGTATCAAGATGTTATTCAACTTCACACAAAATTTCAATTTTTTTGAAAATAAAAATGTTTCAATTTTTTTTCCGCCGTGTTATTCTAATGAGTATTTTTGAAATTTCTAAAATTCATAAAAATAAAAGTTACCACCCGATAATGCCACAAAACTATACAGATCTAAGCTAGATGAGGAACCATAATGAAAAAAAGTTTGAAATTGATAGCTGTAGCCGTTTGACCTGTGGAGAACCGACAAAAAAACATAAAAAAAACAACATAAAAACGAACACCAATTTTTTTCAGTATGTCAAATTGAATCCTCGCTAAAGCTCGTCTAATTAATATTATTGTTGATCAATTGTTTGCTTAACAAGGAGATGACTGACATTTGTTCCAAGTCAAAGAGTTTGAAATATATATTAGTATGTCTAGAAGGCACAACAGTGCTGCTGATCATCTTGCATCTAGAAAGCAGAAATTCCTTGAGTCGATGCGCTAGAGCTCTCATGGTATTTTACAGTTTAAAGTATTTCAGTTCACTTCTACAGTGAAACCGCTATGCATCATTCCCAGATCTATTGCTTTCCTGCTTGTATCATTCATTTTTTCTAGCCCCATATAATCAATGCTAAATTTTCCTGGATGGTTGGTTTTCCTGGATAGATGGTTTTATTCTCCTGGTCCCTTGAAAAACAATGGATAGGGGTTTCACTGTATCAGCATACCTTCAACTCTTCTCGTTGAATTAGATTTGACCTACAGTAGTTCCAACCAAAATTAAAGTCTTCAACTTGCAATCATAGTCCCACCGGTTCTTTTATGGTGTATAGTAGGGTATAAGTCCGAGTATATTCAGCAAGTATTTAGAACATTGGGAGTGTTGATATTCAACTGGGTAGAGCTGGCAGTACTTCTTTGAATTTTAGCTGTATGTCTAGTCATAATGTTAGTTTCCAAAGTTAACCTATGATGTTCGTTAGTCATTACCCTAGTTAGTTATTAGTATTACGCTATCAATGAGACACAACTTGTCAGGCTTTCTTACCGTTCCGTAACTAATGGGAGAATAAAGAACATCCAGATGTGCACGCCTATGATCAGGATGAACTGGAAGACGATCTTGCCAAGAATAAATTTGCGTAGAAATAACGCTCTGTCGATGATTATAAGAAGAAACTGAAGAATCAACATGACAAGGAAAGCAATCGGCACTTTGTTCTCTTCAAGGTATGCTGAAACTCCTCCGTCCCCTTGTTGTGTCTGAAAACCAGAAATGTAGTTTTATTTAGATTTCTCACTAAAGAAGGAGAAGAAATGTGGGAAAATTATGTGAAAATTATTGGGCTATTTTGTCCAGCTGTAAGTGCACCAAGCTGAACATTCATTCTTCAATTCTTAAATTTTAATCTGCCATTAATTACAACCAAGAGAAAAATCTGACAAAACTGCAATCTTTGATACTCATCCCCCCCCCCCCATTTACATCACTTACTCCAAAGTCAGCAAAGCCGAATATAACGACCATGAAATTGATAAAGTCGCAGATGAACATGTAAGCGTAGACGTCCACAGTGATGCGAGCAAATGGAGACAGTAAGTCCGAGAAGAAATTCCTGAGAGACTCGAAGTACCGCACAACTCTGTAAAGAAAGAACTCAATGAAATCCTATCAGTGGTTTGAGTGTGTATATTTTTGTCAATGTATATTTTGTTACTTGAATAATTCATCGAACAGTTTGTCGCATTAAATACGACTTCTTATATCGATTAAAACAATTATACAACCCTCAGATCATCCTCACACCAAGCATTTTCATCTTGAAGTCTACACTTTCCAAATTTAAGTTACACCTTCCTAAATAGAGGGTCTTCATAATGCTGAAAGTTTAAAAATACTTCAACATTCAATATTTCTCTGCTGGGTCTGCACAAGTAGTCATATGAGTCACATTGTATGACCGTCATTTTCCACTTGTCAATCATTTATGTGGGATTTATTATTATTGAAATGTTTTTTACTTGATTCATTATCATTGATTGTTGTGTGTTTTTTCCTCCTAATTTAATTTACATTTGATTGTCTATATTGGTATTGTGTAGGTATTAAATTGATTTGTCTTTATTTGATAAAGGTTTATACATGGGTATACGCACATCATAATATGAGTAACATTATGGAGAATTTTGTATCCTAAATCCGCTGAATTAGTCTCCTTTGACGTGACTACCTACTATTTAATAGAAAATAAGATAGTGATTTTCTGGAACACGCCTGACAAGAGTGTGTTTGTTGCAAAATGTTAGAAATGGAAATTGAAAATTTATCGTCTTTTTTCCATCTTCAAATCCATCAAATCAAACAGATGTTTTCTCCGCTTTCTACTTTCAGTATTGCTTTTTACACTATTTTAGCTATAGGGCCTACCTACGACTTCTTTCAAAATTTCCACTTTAAAAAGGGTAGATTTAAATTTGTCAAAAAATATCTAGAGTAATCGACCACCAAATTTTGGTAATATAGGCCTATTTTCAATTTGAGCAATGGGGGCAATACATTGTACATTGTAACAATTACATTGTATCAGAAAATATGGAAGTACTACAAAACCAGTTACTGATTTGTAAGAGTGACTTACACCATCTTCATCGCTCCTGGCAGATGATCCGCAACTTCCTCCTCTTCCGTGTGTACCGCCACGGTGTTTCTAGTTGTCGTCTTGGAAATGCTGCTCGTTCTACTGCCGACTTGATACAGCTGTTCACGGTTTTCTTCCTCGTTGAACTTGAGGCGTCTAGCGCCGCGGTTAGCATTTCTGCTGTGTGTACTTGCACAGCTGCCGGCACGATGCAGTGTGAGCCGCGAATCAGGCAGGTGGTGTCTGAACACACGTAACAAAGTGAAGCATAGCTATTATTAGGAAATATATTTCCAGTTACACTTACAGGTTTGAACAGGTTATTTCACAGGTTTGAAAAGGTCAAGTAATATGTGTTGGTCAACGTAACAGAAAAACTTCAAGTGATATAAGTGACCGAGTGGTAGCTTTGATACAGTACAGCAGGCACACCAGAAAGCATTAAAAAAATGTGTGACACTTGGCAGATTTCCTCATAGCTCTTTCCACATTGAGTCAGCACATGGCAAGAGTTATTATAACATATGACGATAGCTGGGAACAATAGAATCGAGATGTATACCTTAGATGGGTTTCAAGATGCCTTATCTCCGAAGATCTTCTTCTACCGACACCACCCAAAACTGAGTCGGGTTGCTCTGGCACAATTACTATCGACGGTTCATTAGCCACAACCAAGGAGTCTTGAGGTTTCCTAGCATCAGGAAGTGTGGGTTTTGGTGACTCTTTCAAATCTTTCACTGGTTTTTCACCATTTTCCATTTCTAGCTCATACAATTCATCCGTGTTTGGTTGTATAGAAGTAGGCTCATCCAAAGTCTTCCAAAGTCCCAATGATTTCAGCATGAATCTATGACCAGAAATAAATGAACAGTTAAAAAACAAGATGCTTAGTTTCAGCAATAGTAGTAGTGGTTCAAGTTTTTTGTTTGTTCTTGAAAAGAAACTTCTTAGAAATTACTACAATACCGGCATAGATCACAGACAATAGATATACACAATTTGGATTGGAAACTTTCCACAATATTGTGTATACATTCATGTCCTTTTTTAATTATTAATACAACATAACCTAGGTCATTATGCAACCAATTATTATGATAATTATTTGTTATTATTCATAAACGTAGGGCCTACTAGCTGTCTTTGAAACACAAAAATGTAGACCAACGGAGAATATGTTAGGTATTTGCAGTAATTTAGTTCTAGAAAAGCTTACCTATGGAAGAACACAAACAGTAGCAATACGAGATCGTACATTGCATAGTTGGACGCACCATTGCGGGGACGTTCAATGCCTATAATACGTGGTGGATAGAATGGCATATTATCAGGTACTTCTTGTTCGTTCCACGGCAATAACTCAAATTGGAACATGCACTTGATAATTACAATAACCTGAAAAAAGATACAAACATATTAATTGTGTATAGAAGTATGTGTAGTTTCCACATAACACTGTTTCAAGATCTAGTGGTTATTGAAATCATTGTCCAGTTGATCTCAGAACCGTTGATAATACTGCAATTCAACAGTGTGATACGTCGACACTCCTGAGGTGTACTCCAAAAAGAAATTCATGGAAACTGAACACAAAAGTGACTTGGGGTAATACAGTGAAACGTCTATCCACTGTTTTTCAAGGGACCAGGAAAATAAAACCATTCATGCAGGATGACGATACATCCAGGAAAATTCAACATTGATTATATGGGAGTAGGATGAGAAAAAATGAACGATACAAGCAGGAAAACGATGGCTCTAGGAACGATCCACGGACGTTTCACTGTATCGAAAACGGTAGGTGCCGTAATAAGTTATGATATAATAACGAAATCTACGGGTGTACGAGTTTGATAATTTGAGTCATATTCGAGTTCGAGCTTGAGAGAAAATCGCAAGTTTGGAGTTCGAGTTAGAAAAAAAAACAGAATTGTTAGGCAAAGATTTGCATAACAGTAGCATCCTCTGGATCCTAAAATTCGGGACAGTAAAAGTACAGAAAAATTGTGAAAAAACTCAAAAGAGGAAAAAAAAAAATGAAACAATCAAAGTCAGTATTTTCGAAAGTACAATCACAATTTTCAATATAAGTACGGACAAATTGTGAAAAAAAGAAAAGATGAAATAAAACAATCAAACTTGAAATTTTCTAATTCAGCTAAATTTGAACACGAACTCGAAAATTCAAGTGGTTGCACACCTCTAATGAAAACTTTACCTACCTCAGTATACGCAATGATAGTGACCCAGAAAGTTTTGGTAGGTCGAGGTACTGTGAGCGTACCCCAAAGGAACACCATGAGAGGTAGAGGGATGCTCAATATTGTTGCTGAATTGATCTGATTCAAGAAGATCACAAAGTAGCACGCTATGTCCGAATGAGAGATGATTGCAAACCACAATGCCAGCATCAGACGTATGATCGGAATTTGATCCTGAGCACTAAGTTCGTGGATCTCTTCAAGCTCATCTAAGCTCGGGTTGTAAAGGCTGCAGCGTGAGAAACAGGTTTGGTGTCAATATTCAACATGGGTACAGTTCAATATTGCCATTACGGTGATATAATTCTCGCGATAACAATCACTTCATACATTATATCATTCATAACATGAATCAGAAACACAAATAACTCGATTCATAATTGAATTGGAATGTAAATATTCTATTTGTATAAGATGAGGATTTTCTGTTCGAACAATAAATCTTTCTCAAACGTATGTACATTAAAATATATTTTGATACAGTGGTTAATTTGTGAAAATATGGTGAAAATAAGATGCACAAATCATATGTGGCCATACAAATAATTCTCAAGCACAAACTTTTGCTAAATCGGTAAAAACGAGCTCGAAAAAAGCCAAGTCGAGCTTACGAAAAATTAACCACTGGATTGATTTGAACTGAATATTAGGAAAACTTGCTACGTATTCATCGTTTGCTGCTTGAACAAGAGATGTGAAGAAATTTCCAAGTTACTTCCAAGTATAGAATTATTAAATTAATTTTGTGTAGTGTTATTCTGAATAAATTCATTTAAAATTCCTTTCCTAAAAATAGCCCTACAGACGAATTTAAAAAACTATACAAATCTAATGCCATCACGCAGCAATTAACCACTGTCGATGTACATGCCAAGGTACATCACAAATCAGAAGTCTATGCAATCCAGATTACTGGAATCAGTTGGTCATAAATTGCACACCAAAACGAGTTAGCTGGTACGAAAAGGGGGCAACCACGCCTTGTTATCAATAACTGCTTCCACATAAATTTGTTCATGGTCAGAAAGACCTACATAAGTTGAGTGCAGACTATTTGCACTTCTCATCCAAATGGAAAGATGGATATATGCAAATCTGAAATCAAAAGAATTTCAAAAAAGAAATTCTCTTCAGTTAAAAATGATATTCTGTTCATTAGTATTAATTTTCTTATAGGGGGGTATGATGTTCCATTGAAAACAATCACAAGAACATTGAATCACAAAACAGAAATGAAAGCAAGTCTGTATGTAAGGAGAAAAAAGCATTGGTATAGAAGACAATGTGTCGGTTACAAACTAACTCTCCTCTCTTGACAGAGGTTTACCAAAACAATAATTCATCACTGTGTACATGATCATAAATACCAAATTGTACAACAGCTTGCAAATCTTGAAAAAAGACAAATATAAATATCAGCCAATTTTTCAAATAACTTTTAGACACTGATTCCAACAGCAAATATTCTCAAATTACAAAATTTATCCTCTAGAGAATCTGACAAAAAAAAAAGTAAGTACATAATGTCATCTGATAGTTTGATAATATTTGACTCTGCAAATATAAATGATAGACCTTAAGTTAAAACATCAATAAGCCATGAGGTATTTACATTGAGGCATTATAATTATTCAGCAAATTACAGGTAGGTTCAAAGAAGGAATAACAGCATGATGGATTTAAAATGTAATAACTGAGTAATGGCACTATACAATTTACTATATACAATGGCAGTGAGTTAAGAGGAATGTTTTTAATTATGATTATTAAAAACATGAAAAGGTCATGAGAGTCCTTGATTCACAGTACAGTACTAGTACTACCGTAGTATCATACAAAATTTTGGCAAAACAATAAGTTCTTTTGCAGCAGGGGCCTATTCATACTGTAGATATAATGAGAGGAGTGAATGAAATACATATTCATACAGGCCCATATAACAGATGTCTCAGATTATGGAGTAGATTGTTTGTAAATGACGTATTTGAAAGTTCGATGTTTTCTATATTGTATATTACCGACGATTCAATTCACAAGATAAGCCTTGCAACATCAAATCACAATTAAATACTTCATTTGTAGAGAAGAATCTGTTCTAGCTGTCTCTGTGTGTGTTAGTTACCCATTACTATCATGGAAAACATTGATGTAGTTAATGTAGTTTCATGTCAGAAATAAAACAAAATAATGTAACATTGTGAAATGTAGGTATTATTGTAGAGAAGGTAAGTGAGCTTAAAGAAAAAAGTATCACAATTAATTTATATTCAGCGACATCTCCAGAACAACAGTAAAAGCTAAGAATAGAAACAGATTATACATTTATCGTGCAGAAGTGAAAGACACAAGCGAAAAACAGACAACATCAAGCGACGGTTTCAGTTGCATTTTACCTTCCATCGGAATCGAGACCTCGTTCAAGGCTTGGTGCCAATACACGGATCTCTGGTGCGCCTAGCAACTCCCTCTGTCGCCTAAGGGGAGAAGCAGCAAACTACACTCTAGCTCTCTGACTAACCGCTAATTTTGTCTCGTATATTGTGGAACAGACCCACAAGCTTACCTTGTTTACATATTCAGATAATATGCATTGCGGTGCACGGCTCACATAACCCATATGATGCACACGCCAGATCATGTAAACAAGTTAAGCTGTTGGCTCACATTCTATGTCTTAAAGTCGTATTCAAGCTATGTTTTCACACATGTCAAGGATTTTTGTTGAGCAACTATAGGTTATTTTACTTTAAATAAACCAAACCAAATGAAATGCCTACCGCGACATATACATTATTTCAGTATGAAATCCAGACTTGAGTATGTAACAAATTGAGTTTATACGTGAATAAAACATAAGAAAATATAACTGTTTGCATTTACACAGATGACTATATAACCATTGCATTTTCATATTGTTTAGAGTTGTACACATCGTATTGTATATGCACGTATAGACAGCTAGTACAGAAATTTCTTGATTCATACTCGAGAGTCGATACTCAGTAAACATTATTTTCAACTAATATGTATATTAGTCTACTCTATATATACTCCAGTTCATACCTACAACTAGAACAGGGCTTCCCAACTGGGGGCTGGCGGAACCTTTTCAAATAGCTTGCAGTATGATCTTATCAACCAAAGTAAAATGACTGTAATTTAGTATAACATTCTGTGTAGTCAATCAATTGAGAATATATTTGACAAGAGTTGAACTGCTGTCACAAGCCAAACAGTAGGGACGGCATTTGAACTTTTTTTTTTTTTTTTGTTTTATTCACACATTTTTAGTACAAATTATAAAATCAGGAACTCTGCTACTAAATATCCTACAAAGCCTCTGATGAGACTTGTCTGACATTATATTGTATAACTGGCATTATAGTTGATAATTCTCGACAAAATACTCGTATTCTGTCTTAACGTTGGGCTTGTGACAGCAGGCGCACCCATTTGGCAATCTTACTTGCGCCATATCAGTTATATAGACTTCAATGAAGACATGAATAAAGATGAAAGGTGCAATTCAAGTAATTCAATTTTGATTTTAAAAAAATGTTTGGTTGTAAAAAGCTTGAACATGACGTGTGTCTTAAAAATATGTTCTTTGTATACCAGCGTACCATATTGAAAACAAGTGAAAAATAATCATTGGACAATTCACTGTGTGGCCCACCTCAACTTTCCCCATAAAATATGACCCTCTGAGATATCTAGTTGGAAAGCACTGCCATAGAATGCCTCAAAACTTTGGTTTTATCTAAATTGCATTTTACATTTATATATTTTAATTTTATACTATGACTTCAAACTGTGAATCCAAGAAACAAATGGCCCTACTTTTGAAAAAATGTCATTTTACTTTGTTTTTGAAGGATCAAGTGTGCAAAGTAAAAATTCACAGTAAAAAATAAACCATTTGTAAAAAGGAATACGCCTGCAACCTTATCAAATCTCTACTATTACCCATTCAATACAGAGGACTACATATAACTGCATATTGCGATAAAAGTTTCAAAACTTCACCCTTAGTGACGAGAACCCAAGATACAATTTACCTTCTGTGTATCTAATATCTATCCACTGACAGCTCTTGCTCTGACCACCACTCATTGACAACCACTCAAGTTTAAATAATAAAGTTATCACGTTTAATTACTAATTAAATAATTTACGGGTTCAATATGTACCGGTTTGAAACTATAATTACAGTATACTGAGAAGTTTATTGAAGCTTCTATCAACTAATCATCACTTCTGATTGAAAAGAAAGAGATACACCTAGTTACTATCACATTCCATATTTGCCATGTAAGTGGTAACGGCTATTCAGTTTTCTTATTTTGGTCCCTAGAAACTCATCGTTACCACGTATACACACTTTCCTCATTAGTATGCAGAAGTTAAATGCCAATTATTGGCATGTTCAATGAATTCAATTCTATTACCCCCATGCATACAAATAAAATATAAATATCTGAAACACAAATATGCTAATTCAATTAATTTTATTGGAGGACATAGATTAATTCTATTTTCAACTTTGTCAAATTAATTAATTCCATTGTGAAAATGTTTGAAAGCATAAAAACAGATGAGCTGGGATATTCATGGCTTATTACTAGCTTTTTCTTCACTGTGCAATGATATGCCTCGTATGTAAAACTACATACTGCAACGGTGAGCCCATTTTATTTCCTAAAAAATACAAAAACTTCTTATTTAACCTGTGGATGGACAATGCACAAGAGTCTTGATCTCACCTGAATAGAGGAAAGAAGGTATTGTGTCGTTTAATGAAAGATGAAAATAAAATAAACTATAGCTAACTAATGATGCAGACCACTACAAACCAACATGCATAATGTCACTGTACTTGCTGTTAGCCAAAAGACCCATTCAATGCACTAAGATTGACATGTATACCACAACACAACAGCTTACCTGCATTAACAATTCAGCAACTTTGGCCAGTATAAATCACCAAATATATTTTGAATGTTTTTACTGTGAAATGCTAGATTTGTTCCAATAAAAACCAAAGACTCGGAGTGTAACAGCATACAATTCTGACGTATTTGTCAGAAGATCAAAATCGTTGTCAAAAATCCCAAAATCCCTTAAGGCTATATACCGATAGCTTATTCAGTAATTCCTAAGTCTACAAATTGTCAAGTAAAAAAGGAAAATACTGAAAAATTATAATTGTTGAAAAGTAATTAATGCTTCAAGTAGTCAAAGCGTAACATTTGCATGTGACTGACCATTACAGATTTACAGTAATTCCCACAGAAATTTAGAAATATCATTACAGCATTCAACACATATTTATTGTAAACTTCGAATTGAAATGTATGGGAGTTATCAATCAATTAACATACTGTAGTTACTTTAAACAGCACGTTTAAAAGCTGAATGGGCTAATGGAATAATTTCATTGGCTGCCACAACAGAAACAAGAAAAGTTGTTAAGCCAATGCAACACGCACATGATGGCTAAATAAATAATACATGGCCATAAAATTACTGTTTTCCACTGAATACAGTTGCTGCATGGGGTACTGTGATTGGTTACTATTCTCACCTGCGATTCAACATTGGCTTTTCAGGGAGCTGCTGACCTTCACACTCTTCTGGTGATTCTTTAATTGTGTTAAGACCACTCGTACTGCCCACTCTAACCCCAGGAGAACAAAACAAACATAACAAAAGAATAACCCAGGTTAATAAAACAAAACAAACATACACCATTCTTAAATAATACTACCCCACTAATCAAACATTACAACCTGAAACCCATTAGTCTAGAAGTCATCTAACATTAACTAGTTAGCAGAATACAACCAGAAATTCTTCATGATCTTCCACTAATAATTATTTTATATAAATGTTGTTCCAGTATGAAGGAGGCCAACATGTTACAAAAAAAAAAAGATGTGTTATACTCTTCAAAACCAATCAGATGATCACAAAACATAGACCCAAGTATACAAAAACAAATTTGAATTTTTTTCAAAACAAATAGCCCCCAAAAAATTGAAGAATATACTGAGGTAAATGTAACAATGGCATGAAATTAACCCATGCATACAGTGACAATGTAACGTAACAAAATATATAAATTATAAAAATATGTGAACAAACAAGTAGATAATAATTAATAAATAATAACCCCAGGAGTTAGTAAGTGAACCACTAATCAAGGGAATATGTCCTGTTTGACAACCAACAAGCACAATAACCAATGGGGAATTTCCACCCACCAACATTGATGGGTATTGGGTATCTTACCAGTATCATTTAGCTATAGCTACTTTTGTTAAAGCCTCAACGTTGCAAGCATTTCCAAGTTCAGTTTTCACTCGTACAGGAATTGTAATGAGCAACCAAGAATGTGTAGGCCTACATGAATCACTATTTAAACTACCATTATGAATTACAATTACCGGAAGGCCTACATCAAGTAATTCAACGTAATGAGTGAACAAAGGCCAGGTGCAGTAGGCCTATATTATATTTTCACGGGAAATTCAGTTTCGAAGGTAAAATTTAACAACAATCACTGTCGTAAAAAAAAAATTATAATTATAACAGACCTACATTAGGCATACATTTCTATACCAAAAAAAAAAATTGGTTCCAACAAGAGAAAAGTTTTACATTCACAAGTGTTAAGAAACCTTCGGCACAAACCTTGGTTGCACCAATCTGCGGGACCTGGCATAAACCGTGCATCAACACTAAGCGCTACTCCCAAGGTGGAGAGAAGCAGCCACTACACTTATATCCACCTTGGTCTACACTCTACTCTAACAACAAATGTCACGCACACAATGCAGGGGGAAGCAACTCAGTTACCCCATAGGGCATACAACTCAGGTATAGACAAAGAAATACTCGTCATAATTGAAACGTATGGGAATTATCAATTAATTAATATACTGTAGTTAGTAGTTACTTCAAACAGCACGTTTAAAAGCTGCAACGAGCTAATGCAGTCGTTTCATTGGCTGTCACAACAGAGACAAGAACAGTTGCTAAGCCAATGCAGCACGCACATGATGGCTCTGACATTATTACAGTCAAGCAATTGCTTGAAAATTATTCTATAGAGCTCTCCTGAAAAATGGAAATCGTGTTGAATTTTTAAAAAGTCGAGCCCGCCTATAATTGGCTCCATTACTTTCAGATCATGTTAACGAGTTGAGCATTGTCTTACCTGACGTTGGAAGGTTGCAGTGTGTGTTATTGTGTCATTATGTTGGTGTTAAAAGGTGAGAGTAACTTCCGGTGCCTATTTCACTGTATCACAACTCCGAATCATGACTAGAATGCGGGAAGTATTTCGATAAACCGGCGTTTTTTAGAGGACATTGCTAACTGGATGCAAGTCAACAAAATATCGACCAAATTTGTAAAACGTACGTTCAGTCCAGAACAATTAGTTGATCCTAACAGTATATTGTGAAAGTTTTACAACCATGTATTATGTTTCACACTAAAAACCCGTGTATCCTGCATATATACCATTTTGAATCGTCCATACTAAGTTGAGGCAAAGCGAAAGGCTACGGTAATACGAATTACGTGATTAAAATGATAGATTATTCAACTGCTATTGGTCATCTGGTGGGCCTCATGATAACTTATACAAATAAATTGAATGGGTTTTGACTGAACATATTTGTCATAATGTTGAGCTTCACAGTAGTAATCTAATCTAGAAATATGAATTATGAACATATAAAATATGAGTAAAAATTAAATAGAGAAAACAAAATATCATCAATGGACCTCTCGCATCTTCATCAACTATAATTGATAAGCACAAAACTTGTCCCATCTTTGATGGATCATTGCTAAATGCTAATAAATCTACACTAGTGCTAGTGCACTTGTTGTGTGAAAAAATCACTCTCAGATTTCCATCTACCACACTGAGAGCAACTAGCCAACTATCGTCTACGACGTGCCGAGCTAAACGATCGGATAGCGAGACATTACCTGGTACGAGATCGATCCAGCAGAGTGTCCGGGCAAGGCTGCCAGACCATGGACGAGCCAGAGCGAGTGCCGGCACCGAACCCAGACTTCTCCTGAAACACACAACAAAACATGTTACCAACCAAATGAAACAGATACAAAAATGTACTTTGATGGAGAAAATGTTGGAGAAAATGTTCATCTTCGAAGAATAGAATAGACTATTTTTATTAGACACTTAGGGCATATGAAATACAGTGTACACTAATACACACACTAATGCTATACCTAAGTATCTCACCCAGTGGTATAAAGAGACTACATTGGTGATTTTGTTTTCTTTGCAACCCAGATTGGCTAGCATTGTGCCGAAAATAGTGTCGAACTATTTTTGATGTGAACGTTCACATTGAAAATCAATTTTTTTATTGAATTTCAGTTCAATAGCAGAATCACATAATAGAATGGTATTGTTGTCAAATCATATTCTAAAAATTGAAGAAGGAAAAAGAGTAGAAAAATCTTCAGTTTTTCAACCTATAACATACCTTTAGCATTTTCTTCTCCATCGCCAGCACCTTAACTACGTATCGATAATCCCTTGAAAAGTGGTTCAGATATCTGGTGACTGAGACCATGGCACTCTCTACAAACGCCCAGGCAAACTTGATGTACGACCAGATACGCTGCCAGAATGTTGTGGCTAAAATGACACAGACATTCATCATTCAACACCTCTGATATCAAGTCGAGCGCTAGCTCGGCAGGACCCAAGTACCGCGTGAAGCAGCTACACGCTACATTGTTTACAGGAAGTACTTCCATGCAGTTTTGAGCATAGTGTATCTCCAAAACTAATAAACTTGGATTACTCTAATTTGTTGTAATGGAATGAGGCACCAAACACGACATATCAAATTCCAGCTATATCAGACAAAACTTCTGTGAGTTATAGCACTGTGAATAGCGTACTTTTTTCGTTTTTTTCTCCTTCTCCTCCTCCTCCTTTTATTTCTCCTTCTCCTTCTTCCGTCGTCACCTGCAATATCGGCTACAGGACAAACGAATTGTCTGATTCATCTTATTTTTTTCAGGGAATATGTGGACCCATATGAAAATGTGCATTTTGTATGTTTCAACCGGAAGTCACTTAGCAAAGCTTAGCAAACAACAGCTTAGCAAAGTAAATGAGTCAAGAAATTCATTGACAGACCACATATATTTACACAAACACATGCTTTTTTTAGATGTTTCAGCTACTGCCTTAGTCACTATAGAGAAAGAGTTTCACAAGAAATTTCTCGTCTTATCAATTTCTGTAATCTACTGTTCTTTTTACCTCATTCATATAGCCTCAAGGCTATTTTCCTATACACGAATTTCTATACGAATTTTCCTATTCGTGTTCAATTGAGTAAAACATGATGCTTACACTTCACTTCATCCTCCTTGCTGATCGATTCCAGCTCAACCTCCGATCCCGAGTAATCGGATCCACCCTTGCTCGGCCGACGGCTGCCCATGCTCGGCCGACGGCTGCCCATGCTCGGCCGACGGCTGCCCATGCTCGGCGGAGCAGTTCTGTCATCCTCGTCTCCGCTCATCAGTTGATGTGATCCAGCACTCATTGCACCGGGTGATGCTAACGGCGTCTATACACCATCACAATGATTACCATGAAAATTAGGAGTGGGAAAAGATGATGATTCTATTATCGATAATCTTCTAAAAATTCTCATTATCTTATCGATATTATCGTATTATGGTATCTTTGAATTCCCATGATAAAATCGTTCTTCTGGCATCGCTAGGAAGTGGAGTGTTCTGTCGGTAGCCTAACTGAAGTTGTTTCTGGATGATTGATTGTTAGATTTAAGGTACCAGTATATTGATAGCAAAGAAAGTTTCTGTGGGAAAGAGAAGTTGTTTCTGTTGGTAAGACGTACTATTATTTGAACTGACTGATTAGAAATGTGAAATGTGTAATTTTTTCATGAATTAGAATTGTGAAATTGAAATCACATATTGAAAAAGAAAATCATTTGTTAAATTTGTATCAATCAAATACGTATATCAACAATTCAACTCTACATATATTTATTTGGGGTTCAACGACACACTATAATGATAACTAAGATCTGTGTTGTAGAATAAATGTTCGAAGGGATGATGAGATGAAGGTTTCTTGAGTGATGGGAATGATAGGGAGAAGAATAGTGAGAAGGAGGCGGTAGTGACCTATATTGTAGGGACCATCCTGACATCAGCCTATACTATAAAGGAAACCATTAGAAACCTTTACAAAGATGGATGGTGGCGGGGATTGAATCGAAGCTAGTTATGCTCTCACCTCCCAGGTCAGATGGAGCAAGAGTATTAGCACTGAGCTAAATGTGTCTGTATATCTATTGCTCTTATTATCTTTGCTATGTCTAACTGTTTTATCTCCATGTCCTCAAGAACACGTGAATGTCTGGCCTGTGTGTAAGACCACGTACAGCTAGATCAAGAACACTAACGTTTAGATCATCTGAGAGTGCACTGTGGAATGATGGTCTTGTTGCCATATGACTCGCCGACTCATTCTTCAGTTCTTCTCCGTCCGACCGCTGCTCACTGCGTAAAGCTACGTCGGCTGCATTCTCAAAGTCCGTCTTCATCGCCGTCTCAAACAACTGCACAAACAACAAATCACGTACATGATACACATTTTTGATACAACTGCATGT
Organism: Brachyptera risi; assembly: GCA_964007535.1. Classification (NCBI taxonomy): domain Eukaryota; kingdom Metazoa; phylum Arthropoda; class Insecta; order Plecoptera; family Taeniopterygidae; genus Brachyptera; species Brachyptera risi. Next base: position 41,432,932 of record OZ023328.1, read on the forward strand.
AAAAATCATATTGAAACTATATTTTGGTAAGAAATGTTCATGGTATTTATATATATGAAATTTGTAAGATGAGTACGAGATTTTTGTTCAATTGGTCATTGGTTATCCAACTGGTTACCAACATATGAGTTGCAATAAAAAATAGGGTCGCGAGAATATTCACATGGACTCGCATATACTATATTATATTATATATTACATATTATCACATTTTATAACTCAAACTCATGATAATTGAGCTTACACTAGATATTTATGCATCAACACTTGAATATTAAAGCTACCGGTACTTTGGGAAATACACGATGAAATTGAGAGAAAGAATGAAAATTTCATTTGATTGTTTACAAACTATACTGCAGTACAAAAATAGATGGTCTGGTAGCTTTCTAGGTCTGGTAGGAACTAGGTAAGTTAGCAAATCTTAATACTAATACAGCACTGTAATACTCAATCCTTTGATTACACGACCAAAGTCGAGAAAAATAACAGAAAAATCATCTACTCTCTCTCTCTCTCTCTCTCTCTGAGAAAGCAACTCCTCCTGCATTATATGAAGTAGTAATATTTCCCCCCTTAAACTTTTCGTTAATAATGTGAAATTATTTTAAAAAATTATAATATGGTCAATTAAAATTTAAAAGTGAATTGAGTTTTCGAAGAGTCAATGGTCGTGCACAGATAGTTTATACCTTGCCGAGAGTAACCCTCCTCCCCATCTCAGGTTCGTCCTCGTCATCATCAGCTCGCAGCAACTCTGCTCTCTCTTCTTCGAGGTCCTCATCGTCGAACTCATCGAACATGTAATAGTCGCCAGACCGTATCGCTAGAAACATAAGCACGGCACCATGTCAGAGCCTGACAACCAGACCCGAGGCTTCAAACCACGGCCTTCTTAAGGCTGTAGTTCTAAAAACCAGTCCAATAAGATGACATTATATAATATAATTTTATAAATTAATATGAATGGACTGGTATGAATGGATTTTATTAGGTTCAATTTAAAGATGTCACGTATTCTGAGCAAATACGTCTTTTTAGTATTACTTATTTTCGCAATTGAAATATGCTGAAAATTATAAGTAGGACTATACCTATAAAAATGAGTAGTAAAGAGATGTTCAAAATTTGAGATTTTACTTAGACCTACAACATACGTTTCAAGTTTTGACATTTAATCAGAGTAAAATAATACATATCATCATTTTCTTTTGAATAATTCATCAATTTTGTTCTTTCTGTTTGAAAACCTCTAAAACAAATATCAAATTGGAAAATATATATGTATATATATATAGCAATAATAAGCTAAACCATATATTTTTTTTTATAGCTTGAATACAATGAAATGAATACGTGTCAGCGTGAATCATATCGATCGTTATAAAGGTTATGCTGAATGATTGTAAACCTAAACAAAGCAACTTTTAACTGTCAGTAAATATCGACATAATTTTGAAGCTCACGTTGATATTTTCAGTTCGAATTAAATCCAATTGATTCACTGAATACGGTCACAGCCTCACAGGTAAATATTTCACTGTACTACATAAAATATTCATAATCCCTCAAGTGCATTTGCAGTCGTTCAAGAAAGTAGAAATAGAAGTGAGTCTGAAAATAAACTGAGAGAAATAAGAGCTGAAATGTTTGTTAGTACATTGTATTTAGGTCAGTTCCCATGTCTGATTTCCAAGCATACAATACTATAATACACTAATCAGTAATTAGAAATCAGTCACCAACTATAATTGGTGAGTAAGAATAACCATTTGTTTTGCTAGTCAGGAAAGAAATTTGTGAATCCACATCCACCTTTATCTTATAAAAATAAGACACATTTTGTTTTTTTCATCAGACGCAGTAGTTTGCGTAGGAAACATGAACGAGGGAACCAACCTTTACAATAGCAGAGTGTATGCAGAGACAGATCATGAAAGCTAGAATCCTGCTTGGATATTTTGCACTCCACATGAAACTCTATCATAACTTGAGGTCCATATGTTAGAGTAAAATATAATCAGTCAATAACTTTCAGTGCATCTAACAATTATAATTTATATTATAATTATAAATATAAATAATTTACAAGTCGGACCAAAACTCGAAGAGATAATGAAAATTAATAATAATTATATTAGCAACAATAATCTGCTATTCAAAAACCTCGAACCAATACAGTTGATTCGCTTTTCTATCAAAAACAGAGTGTCAAGTGGTGGCAAAATACCCCAAAACCAGGTACGATCTAATATTTACAAGATTTTACATTGGTCGACATATGTACCACCTGTTTTGAAGAATGGAAAAAGTATGGACAGTACTGTATCATTGTGTTTAAAGATATAACACAGACCCTTATATGTATAAAAGTGTAGATAATGGGTAATAATAATCCTATAATTAAAAGATAGTAGGTCTAGAATGAAACTGTGTGTATATAAATGTGGGATAGATGAACTTTCGTATTGCAGAAGATACCGCAGATCGTATAAAGAGAAATAATTTTGAACAGTAAAACAGTTTTACAGAAATAGGAATCAATTAGGTTAGGTTAACCTTTATCTGAGAGTTGGTAAAAACAAATAGCAAAGGTAACCATGGCAATAACAACTTCAAACTGACAGTTAGAGTTACTCCCACGTTGGTAATTCCGGCACTCAATCTGGTTAGGAAAAGTTAAAAGCTGAAACCAAATATATCTCGGATTATGAACAGTCCAAGACTGACCTTGAGATTTCACACTAAATATTCAAGGAAAAGCATACACCGACTTCTCACTCTATCGTGTGAGTTTCCAATGGTTACCAAAGTATTGTTATTTGTTATATTGTGAGAAGGTAAGACATAGCTAGTGCTCCCAAGTCAATATTTAGTGGAGAGTTCAACAATCAAGCCTCACACTTCCTGGTTATTTCTTAATATCCAATACATATTATTACAAGTGTACCCAAGCCTTCAATTCAATATTATCAGAGCAATCTTGCTTTTATGACACCCAATCACATATCAAGCATGATCGTGATTGGTTGTTATGTAAACAGATCACGTTATGTTAAGTCCCGAGAAGCAGTTAGTTAGCGATGCAGTATTATTGCTTATCAACGGCTGGTTTTACCCTCGCGGTTATGCCTCGGTCTACGGGGACGTAGCTCGATTCCATGGGGGTCTAAATGGAAATAATAAAACATTGACAAATTAAAAGTGAGCATACTAAACAAAATATGTTTGAGATATGTGCAGTACTGTACTTGATACAGTCAATATATAATTTTTAATTGGTGCGCTTTTGTTAAATGTAGTTCGCAGATTGATAGTTCCATCATCACGATAAAAATATATTGTCCTGAAAGAAAATGTGGAATAAAAAGCAAATGAATCATACTCATACCCTAGTGTACTCATAAAATTCCTAAATAAAATAGCACTGAATACGTGTGCATGTTATATTTTCTAGTTCCGAAGTGCAAATGAATATTGTTTAGAAGATGCAATAGTCAGAATTCATGGGGCCTACCATACCATACGGGGTCAACTACACAACTACGTATACTGTAGTATGATTATGTAAAAACACCAATGAGGCAATGAGATATTAATTACAAATTAACAATAATAGTCAAAGTCGATTAAGGGCACGTGGGAGTCAATGTAGTGAAATATTAGTTTTTTGGTGATAACTTTCGAACAATATGAGATATCTATATTCTGAAGATACACATATCTTTATACCTTCAAAATTTAGGAATACAAATAAAATGTGAAATAAAACTACTGTATAAATCTTGAATTCTGACAAATTCACACACACATGAAGAGATGATTTTTTTTTTAGCTTTATACCTATGAAAATTATTCTATTCACCGTAAGTTGAATAAATAGTTTCTTCTTATGCTATCTTAAAGGTTTTCAAAATATATGTGTTTTGCCTGAATCAGAATTTTGATATCTTATGCAATGCCATTTAAAAGTTGTAATCAAGAGACTGATATTTCGCAAAATAGACTCCTGTGCACTCCCAAAGTTTTCAGTTGATAATATTTCCAAAACAAAACCAACTGAAATCACAATATGTTCATGTGCAACTTTATTACAGTATAAAAATTGACTGTAATTATTTATAACGGTCTACATGTTGTATGGGAGATATGTTTGAATTAAAGTAAATGATATCAGTGAGAAGTTTATACGTAGCTTCTTGTATTTTACAGAGTTACGAATATATCACTCAAACTGGTTAATCTGTCATCTAAGCACTTCTTTAAAAACTTACGTCAATTTGGGTACGGGTTCAAGTTCTACATAAGATCAGGTGATCATCTGAATTATATCTATGTTTTGTATATGACCCAGTCATTTGGTCCCCCAAATGAGTTAGCTACCAACATAACCAAATGAGTGACCTACAATCAATCACGAATCATATTCAATTTTTTATCACAGATAAATTCTTATGTCTACCTCCTTGGTCTTGGTAGCCTACTTTATTTCATTATATTTACTTCTTTTCACCTATAATATGTAGGGTATTTCCATGCCACTTCCATAAAAACAGGATTAGACCGCCTATCCTCTAGCGTTAAAGGTCAGATAATTGTGGTTAACAACAATTCATTTATGTACACTTCAGAGCCACACAAATATCTGAATAACTTTCGACATTTTCTTAAAGCATTCAAAACTAGACACCGGGATTTTCCCACCGCCTGGGCCATATTCAACTACTGTATTATTCAAAACTATTTCAATCAGCGTCACTAAAATCTTCAGCCATGCAGTACTAAAAACATGTTTTGACCTGTTATCAGGCTCACTTACTACTAGTAGTAACTTTAAATTTTTGAATAATGTATGCTTTATGCTTGAGAACATGAATAGTACACCCATAACAATTTTGAATCTGTTGGAAACTATTAAATCTAGAAAATATTCTAGGCTCGACAGGATCAAGAATTTGGAGAGTTAATACTATATTTCAATGTAGTTTAGCTTCGGGCTACTGGTGATAATAAATGATGATATTTTAATATATGTATCTGGTCTATGCCTATTGTGCACTTTTATTCAAATCTTGAACAATAAAACCTCAAATGTGGCTTACAAAATAGGAATTGATGATATTTTATAATGTGAAATATATGACCCCCAATTGATTGTTAAACAGAAAGGAACAATATTATTACCATTTTTGTGAAAATGGAAAACTATTTCAGATATTGATGCAGTTCACAATGTCTCCATGCTATATACAAGTAATGTCTGGTAGCTAGCACATAGCCCCATGCTATGTACAGCCATGCGTAGAGTAAGTCAGTCCATTACAAGCTTGGTGAGACCGCGGCGATGACAGACACAAAGAATGTCGTGGAGTCAGCAGTTTCGGCAACCAAGGCGGTCCGATACTGCTCGACTGCCTCCGATGAGATCTGACTGACCCGCTCCTCACCACCTGACCGTATGGCGGTGGCGAGAACACGGGGAAGCTCTCGTCCAATGACGGGGCTCGGGGCAGTAGCTCCGAGGTCGGCGGAGAACCGAACGACATCCGTTGCGGTTCCAAGTATCCGTCCAAGCTGTGAGTCATGATGGCAGAGGAGGGGGTGGGGGCCTGGAGGAGTGAGCCAGCTCGAGGGGTGAGTGGAGGGGGGTCCTCGTCGATCGGGGTGTGGTAACCGGCAGACATCTGGGAGTTCAGGCTTGGGGATCGGGCTAAAGGAGCGTGGGTATCTGAGCGGGCAATACCGTCATGTTGAATTAGTTGTTAGCTAATCAGGCAAACACTATATAATATCAATTGTAGACAAACAGGGTATTGAAATCCATACACAATGGTTTTCTCAATATGTTTAGTACTACAAAATACAAACACTCATCTTTGTCGCTAACTGGACGTATTTGGGGAAGAAAAATGCAACTAAATATGGTTACAAGAATCCTGTTGTTATGTGCACGATTGGGTACACATTTCACATTTTAGTTATGCCTAATGTACCTTGTGATACCTTTAGGTACTATCTGATTTATGTGTCGTAAGGCACCTGTCGACATCAATAAATCTTATTTGAACCCGTTATTAGAACGGATAAGTCAAGAAAACAAGTCGATTCCTGTTTCTGGACAAATAGTAGACTACAGTACACAATTGGACAATACTGTAATAAAATGAATGAAGAATGATGAATGATACTCGAACTCCACATTGGAATTATTTAAAATGCATACATGTTGTCAAGTTACTCAATCCACTTCATAAAGTATTAGTAGATAGTTCAACTTATGAATTGAAAATATTCTCTAAAGCTAACACTTTTAATATAACACTTATTATAAACCAATAGAATGGCCATTTTTGGGAAAGTTGGAACTTGATTTGAAGAATATCAATTTTGTGATGGATGATCCTGATGTGAGAGATGGATGATGATACAGAGTGAGAGAAACAAATGAAAATGAGAAATGGTGAGATCTAATATTTCTCATATTTTTTTTTCATTTGTTTCTTCATTTTGCATTCTTCATTTTCATATAATTATTTATTCACATATTTTATTGATACGTGTTTGAACGTCCAATATAACTGTGCATTAATTAATACCCACATAAGATCTTGTTTTGTGAGAGAATCTTCATTTCGAAGCCCTTAAATAATCAGTTAAATTATTCTCCATCTTCCGTCACAAATCTCTCCATCTCTCATATTATCCATCACAAATTGTTATTATTTAAACAAACCAATACGATGCTTGAATACATAATTTTATATTTGGTTGGGTCATGAAGCCATAATTCTATGAGCATGAACTGGAATGGATTATTTGATATATTGTAGACATAGGACTATAAACACCAAACAATTAATGATAAAATATTTAAATATGACATGACAGTTACCCATGTTGTCTCAATTAGCACAGACATGTAGACCATGATGGGCACACTTGGGAAATGCACGTAACTTTACTAGTAAATAATGTTTGATGAAGCCTGTTACTCACCCACGTAATGACTGCCCGGCTCTTTAAACATTGGTCCCTGTATCTTCTGTTGCGTTGCTTTGATACGTTCCATCTTTAGTTTAATCTTCTCCAAGATCGTATGCTCCTCGTCCTGTTGCTCAACAATCTGCTTCTCACGTAGTTCATCGATTAACTCGGCGCCCCTGAAACCAACAGCTTACCTCGATGACATGTGTATGAAGTATGAACCTCATTAAAATCTTAGATAACACCAGGATGATTCCTTATAATGTGATTGCTTAGCTTTGCTACATTCAGTGAAACCTCTATGCATTGTTTCCGAATCTATCATTTTTCTGCTTGTATCATTCATTCTTTTCTTGACCCATTCCCATATAATCAATGTTACATTTTCCTGGATGGATGGTTTTATTTTCCTGGTCCCTTGAAAAACGATGGATAGAGGTTTCACTGTATTTATAAAGTCACATATTTACATAAAATATTATTCAATTTTTTTATATCTTCATTTTGAATTATGTCCTGATTTTTCAAACAACACAGTATTTTACAATATGGTATAACTGAGCAACAAACAAACAAGAAAAATAATGTTACAGGTATGATGGTAACGATATAACTGATCGTTGTCATTACCTCCAGTCCATGACACAGCTTGAAGAAATGTACTTCAATTTACTTTGAATTTACTTTAAATAAGATAATTCAATAGGCTACGATGAAGAGGTTGAAAGAGGATTTCGAAAAAGCTGAAGATGAATTTACCTGGATGCCAGTATTGTCATTGCTTTTGTTTCATCTACTTGATGCATGAAGTAATAACTATTGAAAAGACGTCTCATCATGAGCAAAAAGCCAAAACAGACGCCGTCCCAAACAAGTCCTACATCGTCTCGATTCACGGAACACTTTTCTGCTGGATCTGAGGAATTATAAATATTCAATTGTAAACATTTTTTGTTCAAATCTCAATGAAAAATATAAACATAACATTTCAGACACTAGGCCCCCAAACTCTATCAGTCACTATTGAAAATTGTATGTAGTATGTATGTATCATGTATTTTAAACTGTTGGAGGTATATTATATATTCACAAGCAGGGCCTAAAAAGTGGACAAATTAAAAAAAAAAACATCAACTACGATATTTTAAAAATTAAAGAATCATACAGTGAGAGTATTTTCATTTCCCAATAGGCCCATACTTGGCAAAAATTCAACAATTACCTGACTAATAATATTTCATATGGGTAAAGTCATTACTGTACTCATAAATACATAGCCTAGTCAATATAGTAATTAATATTGGAAATAATACAAAGCTTTCAAGGAATGGATCTACTTTTAGAATAAATTGTTGTAAATTAATCAAAGATAATCTGTTGATCCCAAAACCATATGAAAAATGTGGTTTTTGGGATCTTGTGAATTAGCAGATTAGTAGCCTACCGTATATTACAATTAGTAGATAACTACAGTATACATGGTAAAATAGTTGATGATAATTATTGAAATGATATTATTTTATTAGGTATGGTTATTATAGTTAGGTATTGTAGGTATTGTATTATTATTTATTAGGTATGTATAAATATTGTAATTGCATCATGTCATATTGTTTTCAAGTTTAAAGAAAGGATTATTCCTGTACTTTGTAAAAATTGTATCAACATGTATGTAAATAGAACATTTTTGCTAATAAACTACTCACTACTACTACTACATAGGCCTAGCTATAAAGTATATTTATTCATATGGGCATTTAAATAAGAAAATCATGTAAAATGACTTGGTATACTTGGTATTGGTTTGATTTGGTGTTCTACAGAAAAATAACCAGATGCTAAAAAACGTATATAGTGGGTTGAAAGGGAAAGACAGAACGGCAGCTTACCAAGAGAGATACAAGTAGAGCAACTCATTGATGACCCATTGATAGCACACAAAAACCTATATGTTTCACAAAAAACACAAAATACAATGTTTCAGCTATCTTGGTCACATTGAAGGCAAAAAATATAAAAATATGAAATGTTTTAGCTGCTTTTTCAGGTAGGATCAAGGGGTTGAACGAGATAGGGTGAGGGATGGGGATGAAGAAATGTAAAGGAAGTACGTAAAAACAATGTAAATAAAAGAGAGGGAGGGGAGAAGTGTCTTGAAAGTGGGTAAATATATTGGAGAGAGAAGAATGAAAGGAACTAGGAACAAGAGCTATTCTCAGGCTGATACCTAGAGCGAAACAAGCCCAGGTTTTCGTTGGGTGTGCAAGCTCCCAGCATCTTGACTTTCTAGGTTGGCATGAAGAGGAAAGAGAATGGCTTATGAATGTTGTGTAGGATTGTGATTGTGTGTTGTATATTACCGATACCTGCTATTCCGGCGCTAGCAGTTGTCGTGTGAAACCTCTGAATGCAGGCGATGCCAAACAGTTGCATCACCCAACATGCCTCCACCTGCATTACTTCGGCAAATATACAGCCAGGTATCTGCAGAAGCGTCTTGGCGCAAATCACAAGCACATTGAATCTGCAAAACAGAGAGAGAGAGAGAGAGAGAGAAGTAGACAGAGTACTACACACATTAAAGCTAATCAATTACCAGTAATCAAATCAAAACAAAGACTTCAAATTGATATCAGCTATGACAACAATCTAAACTTTGCCTTCTTCACAAATATAATGAAATATGAAATAGAATATAGATCATTTTTCAGTTACCAGTTACTGATAGATATAGCAATCTCTGAAGAGAAGTCAACTGAGATATGAAATTCATAATAAATATTATTATCACGTAATATATTCCATGTTATTTCATGTCACTTGCAGATTCAAACAAAATTAGTTTCAAATTTAACCCACTATTGCATACTACTTTTGCATATAAATTATGAAGTGAGTACAAAATAGAAAGCAGAAATTAGTCAGTTGTAATGGAAGTTGGTTTGTAATGCAGATAATATTCATTCAAGAGTTTAATACTGAATCAAATTTGAATACCACGTTCAAACGAATTCACTGCATGTTCCAATACCTACAACAGTTTATTTCAAGTATCCAATTTGATGAGAAAATTAAGGACACTACTGGTGGAAATGAATGACATTATGGAATAGGCCCAATTGAAAACCATTTAGGGATTTTTTTCAAATCTAGGGCCTACTTTTAAAATGTATTACAATAATTTCTCAATAGCAGTCTACCCACTACAGTACTTGCTCATTTTCTACTGTTGTCTACACGTACTACTGTTGTACGTGTACAAGATTCTGACGTTTCGGCTATTACCTTAGTCACAGTAAAGTAGAGTCTCTAAAAGTACACACGAGTCCTTGGTCAAAGCAGAGGAGGGAGTCTCTACTCTTCTGTGACCAAGGCAATAGCCGAAACCTCAGAATCTACCTCAACGGGCTCTCCACTATGAGTAGGCCTATCTCCACTCATAAATCTTGGTAAGCAGCTGTTCTTTCTTTCCCTTTCACCTAATTTATAGATAATTAGTTTTAGTTGATGTACAAGTTATCGACATTACCCAAGTAGAGCATTCCACCATCTGAGGATGACTTTGATTGGTCGCAAGTATAGGTCCTCCCCTTGCCAGAGTAAGATAAAAGCTCCGACTAGGTAGCCAATTGAGAATACGTTGGTCCGAAGTGTGCCGGCCAGGAACACAGTCGCTAGCGTGATCCACATGAAGGCTGAGAGTGCAATACGCTTGAAGATGTCAAGCCATGACCTACAGGTAGACAAATAGATGAGGAATTTGCCAAACAAATACCTACAGTAAAATCTCTATGCATAGTTCCAGTTCCATAGTCACAGACAGTGCAGTTCTGGTGTTGACGCTATTTTGTTTTGAATACTTAATATGGGGTGGTAAGATTGCCCTTGTGGTGCCCCGTCCAAACGATCCTACTTTTCATCCATAGCCTTGATTGGGAAACAATGATTTTGTATCAAGTTTTGATGTTATTAAAAAAAAAAAAATTTCAACGTTTTCCTGCTTGTATCATTCATTTTTTTCTCACCCCACTTCCATATGATCTGTGTTAAATTTCCCTGGATCGTCTTCCTGCATGGATGGTTTTATTTTCGTAGAAAAACGATGGGTAGAGGTTTTACTGTACTGTTGTACGAGATGAAAATGGTTTTTGATTAACCACTACTTGAATATATTTTATAAAATTGTATTGGTTCATCAATCATTCTCTCCTTATTTTTTTTATTTTTTTATATTGTGTTTTAACGACGCACTGTAATGATTACTAAGATCTATTGGCGTCGGATGAATGATTAATGAGATGATGGGATGATGAGATGAAGGTTTTTATGGGTAGTGGGATGGATAGTGGGAAGGAAGCGGTCGTGGCCTATATTGTGGGAACCATCCCGGCATTAGCCTAGACTACAGAGGGAAACCACGAAAAACCTCTGTAAAGATGGACGGTGGCGGGGATCGAACCGGGTCCGATATGTCCCTTCACCTCCCGGGTCACATGGAGCAAGTGAGCTAACCACTCAGCTACTGTGCCGGTCTCTCCTTATTTGATATACGACACTCCAATAGTCTACGAGTTGCTTATCAAGCATGGTGTGTACTTGCCTGATATATGAGATATGGTCAGGCACTGGGTTTTGAAAGCCAGGAGTTTCTGCCTCGGCCGTAACATCTTTATTCGTTCCTCCCGGATATTCCAGGTCCTCGTGACGCCTCTCTATCCGGAACACCAGACTCTGGCGGCACGTGAACAGCAAAAGGATAAAGTCGCCTGGAAGAAAGATCACATTTTTAGCTAGACGCTTGATTTTACTTCAGACGAAAGTCAGCTCTATAAATATTATCATAACATGAATTTTTGACAAACTATTACAAGTCACAATTCTTTTGTTGACTGTATAAGATCTCCAAATACACACTACATGTGAAACTTTGGAATAGATACTGTAAGCAAGCAATGGTATCAACTATTGTATACTTATAGATTTTGTATATAGCTTTAATGATTGAATTCTTAAATGGAAAAAGGGTGTGAAGACCATTTTGTAAAATTCGTCAGGAGAGACGAAAATCAAATTTAGCATTTAAAAAAGTAAAAACGGCTTTTTTCATCAATATCATTGATTGTTGTGAATAAACAAGAATATTTCCGAATATTCTACATTTAAACCATGTGAAAGTGCATTAATTGATTTTTTGGAATATTTTGGGCTAATTTCGGATAGATATGAATCCTTTTTCGAGGGATTGCGAACTGCCTAATCAATTTTGATTGAATTGGTTGATAACTTTTGCACTAGTTGTCACTTTTATGATTGAGAAGAGAATAAGCACAATACAGTAGAACCTCTTCACTGAGTTTCTCATCAGTAAATTTTTCACCTTGATAAGTTTTATTTTATAATCTCATCCATATGCTCCTACATGCTAAATAGTTTCTTTAGTAAGTTTTTCACTCAAGTAAGTTTTTTGTCTGGTCCCCTGAAAATCGTACAAGAGGTTCTACCGTATATTCCAGGGATAACTCATTTTTGCATACACTGGTTTATATACCCCTTTTCCACGGATGCATTCGATTAATGATGGTAAACTTATGTAGGCCTACTTGACGGTTACAGAATACACACCAAAATCAGACATAAATCATTTACCAGACCAGTTTACACAAATTAATGTAAAATAGCAATAACCGATAAACTCTTTTTCAATGATAATGTACCTACAATTCTTACGTAGGTCTACAATACAGCATGAATAAATTCTTCACAAATAAATAGATACATTTTTCGACTATTCCATTAATTAAATTTGAATTATAATTCAAATTGTAGAGTAGATTGGTTTATAAATGACGTATCTTCTTATAGTAGGCCTACCATACGTAATTCGCAGATGTTTATACTTACATAGTAGCTTGTATGCGTCTGGTAGATGTGTGCTGTCAGGCAAATACATCCAATCCTGAACGCGTCGTAGAATTTCTGATCGGCTCCACGGATAAACTGGACCAATCAGAAGACATCAATCAGAAAGAATGAAAACACTAAACTCCATTCACAAAATACGCTCATGAGTGTGATTAGTGTCTATTGAAAAGACTTCCCTTAGTGAGGCACTCATTCAGATATCTTCTTGAATGCCAATATATGTTTAATTATCCATTATTTATTTCAGAATGTAGTTCAATGTACTGTATGTGTGTTTTTACATTCACATATTGTGGAGATAGTAGAATGAAATTATACAAAAATGAATTGATATTGATTTTAGATTCAATATCATATTGACATTTTCAAAATATATTTTATCGATTAGGCTTAGAGAGAATGACAATTTAATTGACGGCTGTCCGCATAGCGGGATACCAAGATGGTACAGCGTAATATAGTCAATACAATATAGTACAATGGTTATTTACAAAAGTGATAAAAAATTGAATACAGAAAAATCCTGAAATATTATAAAACTAACTTAATTGAGGGTAGATAACAGAAGTATGAAAAAAATATGAAAATGGAACAAGGTAATAGAAAAAGAAGGTATTATTAATATTATTAAAAAGATTGAAATTATTTGAAAGAATATAAATGGTGCTGTAAAAGACCTACCGAATCTATCAAAACTGAGTTTACAATATTTCTTAATAGATGTAGAAAAATAGCAATAATGTAATAATTAATATAGACTAAAGAACAAATATATTTCAAAATGGGATATTCTGTTAGTTTTCTTCATGTTTCACGTTATTTTTCTTCACTTTACATCATATTCTATTTCACCATTTTTCACTACATATATTATAAGTGTCTTTTTCAGGGCATTCAGTTACTTGTGTTGTATTCCACAAAAATACGCACAATTTCAATGATATTGAGCTGTATAATTGTAGGCCTTTAGCATATTATTTCAGAAAAATGTGAATAAATGGAAAAACAAACTTCAAGTTGAAAAGGAGAGTTATCATTTTTCTCAAACACCTGTCAAAAATACCGTAGGGCCTAAGTGGTTTTTGGACCAGCTCCTGCCTCTTATTAAAAAGTCCGAAAGAATCGGGACTTCCCTCAATAATCCCGTGTTGCTGATCTAGTCTAGAGTTAACAACTCGTAACAGCTCTGTGTCTCAGTAGTTTGATACAATACACTACATTTCAAATAAAATAGGCTATCAAAACTGAAAATGAATGCTATATTTCTACTACTTCAATAATATGTTGATTTTTAAAATATTGATTGATTTTTATTGTAAACTTGCAGTCACATAGGGTGGTTAATCAAGCCACATTAAAATGTATACAGTTCTGAAGAAAATTGACGATATTGTATGCACTGAAGCTAGTAGACAATGAACGTAGGCAATGAAATATAGTGTGTGAAAAAAATAGTGGTAAAATATGGGTACATTTAATTAAAATTAAAATTTGGGAAATTAAACATTTTATGTGACCACATGTGTACATACACTCTGTTGATGAATACAACAAGCCCACAACAGCTACGTTATTGGGAGCAGATTTTACATGAACATTCATAAACTCCTATGCCTAACTCGACTTTAGTTTCTAACGCAGAAAGTTCATTGAATGAGCCACAAAGGCAGCTCATGTTATGTTACATAACCCTATAGGTAGAAATTTTTGAAAACAGTGTTATGATTTCGTATTTTTCGCATCTGTATTTGTAAATTTCGGTGTTTGACGGTGTTATGTTTTTTTGGCCCAACAACATGTGGAAATGACATTTTATGAAGGAAAACAGGAAACAAGTTTACAACTACACAGTTTACAAGTGAACCATTGTAATCTGGAATGGAAGAGACTCCCAAAAAATAATTTCAATTTATAAAATTTGGATCAACAAAAAACTTCTCTTCAACGTAAGTCATCACTATTCCCGGTAAGAACTTGGTCAATTTTGTACTGAGCGCAAAAGAAAGCTACGCAACCGGTCGGGAGTACGAGTGAGAAACCAACAAGAGGATTCTCAATATAGTCTCAGACAACGCGCGATCGTCAAATGGCTCGCTTCTATTGGTGCTCGGCCGTTCTGAGCAGCCGTCAGCTTGGATGTTTCGAGCTCATCATAGTCTCGTGCTCCTCAAGGTCAGACCTCATACACAACACAAGCACATACAGGCAGATGGAACGCTCGCTCATTAAGCAGTGAACAGCTCACGCTCGAGTGAAATTGATGGAATTTGGGAAAATTATGCTTTTACATTCAACGAACATGTTTTTCGTGGTATATTTAGCAGTTTCAAGTAGATTTCGGTGTTATGAACAAATTTGGGCATTTTCCGTGTATTTTTGCGACTTGAAAATTAAACTAATCGATTGAGAATTTGTTGAAACGTGCTTACATTGATGTTTCATCATCATACATTACATTTGGCGATTTTGCGGCTTGCGAAAAACAAACGCATCTACCTATAAGCTATTTTTTTCTCTTTGTTCTACATTGTAGATGGTTTTAAAATATGCATAGATAACTAGAATGTAATTAATATGAATAAATATGATATTTTTAGACGTGAGATAATAAAGAAATACTTACTAGGAATAAATGAAACCAAGGTTATACAGAAGGCTAGGACAAATAAGAGTGAGAAGTGATTGCAGCAGTGGAAACAGGTATACGTAGGAACACTGGAGAGAGATGGAAAGAAAGAGTAAGAGAGGTAGAAATGTAGGAAATGAATTAGGTCTCAGAGTACGTATTGGCACCTAGGCCTACTGTGTGTACCAGTATATACTTACTCACCATAATTCAAAGTAATTTCTCAAACTCTACACAAATTATAGAAAGATGAGTTTGGAAAAATATTATATGTACTGTAGTTATGTACTGGTATGTCAGGCTTACAGCTATGTACTGCTGTCATACATTATTTAGGTATACATTAATGAAAGATCACACTAACAAATGTTTGGTCTACTTTCTGATGAAGTGGAGTAGGAGTTAATTAGCAATCATCTTCAAAATATCGGCAAATGAGTACATATTCACATACTTTGTGGAAAAAGTCACCCTTATCAACACCTCGACTCAGTTGGCGTATGTTGATCAACTGTTTCTATAGTACATCAATTTTAATTAAAGGAGTTTCAATTGTTGGCAAAAATATTGATTGAAAGAACATGTTGTTAAAATATAAATATCGTCGATCCCAAGGTTAGTTGCGTGGTGTAGAAGTTGCATGAAAATATTATCTCTCGAGTCGCTTCGGAGTGAAAAGTACCGGTAAAAAAACATCATGATGATTAACAATCCTTTCCTTTCCTGCTCTCTCTCACTCTTCTTACCTGTGTGACTTTGCTCTCAACAGAAATCAGAGTACAGTGAAACCTCTCATCTTTTTTCTAGAGAGCAGTCAAATTAAACCATCCATGCAGGAAAACGATCAATCCAGACAAATTTAACATTGATTTTATAGGAGTAGGGTGGGACAAAAAAATTATAGAAGCCGTAAAACGATGGATACAGGAACACTGTACAGAGGTTACACTGTTTTCATTGCACCTTGAGGTATATAAACTTTTCTGTTACTGGTAAACGATAACCTCCCATACACTAACCTTGGGAAAGCCGTACCGATTACAAAGTAAAATGTCAAGGGAATTGACCATTGTAGATCGTCCGCCCTCGTGATGTTACAAAATATAAAAACCAATTAAGTGGACAGTGAAGCGGGGGAAAATGGGTAAATAACCAATCAAGGTATCTAAAATTTCACCTGCCTCGTATAAGTCACGCCCATCTACAATGGTCAATTGGGAAGTGCTTTGTTTACCTCGTTTTTCTCTAAGAACTATGAAAGCATGTACAGAATTCACGAAGATAAAAGTCATCGTTCAATGCCTTATTTCCCCAATTTTAGGAAAATATGACTAATTATTGATTAATGAACAGTAGGCCTAATACACCGTTTATAGTCAATGGAGCACGTGTGTTATAAAATTGTATTCACACATATAAAATCAAAAAAGTTACATTAATCAATCTATACTTTATGTCCTTTTTAAGATATAGCCAAAATGAAAACATGCCCAATGTACAACTACTTGACTCTGATACTGCTACAAGAAAGATCATGCAGGCCATCATGAGAGAGAGAAAAAATAGTAAGGTCAAACGTTCGCATCTGCTTCACGATAGCATCAAAACCAGTGGCGGCTGGTGACTTAAACAATAGGGAGTACTGTAGTTGATAAAACAAATTATATACAAAGGTACAAAGCCCCAGAACAATGAGTGTCTATAGCCTCGCAGGTAACACGGGAGGGCGAAATATTTTACTCTCAGTAATAGAATAGAGGCAATTTCCTCATTTAACATCCACATTCAGATCTCAACATTCATTTTCTTCATAACTCAATTAGTATCTGTTGACCTTGTCTGCGTAGATTTATTAAAACAAGATATCTTGAATTTAATGCTGCCATAAAGCATATATTTCAATGTATTTATTTGGAAAGTAGGCCCATGATTTAAAAGTTGAGTTTTTATAAAATTGAAAGTTCTATAATTCAATTGATTTACATGACTAGTGGGTCTATATAACTACCATGATTTCTCAGCGTGACACCACATAATGACTAAAAGCTCAGTACAGAACTATCCCAGTTATTAATAAGCTTATCAATAGGCTCGAAACACCCAGCTCTTAGTAAGTTTTTCACTTTAGTAAGTTTTTTTGTCTGGTCCCCTGAAAAACGTACTAAAGAGGTTCCACTGTAGTAAGAGAACGCCGCGAGAGCAAGGAGTTCAATGTGTCTCACAGTGTTTGTACAAGTTCAAGCTAGCAAGCAGCATATCGTACAGCCTAACGTCACGCGCTCCACCCCTCACCGCTTGCTTTTTTTATCCATATCCTTCGGCCAGCTATGAGCAATTCCGCAAAGATGCAGCCCCGGAACATGTATAAAAGGTTGCGTTTGGCTCGCTTGCAGGCGCTCAGCGGCATGAAAAGTTTACTATGCATTTGAAGCCGGGGACGTTCAACAATTAATAATTATGCTATTTTTGTTAGTACTTTTTCATAAAGCTGTATTTTTCTCAACAATAATTGCTGGAAAAAAACATTATAAGACATGAAAGAAATGATTAATTCAAGAAAAACTGATCAACAAATAGCATGAATTTAGAAAATCGTAGGGAGTGCTGCCATTCTGCAGTACTTACACACGAATCGCCACTGCGGTTTACGTACCTACACATAATCCAGGCGGAACACCGATTGCCATGGCATACTGCAATGGTGTCGTTACAACGATGAATGTTTGAAAGAAGATCCACACTTTGGCAAGTTTTTCACGAGGCTGCTTGTACAAGTAGCACAGCCAGATGGCGTAGAAGACCGAGTAGACGTCCATCCTCGTTCCAATGAGCGCAACACATGTCATGAGGCAGATCTGACAAGAGAGAAACATGAGACACGATGCTACTTAACACAGTAACGTGAAAATATGATCAATAGACTGAAAATCAGCATTGAAATGCCTATACCTTCAGCCGGGGCCCGACTTCAAGTTCGAAATATGTCAATTTTTGGATTAACCAAGTTTGGATTAACAAAAGTTTACTGTATTTCTATCAAGTTCTACAAGAACATTTGTGATCTTACAATGTGACGTGAAATTGTAGCACATTTATTTAGAATTAGTACATGATTCGACCATTCATTACTACTCAACATACTAGGGATGATTATTCTTATCTAATTTTACCTTTTACTTCAAACTGTATGAAAATTACGAAGAAAGTTACGGATATCATACAATTTTTCAACACAACTCTGAAATGGGTGCTTGTATTATCAACTTGAACTTTAAAAATACCTCCACACCAAACTTGTAGAAGCCGTAGTTGAACAGATATTTGATGCACGTTGCTAGATCTTTGTCGGCATCTTCCCGCTTCACGTGTGGAAACATACTGTGCGGTCGTCCGATGTACCGGCCCATCAGGTGACGTGCATATCGTTGGCGCACGTTTACCAGCGCCATCACCGTGCCAACCAGAATGATGCCGATGTGGCTGTAAGAGTTTTTTATAATTTTATAAGGTATAATCAGGCATGAGTAAAATACTCTAATATGAAGTTTCTGAAATACTGGATACAGTTACAGATACTTGAATTTTGGGTATTTCAATTACAAGATACAGGATACATTTCAAAAATATATTTAAATTACAGAATACAAGATACTATTCGAAGATACTTACAGAAGATACATTCCAAAGATAATTTTCGTGAAATTAAAAAAAACAATGGGTGAGTGAAAATAAGAAGACCACTGAAAATAATATGCTGAAGTTTCAATACGTATAATTTTAATGTTAATTAAAGGAAGTATATTTGCAACTGTGCCTGTAGCAAATATGTCTACTTGTGAACATGGTGGTTCCTGATTACATTTGTACGTGATGTCTCCAGTATAGCGTATTTCAAGCGAGGTTGAGAAATCGGATCTATCTTCGCAATCCTAAATATGAATTTGATGGTCGATAATAGTTGAAACGATTCAGTCGATAATCGTAAGCTCGATTTAGTCATTCTGAATTTTCACGCTTGACCATGCAGCAGACATCATTTGATTTGATTGGGTTACTTTTGATCGAAATTCAATTAAAATGTAAAATGAAAAATGTAATTTCAATCGAAAATGATCGAAAAAAATGTATTTGGATTTTAGTTTCTCAGAAATGATACAAGTTACAGTAGGCCTACATTGAAAATGAGTATTTGGAATACAAAATATAAGATACATTTGAAGCATGTATTTGAAATACAAAATACAAATGTATCCAACATATCTATCTTAAGATACATATATCTAGATAGTAGATACTGCCTATGTCTGGGTATAGTGAGTTTAGACTACGGTAGTTAATACTCAATAGATTCCAGGCCTGATACAGTTGAACCTCTTATTAACCACCACTGATACAATTTACAACCTCTAGCACAAATCATCTAGAAATTCTCCTAAAATCTCCCATCTAAATAGTGTTAAATATACCACTTCTATGATACTATTATCTAACGATTTTTCAGTTGAAGGACGACAACTTCATTCATTCAAATATTAAAATAATTACCTAGGGTGCAATGAAATAGAAATGTACACTCTTTGCTTAGAGTATGCTCATCTAGTATCAATTGCAATGATGGGCAATGCCAACACTAAAATCTAATTATTCATTCGTACCACAGTATCATGTATTAAATATTAATCAATATACAGTAATACAGTAGGCTTACTATGAATCAGCTATTCTTTCATCTTGTATTGTTTGATCATAATAATATATATATATATATATATATATATATATATATATATATATATATATATATATATATATATATATATATATATATATATATATATATATATATATATGCTTCATCTATACCTAATATTAAAATTAATATGTCTGTTTGATGTGCCAAGTGAAATGTTATGAATATACCGTAATATGATGAAATATAATTTTTTTGTGAATGGAGGTTCACATTCAAAATAGCCGTTTATTGGAAATAGCTGTATTTAGGGCTATAACGGTTACCCTTTGAGCAGCCCTGGTAATGATTTGGAATCGCTCGTCTTATGGAAGCCGAACCAGTCGGCATTGTTCATCGTTAGGTTCGGCCTAGAAGTCGTATCAAACAGCTGAGGGGTGTAGAAGGTCCTCTGCTGTACAATCGAGCTGGTGTTAGGTTGGTACATCATGTTCTGTAAAGGAGACAAATATCACTTACAAATTAAGTTGACTGGGAGAATAAAAAATTTAAAGATTCAATTTGTCAATACAAAAAATGAGTTCTTGATGAAATCTTACAGCATAATAAAAATATGTTGTATAGAACTGGACTTATTATTCAGTAGGCCTATAATAATTATAAGTTTCTTGCATTTCACAATAAAATTCTCTCATGTATGGTAAATTTATACCAAAGTCAAAAGAGCCAATTGACAGATGAACTAGATATTTCTGAACATGGAAACCGCATTACGAATTATTGAAACTTTAGAATATGTTTCATGAATCGGAATTCACTGACCTTGCAGTTGGCTGCGTACTTCTCATGACTGATATAGTCGATCTGATAGACCATCTTGGCGAGTAGTATGACGCCGATGAGGACGGAACAGATGTGACAGATGATCAGGTGAACTCGGCTGTTGAACAGTAGCGCCACGACGGCCAGTAGGAGGAAGATGAAGTGCAGTCCACAAACCTGACGGTGAGTTTTATTCATACATTTGAAATTTCATTGAAATTTAATCGTTAACAAAAAAATGAATAATCACTTGTTTTAGGGCTACTCAACAATAATAGCATTGGTAAACGTTCTAGCTATTCGTTTATCTACGGTCAGCAACGAGCATGAGTTGGACAATTACTCATGATCAAGTAACTTATTAGTTATTGATGTTTCATTTACAACCTTCAGAATATAAATCAGAAATGAGCAACTAGCAGAAGTAACATTAATTATTTAATAGTAAGTCTACCCACAATGTGGGATTGTTTGTACAATTGCCCACAAATCACAGTTAACAATGTTGCCTAATTCTTAAAGCACATGTTCTTTACTGATATACAGTAAACCATCTGTAATCCAAAATTAAATGGACCCAAAAATACCCATTTTGAATTATGAAAGTTTGAATTAGCCAAATAATCAACATTGATCTCAAACTCTATGGGAACCAAAATAATTTTTTGTATTACAGCAAACAAAATTTGATTCATCTGAGTTGACGAGAGTTTACTGCATTCTGGCAGCTTAATTACAGCATGTGACTCACGTCGTAGATGCACATTAGCATAATGGACAGCAGCATGATCTTCAGTATGTGAAGTTCGAGGAACAACCACAAGAAGTCGATTACTTCCATGATTCGCCGGTATAGATGGTGCAAGAGAAGCTTCACTTCAGTGATCGTGACATCTACAAAACAAAATGAAAGTGTACTATGTTGAATAGTAAACTAGATCACAATACAATGACAAATACAAAAATACCAATGTAACAAAGAACGAACGTACCTTGTAGGTGAGTTAATCAATTTTTCTAGATCATGAATCAAATATTTCAATTCAGCATCCTTGCCATTAGTTTGAGTACTTGGAAAATTGTGAATCAACATGACACTAAAATAAGTGTCGTCATAAGAACTGAGAAATGAAGATCAAACATATATTTTGAGTTTGAGTTAGTAGATTGAAGTTGAACCAATCATCAAACATCTTCCCACATTATCAACGTGCATGCAATGAAACGTTAGAAAAGATGCTTCACAATATGGCGTTCAACTTTGCTTCAATGGTACACAGACTAACGGTAGTTACAAGCAATTAGAAACATGTGCCATTAGAAAAAGTAACAATTAGAATAATAACAACATGACATATTTAGAAAAAGTTCGTAGCCAAATTAAGTCACATCAACTCAAGTTTAAACAACACACAAGTTTAACGCTCAAGTTTAAACAAATATGCATACATATTACATACGAAGTAAAGTGTAGTAATTAGTAATAACTAATAGATGTAGGCCTACAAAGATTTGAGTAAACATAGCATATGGAGAAGTGCATCTTGTTAATCATACATTGGAACATCTACAGTAAATTGATCAGATCTATTTTAATACAAGTTTATTATTTAGCAACAAATATATAACATGATATATGAGATAAAACAAGCACAACAAACCAATACTGTCATATTCTATCAATTTACCACAAAAAAAAACTGATCCTCGCAGTGATCTGCATACCATATTGATTGTATTACATAAGGTTACAAACTTTCAATTCTTTCAATAGTTGAATTGCGATGTACTGGTAGTCACACATTGCTGTAGAGAGGTATTGCGATGTGTAAGAAAATCAGTGCATTGTGATTTGTGTTAATTGTGTATACATCAGAAAATAGCACATGACTGGTGACTGTTGGAAACTGTCAGGTGATCTGAGTGTTCAAAGTGTCTGTGAGTGTTTTATCAAACTGTTCACTTTATTCTTCTTAGTGTTTAGTACGTACCTAGGTTATCGTTAGATAAACGGTAAAGCCCTTTCAAAGAAAGAAACTATTCAAGTAAACAAAATATCACATATACCATAGTTGATAGTACTAGAGGTATAGCCATGAATACAAAATGCATTGGCCTGGGAGAATGCTATCACACCTACACGATTGGCTTGAAAACAATTTTTCAAGCATTTTAAGAATTTAAAATTATTTGTCATGGATTTAAAATAAGAGTTCATATAAAGAGGCATGAATCAGTAATCACACAAATATCTTGAATAGTTCATGATCCGTATGACTACTGACCAGTTACGGATGGTTGGTCCTCTAAGACAATTGAAATTAACAAAAAAATCCACCAGCATTGGTCAGCAAACACATCCAGTAGTAAGTACTATCACTAAACTACAATCGGAACCAAAGTGGGAGTAGTTAACGACCTGTGGAGCTCAAGGGGCCTTCAACTTGTTGACCTTAACCTGTTAACTCGATTAAAGCACTTGTTTTTGAGAGGCTCCATTTTTATTGATAACGATCGTCATGTCCCATAAGATTAAGCAGGGAGATGCTCCTGCCTTATGGAGTATAATGACGTAGTATGCAATTTTTATTTCATGCAAAACCAAACCATGTCCATGTTGAAATAGGGTATCTTTATTAGGCCCTAATTACTTGAGCAATTGGTTTTCGTTGAAAATTGAGAACGTAACGGATCCACTGCTTTTCAGTTTCTGGTTATCATATACAATAAAAATATTTCAGAAATGACGTCTCTTCTGACACTTCTAGCCCTACTACATACTATTACGAATAATGTATATAAACAAAACTACTGGTACTTACTCTTCAGCTGTCTGAAAGAGGGTAGACTTGGTATTTCTTGGGGTTCTATAACAGTGATCTCCACTTCTCTCTCCATCTCTTCCATCTCTCTGGTGGCAGCAGCAGAGCTACCTTCTGACCGCATCACGCTCGACTCTCTTGTACGAACGCTGTGACGCCTAAAACAACGTAAACACTGCTGTTACACTGATCGAGTTAGCATGGAGTAATCTCAAATGGTATAGTTTTAGTAAAAGGAACTGAATTTATCAACATATTCAAAGGCACACAAGATGCACCGGCCTTGAAATTTATTTTTATATATTGTATTGGTGATTATTATTATTTATTATTTATGTAACAATGGCTCTAAGGTCCCACAGGTGCCATGTAATGAAGCAGTCAATATACAAATCATAGATAAAAATACATCACAGATAAAAAATAAAACAAATTTGCAACCGCAACCGTTCGTAAATGAACAAGTCAGCAATTAAAACTTTCAAGACAGCAGATGAGACATTTTGTCAAGTCAATTGACCACTAGTGGTAGGCGTGGCTAATTGCCAGGGCCACGGGCCACCTTGCATTTACAGATACTCTGATAGGTAAATGTGAAATTTCCCATATAACAAAGCCCATTTGATTGGATGTTCTGTTTTGTGACGTTTATGGGCGGGTCAATCACTAGTCGTCAATTGAGTCTGGCACAATTCTAAATTGTAGATAGATTGTATGCTACGGAGACATGAACTCTTGAAAATATTGATACGACACTTTGGAACTGAAAATACAACCTTACACCTTGTTTGTTCAGCAGGTACACGGAAGTCAAGTTCGTTGATCAAATTGGTATTGTAAAAGTTGTGTACAATTTTATATAAAAATAAGAGGTCAGTTGTGCTTCTCTTATCCTCAAGTGTTGGCAAAAGAAATATTTTAATTACTAATATATGCTATATGATGTATTGAATTTCAAGTATTGTACATCACTTGAATGTTCAGAATTACCAGTGTAAAAATAACATTCATGAGTGTACCATACCAGAATTAGATATACCAGGCAATACCATAGACCTACAGTTAAATAAAGTGGTTGCTCAAGGCCATGTTAAATGAACCCTGAAGAAAATTTACTGACATTATACACACTGAAACTAGCAGAAAATAAACAGAGACACACCATATGAGCCCTTAAACTTATGAACATGATACAATTAGCGGTAAAATATGAATGGATTTTATTCTAATTTCCATTTTGGAAAAAAACATTTCATGTGATCACAAGTATACTCTGAGATGTGACTCACTTGTAGGAAATGTCTGATAATGCAAGGAAATCCTTGTGGAAATAATGCAGCTGTATCACCGTGACGATCAGGAAGAATGTGGGAACGAGGAGGCGGAAGAACAAGTCTGCAGTCTCGAACTTTTCTAATCCGATATCCAGTTGCCTAAAAGAGTGAACAAAACAAAATATAAATGCACTGTATCTTCCAGTTTCATCCTTAGAAATGTCTATGTTTCATAGCTTATAATTATGATTCTATAAATTATTGAACTCAATCTAATAATAATGATTCAATTCATTGTATTGTTCTCAATTATTATTGTTCACGCATGCGCAGGGTTGGGTATGTATTATACGCCTTGGTTAATAATTTCTGGATAAACACTGAATTGTCATTGAACACTACACTTCACAAAGTATGTTTCCTTAGCTACACCAATTTGACCTACAATTCTTCATCGATGCACAAGACGGCCCAGTAATCCTCGAAATTGTCGAACTGGTACGTATAGACGGCTACCAGGACAGTCATAGAATAGATGATCACGGTTATCCAGAAGCCGAACAGCATTCGCCGCCAAGCTTGATATGAGAGCTGAAAACAAGAGACTGCTGTAGTTGTGGTACTTTGTAGCACTAAGAGAGTGACTGATTGGAAAGAAACTAGATGAGAGAAACTACATACTTGAAGAAAAGGAAAGAACAAGGAAAGAAAACAAATACATTTTAAGAATTATTTTTACTGGGCACAGATTCACAAAGAGTCCTATCTTTAGGATGTCTTTTGTTAGGACCACACTACTGAGTGAGGACCAATATTGGACTCAAGTTTAGCCTATTCTACCGAGTTATGACCAATATTGGTCCCAACTCACTAAAATGGTCCTAATTTCAGACGTCCTAAAGATAGAACTCTGTGAATCTGGGCCCAGGAGTTATAGCTTTTGACCTGGACAAAATTGAAGTGAAGTGGACATTTTCAGAACATGTTCAGATGACCCTCCCCAACATTGGTTGAAAGATCAATCAAAATCAACCCAGAGCTCCCCTATTTTTCACCCCTAAATAGGGATGGAAAATCAATAAAATTTCATTATTGAATAAACTAATTGTCGCATAAAAAACTTACAGCAACAAAGTTGTAGCTTATAAAATTACAAAGAGATTGATGTGTGGTATCGTTACAATTTGATGAGTAGATGTCATAATTTCAACAACTGTAGCTGTTGAAATTGAAAATACAAATGGATGTATCGATTTGATTGATCATATCGACGCTAAAAACACAATTGATTAGGTATCGTATAAAATGGATGAATAAGGTAGGCCTATCTAACTACTGAATCAATATATCGAATATCAACTGGCAACCCCACATTTCACAGAAATTTTTTCATACTGTGCACGGAGTGTATATTCTATGTAGTACGTAGTGTGTAGTGTGTATGGAAATGGAGCAGGAATGGTCTGCTAGTTCTAGCAATTCTAGTTATTAATTGCAGTACATTTTCTTCAGGAAGTGGCATGTTCAACCAATTTATGTGACTGCAAGTACAAACTAGCATCAGCTACCAATCATCATAGATCAGAATTTAACCCTACATTTTATTTTATTAAATATTATTTAGGTCAATTTGTTATTTTATTAATTGAGAGTACAAAATTATCACGCACTTAGTTTTCTAATTACAATAAAATAAAAGATAATTCTAAATTTTAATGCTCTTAAACATCCGAATTTGAATCTTTTAGGATTACCCTACCTAAAATAATACTCATTACTTTTGATGTTTTAGCTAAGATGTAAAAATATAAGCCTGAATCAGCACAAAATTAAGCTACAAGAAGATGTAGTTAGTTATTGATTGATAGCTAAAAGTGCCTGAAGTTACCTGGAATGTGAGTATGAAGACGAGAAACAGCGCCATGTAAATGACTCTGATGACTGTCATACGATCGCCCGAAATGCCGATGACAAACAGCATTATAGCCACCACCCAGATGCAGAACTTGGTGAGCAGCTGCTTCATAAAGGTCCCAACCCGAGACATAAATGGGCTAGGTATGGTTTCCATTTGCTCAGAGAAACCTACATAAAGAGACCACAAAGTACCAAGTTAGATTTAACATACAATTAACATACACGTATACTCCATCAATCTTTTTCAAGGGTTCAGAGAACTCGAAAGTATTCATTTGGATATGGAAAATTATGATATCGAATATCGTTTGAAAATATCATAACTGAACGGCAACCTCAATATTTAAATACTTTGAACCTTCGAAACAGATGAACACATCCAAGTATTTGTACATAATACAATAAGAATATTCAATTTCTATATTGATAAAATATCATAGAAAGTATTTTTCCTCAGTATGGTAAACATACAGAGTAGGCCCTACCGTGCATGTACGCCTACAGTGTATACTATGAAAAGTAAACATACTATACTTGAGAAAATATTGAACAAACCATATTAGAGCTTGTTTTTATTACATATTATTACCCTATATCATCATATTTTTATACTACACCCTATAACGTGAATCATCAAACTTGTTCAAGAATCAAGGTACACCAGCCTAATCTATTGTATTTAATTTCAAATATCAATGAGTAGGGCTTGGGTTTAATATGATCATCCAGATTTTCTATTAGCTTGTTCAATCAATCGATGATAAGACAAGTAGGTGAAGCGCTCACCTCTGGTTGCAGTACCGACCGTGATGGCAAGCGGCGCTACCATATCCTCTAGCGCTGACGAGCGTCTGTCCTCCACCTTTTCTTGCATGTACTGGCGAAGTGTCAACCAGAACATCACCGTGTACATACACTGTGCACAACAAATACACACACATCAGATAGGGGTCAATATTCTTCAATATGACTCATTTTCCAGTGATGACGGAAAATAGAGTGAAACACAAGTAGAACTGTTTGTGAGGTATTTCCTCCTTTTCAGAACAAATCCTTTGCCATTGGATTGGAAAGGGATTGAAAAATTGAACAAGGAGAGGGGTGAAGATAGAAATGAAAAGAGTGGATGGAGAAGTACAGTACGGAAGTATAGTTCCATCCAGAGAACGATATGAGAATGGAATGAGTTGAAAGAAGAGTTGAAAATGTAATGTAGATCAGTGATATAAGAAAAGTGCTGAGAAATAATGGCAATGTACAATTTGATAAGTATTACTTATTTGAGTTATTTCTATTGTTGTTATACAGTAGAATCTCTTTAGTAAGTTTCTCTTTAGAACATTTTTCACCAAATAGTGAGTTTTATTTTCTGATCCCATCTATATGATACTAGGTACATTTTAAATAATTTCTTTAGTCAGTTTTCCACTTTACCAAGTTTTTTCTATCTGGCCACCTGAAAAACGTACTGAAGAGGTTCCACTGTAGTAATCATAACACCTGTTTTTCAACAACAAATTATAATGAATTGATTATAGTACAACTAAACTACGTCATCTAGATCTATAGGCCTACACTACTATTTTTATTTTTATATCACCTGTCCATGTTAATGTGTGATAGACAAGTGGTAAGGCAAAAAAAAAAAATTCATCATTTTATGAATATTTTCAGCGAGTTAAAGTTCGTACAATTTACAGTTCATCCAATATTGCCTAATGGCAAAGTCACAACATTATCTGATTGCAGCATTTGTTCGACCAATTAGATTCCTTGCTTCACTTCCATCATTCGGATTGCGGTTTTGGACGAATGAAATAACTGAAGCAGCAAATGAGTATTTTGAATAGTGACAAAAAAATGACAAAAAAATTCTTGGCCATTGTGTTCAACTAAACAAAACTGAATTGAAATAACCCTAATAAAAACCAAATTACAACTTGGGACTGAATTAAAACTACGGACGCACGGATGCAACCAACACTGACCTTGGCTAGCAGTGGTTTGACAGGTAGTGATGTGGGTTTCTGAAAGCCTATCTGTCTTAGATTGAACCCTTGAACTTCTTGTGGCAGTTCGTCTTCTGTCAAATCCATGCTGTAGATGTACTGCGCTATCAAGAGCAGTGTTGCATAGCACACAAGAAACGGTGAACACCTAACAACAGAGATACGACGACGTACATCAAACCACGTTTACGTGCAGCCAGACGACATTTTTCATTTGAATAAGTAAATTAGCAACGTATTATTCCTCTGCACTGAACCTACGTTGAGAATACTTTGACAAAACATGCTAATGGAACTGGTTTTACATTACGAAAATTCCTTTTTGGTCCAACAGAACAACTCTCGAAATTCTATTTTTAAGTATTTTAGTAATACTGTGGCTCGTCTACAATTTTACATTCTACATTTTGTCTACAATTTTGCTCGTTTTTTTTTTACAAAAAAAATCTGTGTATGTCACACCGTATAATATATTCATTTCTACCATCCTTGTGACTGAAATTATGAAATATCGGTATAACTAGCAAGAGAACATGAAATGTCACTCAGGTTTAAAAAACTTATCAATCTCAAAAGAATATACAAGATTATGATATAAAATTTAAACATTTTAGTATTTATACAGTATACTTGAAAGTTGACAGTCAAACTCCATGAACGGAATAACAAGAAAAAAAATCGCACGAAAAAAATGAAATTCTCCTTGACCCAGGATTGGCTTCCTGAGCACGACCTTGACCCTAGGTCGACTCACCTGAGCATGGCTCTTCTCTGATTGGGCATCATCCACAACAACGATGCCCAGAGAAGGAGTACGAAGGTGATCCAGCTGTGATATGTGATGCTCCAAGCCATCATGATGATGTTGGTAGCAATGTATGAGGACTTGTTGATCAGTTGTATTACTGATATAGCAGCACTCAACAGGTGGTCTAGTATAGTAGTTGTCGGCGCGTTCTCTTTATGGTTCTCCGCTGGTGGTTCTGTACGATAAACAGGTAGTATTATTATATATATATATATATATATATATATGTAATACATTCCATGAATGATAATGAACTGCATATGCAATGGTCAATCAACGCCGTTTTAACTTTACATGGCTGTGTATAGAGTATAGACCAATATATTATTGACTGACCTCAATATAAATCAAGTATTGTTTCATCGTTAATATTCTTATACTTATTCTTACTGATATTTCTTAGTTATTGATATTTCTATTTCTTCCAAAATTTCACGTACTCAAATGAATACGAGAACTTGAAAACGATTGGTAATGTTGAACTAACAAAGTATTTAAAAATAAAATCAAAATCAAATTAAAATAAAATCTTTACAATGATTATTGTTTGCTTAGCGACTTCAGCTCCACCAACAGCTAGATTATTTTGGGGTCTGAATGAGCAGGTGATAACGAAACTATGAAGAGATGACAAGTGAAAGGACGTTTATGCGGGACTCGAACCCTCACTCTACGATAACATCAGTTTAGCACGAAGCGAGTAGTGGGGGTAACTTGGCGGGGAAAAAAGTCCTGACGTCAGACTCATCTCTCCTTGACATGAACTTTAGTGCTTATAATGTTTTTGTGAACAATGATATTTAAGGAGAAAGTTGAGGGCACCTGGGCCTTTTGGCCCGCCCTGTAGGAACGCTACTGACGATGATGAGATGAGAATGTTAACAAAAACCATGCCTACAGAGGGACTCAAACCCATGCCAGCACTTCAACTTAGAGCCATTTACAATCTTGTTAAATGCATCTATGCCTACTTTCATACTTTCAAAAACATGCAACACCTAGGCATAAGAAATAGACTTGAAATAATATTGTTCTCCTCAAGCTGAAGTCCACTTATTATGTTTTAGGCCTAGCTCAGGTCTCTTTACTGTGACCATTGTACACTATATATTCAATGCTGGCGCTCAACATAGCTTTCATTCCCCATACCTAAGCACACCAGGTTTAGTATTAAGAAGTTGACTATAAATCTATAATATTAGCAGGCATAGCAAGCAACATTTTCAATAATCTCAGTTTGATATAATAATATTTCCACAGTAATATAATATATAATGCCTAATGAAATATATGAATACTGTATCAATTTATTAGGGGTGTGATATAATTTAATTCACTCAGCCTGATAGGAGTTTCCTCATACTATAATTTCTTGCCTACTTTGACTCACCCATTTTCACTCCAGATATCTTCAAAAATGACTTGAAATTTAGAGATACAATCATTTTAGCTACACTTAATTAAGAATTTAAGCAATTTGTAGCTAAGCTACAGTGCAGTAAAAAAAGTGTAATGAACTTACTGATCGACCATCTTTTAAAAACCACGAATTAGACCTTCAGCATTACACATCGACATTTACCTAAAATTTGGCAGAACTTGGAAACAATTTAGAGAATGATACTCACCCTATCAAAATCATAGCATATGTTGACTTGTTAATTCTTTTATAAAATGCTCAACTCTAATCCACTGTATATTTCATGCAATTTGATTAAATCAATTTGATGGCATGCTTAATACCAACTTGGTACAATAAAAACCGACAACACCTAAAGCTATTTACAGGGTTAGGTTTGCAACATTGGATCAGCTAGTTAGCGACCTAGCATGCCGATATACCCGTAGGTTGCCGTGTTGGCTACAATGTTGCAAACCTGTATCGCCGAACGAATTAAGTTGAATGAGGTCGTCATGGTGATCAGTGATAATCACGCTACCTAGGGGATCCTGGTACAGCACGCCGACACCAGATGACATCCCCGCAGAATTAGCCGAGTTGGAGCGATGATACTTGCCACTCGGGCTGATTGATCGCATCAGCTGGAAGATACGATTCAGAATAAGATGAAGTTCAGCGTTTAATGTGCAAGGATATTAATGGAGTTCCAAGCTATTGGAGACTTGTGTTGGGGGGGGGGGTTCGTTCCCAGATCCATCGTTTTCCTGCTTGTATCATTCTTTTTTTCTCACCCCACTCCCATTTAATCAATGTTAAATTTTCCTGGATGGATCGTTTTCCTGCATGGATCGTTTTATTTTCCTGGTCCCTTGAAAAACGATGGATAGAGGTTTCACTGTATATATATATATGGTTTCACGTGGGCTTAATCGACTCATATTATGAGAGTAAATTATTTCTGGTTAATTAGTTGCTGAAATATCGAGCATTTAAATAAATAAATATATTTTTTGAAGAAACGACTGGAAACACCCAGAAATAATTTACTCTCATATATACATATATATATATATATATATATATATATATATATATATATATATATTTTTTTTTTTTTTTTTTTTTTTTTTTTTTTCTTCTTTTCATTCACATAGTGTGGATAGAAGATACATTTTATTAAAAAAAAGTTAGAAAGCCTGAAAGCCTGATAACACAGTATTCAGTTGAAATACAAGAATGATACGACTTTACTTCACAAGCAATACTTGAGCCTAACTTACATCTACGTAAGACTAATCACTATTCAGTACATGTCTATTTCAGTCTCAGTCCTAGCCTGTGAGTAATAAGTACTTGTACTAGATGACCAAACTGGAAAATTATCAAGAATCTGATATATAAACAAAAGAAAAAACAAAGAAAATTAAATGCTTTTCTTTATAAAAAGAAATCCTTTCTAGAGATGATTTCCAATTTTTTAAATACTCCACAGTCAAAACTACAATTTCAGATTGATATTTTTCGTGAGTGATCTTGATATCCCCATGGTTAGACGAGAAAAAAGCATGGGTGTGATTGAATGACAATCAAGATAACCACCAGAACAGTACCTCAAATATTATTACTTCAATCTGACATTGTAGTTCTGTCTATTATAACTTGACATAAATATTGAACCTGAAGTTTTAGCATCTTGACACTTAAACTTATGATATAATTTACAGACATAATTCCATCACAGAAAAATAAGTCAACTTCTGTGAATTTTTTCTCTACTCATTTACATGTTTACTTTTTTCTGTACTTTTCTCCATTCTAAACCACTTGACAGCCGAGTTATGAAATCACTACCATACCTCCCAGGCTGGGTTTTTCCTGTTATATCAGACAGATACTTAATTGTGTTTAGAAAGCCTTTCATAACATTTATAGCAGAAACAAATGGTTTTATTGTGTTGACATATTGCTGTACTTGATACGTGAAACAAGAAATTCGCCAATATTTATCACTTTTATTTAGTGCTCAGAGGCTTGCAATTTCACACATCTAGCCTAGGACGATATTTTGAGATAACAGCTGACTGTGTTTTATCATTTTCCAATACATCAACATATTCTATCGGCAAAAACAAAATTTAACTTATTTCTCAATCTATCTACCAGATGTCAGTACACGTTCCATGTCAGTATGACGCCATTTTGTCAAGATATAAAATGAACCGTTTGGAATGGACGCGTATATATGCCAGCAGCTTGGGCAGCACAAGCGCTGTAGACGCGTATTCACATCAGCGGCCGTCAAGTGGTTAAAACATAACAAATACAATTTGAAAAGATATAAAACTGGCATTAGATCCATGTAATGGAATACAGGATGAAGCATTAAAACTATAGTTAAAATAAGCAAGCACTATATCAATGTAAAAGCAAGCACTAAAACTAAAGTGCTTAGTGCATAAGATCAAACTCGTGTTATACGTACTGGTGTAGTTTCACTCAACGGCAAGACTACTGCTCTAAATTCAACCTAAAAATATAGATGTGAAGGAAATAAGTGAGGAACAGAAATATTAATCAAATAAAGCAGATTTGTCAACATGGTAAATGGCAATATGTAAGTCGGTTGTTACCTGACACGAATGATTGCGGTATAACGTAGCGTTGGGAAATGATTTTAGCTCCGCAAAGTTTCAGCCTTAGTCATGAGTCAGTGGCAGTGATGATAAACTGTCTCAAAGGGAAATCTTTATTCCACAGTTCAGGTTTCTTCTGAGACGGTTTATTCACGGTTGGAACTGATCCATGATGGAGACCGAGAAACAATTATTATTCATTTATAAATCATCTCATTAAGAAATGGTATAAACCAAATCTTCACAGAGTTATATTATTGAGAAAAACAATGCAATCCTATGTTTTCACTAACAATCTTCAATAGATTTACAGTAAGTCTTCATTAATCCCTCACTAGTAAGAGATTTATGATCAGCTCGGAACACTCGTTAGTCAGACTCGGAACAGCCGAGCGCCAATGGCAGCGGGCTATATAACGATCGTGTGTTGTCGAAGTTAGCCGAGTACACACGATTAGTTCATCGGTTTCTCACACGTATGGCATAGCTTTCTCTCGCGCTCAATACGAAATTGCTTCAATTCTTACCGGGAAGTGAGATGATTTTCATGGAAAATGATTTTTTTGCTTAATTTGAATTCTTATAAAACGAAATTATTTTCGGGGGGTCCCTTGCATTTCGGATTACTGAGGGTTTAATGTACTAGTTTATGACAGTTGAAGCTATAAAAATGGTTGCGTTAATCACACTCAACTCAAGACAACGTCACATTTATAATCTGACGGAGAACCAAAATTCATTACATACGCCAATATGAATATAAAGACGTTAAAATATATGAAACTCACTTCAGTGAAAAAGCTTGGAATGCTAATGAAAAAAGCTATAGGTAGGCCTATGTCACTAGAGCTAACAAATGGCCACCTTCCATGTTGACAAAAATAAAATTGAAAATGCAGTAACAAGAATAGGCATGGTGTACAGCTGTGGTACAAATGCTCCCGTGCAGTGTTGTTATAAGCTCGTAAAGAAACAGGCCAAAACCAAAGAAAAATGACTCAAAACAATTAGTTGTACATGCAGGTAAACTCAGTAAAACTTGGATTCTCTCAGTAAACCGCCACACTAACGTTGTTACAATGTGTTTGCTGATAGAGCATTCGTACAAAGTGTAATCGATAGATAGACAAAATAATGATAGCTTCAAATTGTCTGCACTTCTCTGTATTTTTTTCAATTTTTGTATTATGTATTTTTCAAGTCGATTTTAATTGGATTTTCAAAAAAATATTTTTCTTCATTTTTGTGTTTCTTCAATTTTACTAGGCTTTTTTCAATTTGCACTTTTTTGTTAGTATTAAGAGTAATAATATACTCCCAATTTTTTTTCATTTTTAACCATTTGCCATTTGCCAATCAATTTATACCACATAGTTGCTTGACATGCTACTATCGTCATATTAGTACAGCTATCTGTCTTTCCTTGCAGCTGAGACACAGTAGTCACATGTTTATTCACAGTGCTATACTAAAAACTTCAAAGTATCATGGGGCCATTTCACGAGTCAAGTTTTCAAGTAAGGTTACAGAGTTCTTGAGTTCAGAACGTTTTTCTTCAACGGAAGACAACAAAAATATTGTGAATCCTGCATAGTTTGTAACATTGTTTCCAAAAACATACAAATACAATACTGTAATACAATTGTGACAAGATCTGCCAATCCTATCTGAACACTGCCTGGTATGCTATGCATATCAAGTACAGGGCCTGAAACTGGGATACATCATAGTACAAAATGCTCACTACACAACATAAATCTTGAATTATTAACGAAAAATAATTCCTGTACATGACTAATTGACTGTCTCACTCAGAGAAACAGTAAATTCGAATAATCCAGTCAAATTACAGTAGGCCTATTCATCCGTAACGTCAAAACTTGGTAACACAAATGTAAGTATGAAAATACAAAACTATACATATTTACAAAATAACAAAGAAGAGAATCCATGCCATGCCACACATATTTAAATGTGTGTCCTCTACAGAATAAAACACCAAACAACCACTTACAGAAATTATGATGAAAACTGAAATAAAATATAGACAACAATACTTCGATGACTTGAAAAATAGAAAAACAAGAAACAAGAATATTGGAGACAGAAGATACTCTAATTTAAAAATTGGGTGCAATGTAGAACCGAATAACCAAATGTGTTTGTGATCTACATACAACAACAAAATCCTGAAAAAAAATCTGCTATAATGCATACAGAACAGAAAAGACTAAGAAAGATTGAAGATTGAAGCTTGAGAACGCGCCGGATGATACCTTGACTTTCCGAGTGGCTGCCCGCCATCTGTTGGTGGGATTACGAGTAAGCCGTCTCTGTGACAAACGTACTGACAGTTGTCGTGACAACGGAAGTCCGGGACTGTCACACTTTGTGTACTCGTTATGGTCATCGTTTGGACCCTTCACCTGCAATTAGTCATTCGTCCGACACCTCACGCACACACCACAACAAACACCACACGATTACCACCTCCATGACACTCAGAGCAAACAGCTGGCAATACAGCAATAGTCAAAACAATACTCGACTTGATAATGCACTAATAAAATGCAGCATATGCATTCTAAGACCAGTAAGATATTTATATAAAACCTATATACACACTGTCGTTCTGAAACTATTGATTATCCCCAATTATAAATATTGACTAGTACCAGTATTTATTATTAATTATGCCTTCCTTATGCAGCGCTAATTGATGAACTTGTTGATTATGTTGATCGTTTTGCACTTGAATGGCTTTTTAATAGGTATCTTTTGATAGGTTTAATTTGATCTAAAAAAATGTTATCATTTCTTTCGTTACAATGGCTGATCTAACGTCTTGTTTTGCCCCAGCACCGGTATGCAACCTACAAGTTGACAATCTAGGTAAGTAAGTGGCAAGGGTGGGGAGGGGGAGAGGGGAAGGGAGGGGTGTTAGGTAGGTGGGCCCACCTCATAATTCATGTTAACAATACAAAACTCATGTTTCACCACTGTCCCAAATAGCCTTTAGAGAAAACACATGTGAACATGTAAAGTAGGCCTGCTGAAATGAGCCAATAACCGCAGATAGGTCAGGATTAATGCTGTAGTATGAAGAAAGAGGTTTGGGGGTTACAGTACAGAGGAGTCAAAAGAAGCACAATACAATGATTAAAATTTATAACCCAACATCGTACAGATACGCTTCATAATGATGTATTGACTCCACTAAAGACGTCCTAAATTGCAAGGTAAGCTCAAATACATAATCAATTAAAATTAGTCTCGAGCTAACCCAATGCACGATAATTTGGCAGAATAATGAACTTTTCCATTCTTTAATTAATATTCAATATTGCCTAATATTGCTACGTACACTTGTAGGGAAATGCAGGATATGAATTGTAAGATGAGCAATATACCCCTATGCCTATTTATGTGAAATATAACGGAAAGCTATTGGCACAACTTGAATTTAAAACCATTAATGCACGGTCTTCCCGTTTTACTTGTTGCTTATTTGTTAGATTATTCATCGATTCAATTGGCTTCAGTTTTTAATTGATCTGGAAAAACTACATTCTAATTATTTTCTTCCAAATGGCTGATCTGATTTATGTACAACTTTGAAATAATATGTATCACTATCAAGCTTAAATTCCATGAAAAGTTAAATTTATTAAAAGATGTTATTTCCAAATTTTCTCGCCTGGGTCATGTTAGTAGGGATTTTAATCATTTCGAAATGGTTTTCCTCAATATGGTCCAACCGAATGCGTCTCAAAATTCTACGTATACAGTAGGCTCCATATTCGTAGTTACCAACTTATAAAGATAATACGTAGTAGTTATGGTAGTACTACTCACCCTAGGGTTCATCAGCAGTCGGGACTCCAGCATGAGTATGTAGTACATGACAATCAAAACGACAGGGTTTAAGTAAGAGGCCCACTCAGTGTCTCGGAACGAAAAGCCACGAGGGTCGATACATGATGTCACCCTCAAAGGTGTCAAACCCAAATATCTATAAAAAAAATGACGAGTTTATTTGTGAAATCCACTGAAAACCTGCAATTAATTGGAGTCAAGCTTGATGTATAATGACTTTATCGGACTATAAAATATAGGCCTACACTAAATCTGGTCCATACTGTTACTATTTCTTTTCTTTTTTCAAAATTATTTTACTAGATATTACTTTCTTACTTGGGTATTTTTTCCCTAAATAAACTTATATCTGAATTTCCCAATCATCGTTACTTAATTATTATCTACTATTTCATCGTTCATTTCTTTATTAATTAGTTTTTACTTTCTACGAACATTACCAAAATATATTGAGTACAGTAGGCCTGTATAGTAGAGCAAGATATTACAAGCAATACATCATTGAGTTTATAGTGTTTATAGTTTATATAGTTTATAGTTTACAGCCAACTCAATGGCTACATAGGTCTCAGAATTATATAATTATGTAGAATTATATTTTATGAAATGATAAAATGGTGAAGCTTAAACTTCAAACAGATGAGTACCTGCTCTTCCATCTCACTCCAAATCTCCAGATCAATGAAGAAAATAGGCTGTAATACTTGACTGAGAACTAAAACGTAGGTCTACTTGTACAATTTGAATCTTAATGAAGGTGTAGGCCTATCAATCTGTAGCTGTAGTTAGTTTAAACTGGATACAGTAAGAAGAAATTCTATAATTTATATTGTTATTATCCGCATTATTATCATTATTTTATCATTATCAATAATGATAATATCATATTTATATCCCACAGACACAATTAAAATCACACTCATTCATAGAGGCCTGGGTATTTTTTAGGGTTGCCGTACAATCAAGAATTTATAAACAATAGGCCTACTAAATATGCCACATCAAAAATCAATGAAAAAAAAACAGAAAAATGATGAGTTCTCTTTGATATTGAATTGAAATGATGATAATAAACATCACTCAATAATATTGAAAAAAAATCAGGTCTAATACTTGTCTTTTTAGTCTTCTGTAATTATTGTGTGGCCCACAGTGAGGATTTGCTTTGATCTCCACGAAAACACACTTCAAACATCAACAAGCAACTAACGACCTTACCAGGACTAGACCGCGCATATAACAGTCACTATGATGATTTGTTGCGAGAATCGATAGTCGGCTGTTTATTTATTCTGTAATTATTCAATATCAAATTCATTTTATTTTATTTATTTATTTATTCATTTATTTTTACAACTTTAGGATAACAGTCTCCTGGGTGGTTGTATAGTTTTTGGTATCAGAATCAAAATAATGGAAATAGAAAGGATTACCGGTAATTTCAATATTGAATCAAAATGATATTGAACATCGATCGGAAATATCAAAATCGAAGAGCAACCCTAATATTTTTGGTTCAATAAAAAGAAGATATTATTTTAGAATAATACTGACCACTCATCACAAGCTCAATTGCCGTGTTATTTTGGTGTAATACACCGTATCATACTCACCTACAATAATTACAGTCTTCTCCTATCAACTGTTGCACCCATTGTGTTTGGATGAGGAACAAAGCGAGAATATGTACGACAGCCACGACACACACACAACGTAGAACTATAGCAAACGGTTTGCCGAGAGATCGGTAGCTCGACCACCATGTCATGCTGCCGAGGAAGGTGAGGAAGTAGACGGCGCTGAGGAGGGACGGACGCATCACACCTGCCAGGCACAGTAACGCTAGGCACAGGTACTTGCCTGCAAGAGGACACGTTCGGCTAGTCAGGAACCCGAATTCAAACTTTGATAAAATTATTTGCGTGTTGTTGTCTCAGCAACTCGGAAATACAAATTTCCAATTCATTGTAATTGTCCTACCACACCGAATAACCCTTATTTTGATTTTCGACAATTACATGAATTATTGTTAAATACACAATATTGACTCGTTTTCCGTAAACGTACGTATTTATTTGATCAAATGTAGACCAGATATTTATCTACCATTACTAAAATTGACAAAATTTAACCATCAGATATTCATAGTCCCATCAGACCTAGTCATATATTCAAGGATACAGTAGAATAAACCAGATTGAAGGAGTAAAAGTAAGACAAATAAACAAGTCCTATGTACATTTATACAATTTCAACTTTCAACTTTAAATCCACTGTATGTGATGAAGTGTATCCACTGTAGTACCAGTAGTAATACTGTAGTTTATTAGCTGTTCAACTATTTTCACATGATGAATGCGTGATGTACATAATTGAATGGGATAACAGTAAAACTATACAAATCAAAATACAATGAAACCTCGATGCACCATACTTGGATCCGCCGTTTTCCTGCTTCTATCGTTCTTTTCTCCCTCCCTACTCCCATATAATCGATGTTAAATTTTCCTACATACATCGTTGTCCTACATGCATGGTTGTCCTGCACGGATGGTTTTCTTTCAGGGCTGGTTTTTTCCCTTATCCTATTCCTTAAAAAACAATAGACAGAGGTTTCACTGCACATATTTTGAAAATATAAGAACAAAAATATATTTGTGAACTGAGATAATACAAAATTACAAATTCATCTATGAAAATGTAAAGTGAAAATATACTTGTAAAGAAAGTAAATACCGGTAACAAACTAAAAATTATTACACACAAAATAGGAATGATGCAATAAATTTAATAATAACAATATAATAACAAAGAATATCCTAACTAATTCACGTCAAGGATATCTCAATATCCCTCTACTGCTGTATCTATTTTTTATGGTCAGGAACTAAATTTGTTATCACTTTGTACATTTTTGTAACATATTTCAAACTTTGTAATTTGCAATTTTTGTAATTTTCACATTTTGTAATCTTTTTGTAACTTACTTACATCTGAAAATGAGCTTATCCACTTGAGTACTGTTCCACTAATTGGGCATTCTTCTAAATCAATTTTGTCACTTATGTTATGAATAAACAAATCCTCCAAGAAAGAAACTGTTGGGTTTGGGAACTCGAAAATTAGTAATTTATTCAAGAAATTTACCTATAGCCATGAGGAACCTATAACTCCGCCTTCTGCTTCTTTTGATCCCGGATTCCAGTTGCAAGGTCTCCGACGTACTGCTTCTCTTTCTCGTCTTTCTCGTCAGTTTCACGCAGATAACGTAGACGACGATGGAGGCTACGAGCATGATTACTTCGGGACATATTGAGATAACGCAGTTCAGAATACTTATTTGGTCAAACCGGATGAACCCGATGTGACGCAGGAGCTTCTCCAGGAAGTCACCTAGAAGGAAAAGAATACGACTCTGAGAAATTAAATCAAAATAATCAATAATCATCACAGGGAATCTTATATGTAGGCCTACCTCTACTATTACTTCAAATTCTATACATCTATTCAGAACCTAGAAAATGTACATGCTAGATTGAAACAGAATGCACACAACATTCACACATGTGACCTAGCCTAAATCAACAAGGTATACTTACAGTGCGGCAGAAACCCGCCGTATGGTGGCATTGACAACAATACTATGTGGAACGACAGCTGTGCAATGGATATTAATATACTAATGATCATCACCACTCGTAAGTATATACGGGTACCCCCTGCGAACAAAAAATTTTAAGTAAAAAAAATTCATATAGATATCACGAAAAAATATTCACAGGTTTAGTCATTAAAATCATCCGAATTATTGTTAATTTATATTGTATTTATAAAATACATTCTTAGAGGCCTACAGTACACAGTTGGTTAAATAATTTGACTGTCAAACTTTTTCTATATACAGTGGCACCTTTCCAGTACATTTTTCATGGGGCAGACAAAAAAAAAATTGCCAACGTGAAAAACTTACTGAAGAAACTATTCAACATGTGGGAGCACATAGATGGGAGCAAAAAAATAAAGCATACCACGGTGAAAAATTTACTAAATAAAAACTTACTAAAGAGCTTCTACTGTAATAATTCTGGCCCTAGATTGAAGTCACATAATAATTGTGAATGAACAAATATACTGGTTTAAAGGTTCATCAACAAGGAATATTACACTAAGCAACTCCAAAATGGTGGTTTATGAGTCACTATATTAACCACTAGGCAAAATCACCATCACCACTAGTGGTTAGTGATTTTGGATTGTAATTGTCCTATTTTTTTGGTTAGGAAATGAGATAGTTTCTACAGTGGAATCGAACTTTCCTAAATGACGGTTCAGCGCTCTAGCCACTGGTCTACCCATTACAGTCATTGTGTATTCAGTTGGATTTTTAATTTAATTTCTTATTGTGGCCAATGTCCATCGATGTATTGATGACATATCCTTTGCCTTCATTTACTCCC
This sequence comes from Brachyptera risi, assembly GCA_964007535.1. Classification (NCBI taxonomy): domain Eukaryota; kingdom Metazoa; phylum Arthropoda; class Insecta; order Plecoptera; family Taeniopterygidae; genus Brachyptera; species Brachyptera risi. The sequence continues at coordinate 41,475,174 of OZ023328.1, forward strand.
ATTATACATACCCGCCATGGTCTTTTCGGTGGGCACCTGCACCATAGGTATGTAGAGTAATAGCAGCAGGTATATGAGTGAGAGAACATTCTGCCTGAAGAGGAAACCTGAAACAAGCACAAAGAAATTAATAATAAATTACATTTAGTTATTACTTATTAGTTACGCTACTTTCATATTAATACATTACATTCTGAAAAATCAATAACAGTTTTGATGAACCTAAATACATAGACTTTATGAAATGAATTGTATGAAATAAAAGGTGGTATAAATATCAAAATAATATTATTAATATGAATGTTAAATAATATATAATGTATTATAATATATCATTTTATATAATATATATTTGATGCATATAAAATAACATAAATATAGAATGGCTTCATTCCCCCCCCCCCCCACCTCTCCACATCATCCTTCCAGAATCAATTTCTCTGATAAAATTGAAAAATTAAATAATTAGATAACTAATTCTGTTATGAAATGAATGTCTCTTTCTGCTCTGGTCTCTGTGCCTCCGGTCTCAGGAGAGTTTACACAATGTAAGATAATTTATTGGTTGCCATCCAAACTGCACTGATTTGATAGGAAAGATGATGTATTATCCAGGCCATCCAGACAGGAACAAATTGACATGCTTGCCCATCAGAGGGCTTCAGAGACCAGGGAAGAGATGTGAAGAGGGAGGGCATGCAAGTAGATAGCCTGTTGGTTGAAAAGGACATGAGTTTCGAAATTATAAGTACGAAAATGTCACATTTATTTATTCGAGTGTCGAATTATTTCATTTTTATTTTTCAACATCCCAAACTTGACAGAAAGTCATTGTTCCCCGCGGCGTAGGATGACAAGATAGGGTCACTCGGACCGAGACAGGGCACCACAAGGACGATCTTACCAATCATATTGTAACTGTAACTCATTAACAAAATTTGAATTGTCAACATACACACGTAACTATAAAAAGCTATATATATTCTTGACCGCTTTTGGCATAAATAGATATCATGCTAATGTTCTCCCAAATAACCTGAATGATAGTGATGAACTAGCTGACTGAATGAAGTATTGAATGAAAGTAAACATGTGACCAAAACTGTACGGTAATCCTAAATCCCCCCCCCCCCCCCCACACACACACACACATAAAAATCAACATATCTTTCAGAACATTTTAATTGCGATGTTTTTAACCTTGGTAATTGAAAGTATTTTTTTAGAAATTTAAAAATAGAGTTTTTTTTTTAAATATGAATTTTGCTTTTTGAAAAAAAAGGGAAAAATATGTCTGATGTGAGGTACAGGTGCGATATCGTATAGCAACGAAATGTTAATTCCACTCGGAAAACGCAAAATGCGCGTTTTTGAGTGAGCGATATAGAATTATTTATATGAATTGTAATAGAAAGCTATGATTTACACATTGAGTTTGAAACAGTTATCACTGCCTTCCTGTTTTAATTGATCGAACGGTTTTTCCGAAAAAAAAATCAGAAAGTTTGGAAAATCCCCCTAAGTAACCCAGAGGGAAAATACTTGGGAGTCAAAAAAATCAAAAATCAAAAATCTTCAAAAGATCCAAAAATTACACTGAATTGGAATATAATCATCATACCGGTACGTTTTTTCAGTGATTTAGTCCTAATATACAACAATCGGATGAGAAATTACGAAGAAAACACATTTATTATGTGTTTTTATTTGTCACTCATTTTAATCGTTTTATCATTTAAATAGTTATGCCCGTTGCTTTTCGCAATAGGTTTCTTAATGGGCTTCTGTCAAGTGACGTGACGTCTCTCATTGTCGAAAGACAGACAACAATGTCCACCACTTGGAATTGACCAATCAGAATGTTTGATAGTTCACCAGTTCGCTGTATTGCTTTGGTAACGATTGTTCGTCATTTGTTATGTGACACAAGCCTCTACATTCAATTGATTTTTAAAAAATACATCATTTTTCGATATTAAAATGGCAGGTCCGTTTAGGTGAAACTTTGGCATAATGTGTATCATTATTATATTACAATTCCGTGAAAATGTGAATTTAACCGGAGAAAATATTTTTCCCAAATTTTCTCTTTTGGATTATTCTTGTTTTTTTTAAAGCATTTCGAAATGCTCTTCTCAAAAGAGGTGCAACCGATTGTACACTCGTATCGAGCGAATTAGATGATGACACAAGTGTATGCCAAGTTTCAACAAAATGCGCTTTCGTTTGCCTGTGGAGCGAGAACAGAAAATGAAAAAAAAGGTTAGTTTATTTCGAGTACGGTAAAATTGAGTCTTCGCAGAGCTCATTCAGCTAAGAGCGAATTTAATAAAAATAAAAATATGTTTCAATTCACGTAATTATTAATTATAATGCACAAATATCATTGGCAACTATGATGGTGATATCAAGTGACTCCACTTCTTATCGCTTAATCAACAAATGTATTAATTGTAAACTGGGACACAGTGAGGTGATAGAGGCTACATTCCCTATGATGAATGGAGATCTTTACTCGCATGCAGTTATAACAGAAAACATGAGATGATAAAATATTGCAGTTTACTGCTGCTGTGTTTATTTAAAACTTATTTGATTTTGATTTTCACTCCTCTTCAAGTTCATCCTTTTATCTATCTTCCTTCTTTATATATTTAGGAAATGGTACAACAAATTCTTGTCGGCTCCAAGTGCTCGTTTACCGTTTATAATATGTGCAAATGGGAGGCAAGTTAGTCGGTATCATCCATTGTATCCAAAATTTTCAGACTTGCAGAGTTTTCAGCGTCAATTACTCAACTAATTTTTGAACTTGATACATCGATGCCTTGATTTACATTATGAATTTATGAGGTAGACTGTATTAGATTACTTTCTTGTTTTATATTAAGGATGCGATCTGAGAACCTTCGTAAGACATTAATATTTCCACTAGGAAAACGCAGTACGGTATATGCGTTGTGAGATGAGCTTAGAAGTATGGAAATCAAGAATGAAAAATATTCTGCCAGCTCAATCTAAATCTACAGACCATGGAGTGTCACTGCCTACCTGTTTTATTAATCACTCATTCTAATCGTTCCAAATTAATTGATGATACTTGTTGCTCAGGTTTAATTGGTTTCTTAATAGCTTTGAATGATCTGAAAAAATGAGATACCCGTAATAAATGTGTTTTCTTCGTTATTTCTCATCCGATTGTTGATTCCACTGAAAAAATCTATGATGATTATATTCAAATTCAGTGAAATTTTTAGATCTTTTGAAGAATTTTGGTTCTCCAAGTATTTTCCCTCTGGGTTACTTTGGGCGATTTTCCAAACTTTCTGATTTTTTCCCGGAAAACCCGTTCGATTAATTTTTCGGAAAAACAATCCCAACAAATTCTGGTGTGACACCAATATGTAGAGGTTTCAAGTTGATCGGTTTCTTCTAACCTGTATGTATGCCACGTACAAAATAACAAAAAAATACATAACAACGAAGCCCAATTTTTTCCGGTATGTGTAATGGAATTATTCGCTTCGCTCATCTAATAATTACTCAATGGTTTTACCCAAAGAGGATTCAAGTACACACACATATATATATATATATATATATATATATATATATATATATATATATATATATATATATATATATATATATATATTTATATATATATATATAGGCCTAGTTGAATCATTCCACCCCTTTCATCACACCATTCATCCATCAGCCTGACAACCCCTAACGAACGGCAATATAGTGAGAACACCCAATAACCTTTGGCTGGGGGGTGGTAGGAAGGAAGGGATGAGGAGGGAAGGAGATAAACAGAAAAACGAGGCCGATAAAAATGCGCATCAAGGCACAGTGGCGTACACACAAGTATTTATAAGTGGAACCTTCCAACTAGACTGTATCACTCTAGAATTATATAAGAAAGAAAGGCTAACAAAAGGGTAGCCATGAAGTCCAAATATAAGAGTATGAAAATGTGCAATACTTCTGTAAGGCATACAGAAAAGTCATATCTTCCTATTTATTCAATTACTACACAAACGTTCACTAGATGTAACATGAATTAATTTTTAGATTGCTGATTATTGTATGCTTTACGACCCTCCACCAACAGCTAGGTTATACGGGGGTACGAATGAGCAGATACTTATGGAGCTATGAAGTGATAATGAGTGAAAGGACGTTTACAAAGACCCATGCCTTATTCGGGACTCAAACCCACGCCCAACAGTGACTTCACTTCCTGAAGCGGTGCCTCAGCTGAGCGAGCCATCGAGGGTGGCTATTAATTTTTAGAAATTTAAATTCAAATTTGAATAAAATCTATGCATATTGAACCGCTAACTTTTTCAAAGACTACGCGTTGCACATTGTCTTCTTGTTTTATTACATGCGTATATATAATATTAGTATATTCTGTTCAGGATGTATTTTAATGTAGCTTGATCGACTACTTAACCGCAAACACATACAAATACATTATTACACGGACACACCACACATCAAGGATATACTGTATATACCTAAATAAAGCATGTGTCCAAACGGATGCAATACAGTTTCTATATCTATTTATCATACGGAGTCATTGGGATGACATCGATAGGATCGTTTGGACGCGAAGTACGATCTTAAACGCCAAAAGAAATAATTGATTATAATGTACGCCAGCTCATCGAACTGTGAATATAATTTTAATAATTTGAAAAAAATGAATAAATCAAAAATTTCTGTTTGGAAAAGAGTACTATCTGAGAGTTGGTGGAAACAAACAGTATGGGTTACCATGGCCAAAGGAACATTAACTGCCAGTTAGAGCTATACTCCCACGTTGATGATTCAGACAATACTAATACTAGAACTAAACTATGAAACTAATACTTTTTTTTTTTTTTAATAACATCGAAACTTGATACAAAATAATTGTTCCCCAATTAAGGCTATGGATGAAAGATAGGATCGTTTGATAGAAACTAATACTAAAACTAATTCTAATAGTATACGTATACTAATATGATGGAAGTGTTAAAGTCTGAACAAAGGTTTAAAGAAAACATTTAGGCTTACTTCATGGAGCATACATGAGTTGTATAGTTGACACGAGTCATATGACTCACTCATGCCATGAGTAACAAGCTGCTGATAAATAATTTCGAGAATTTCAACTTATCTATAATAATATATAGGCCTATACGATATATGAAAACATATTGTCATATTTAAACCCCTCGATCAAGACGATTCCATTAATCAATAGCTATAATGAGACAATAATAATACTCAAAATCACAAAACTCGACAGTCCCAACAACTTGAGTTGAAAACATGAAATATCACACATATAAGTGCAATTAAATATGAAAAAACATATCGTAACTTATGTCTACAATTATAAGCATAGTAATCGAAAGGTTGGATGAATATTATATAATCAATAAAAATTATGATTCCTGAGAACTTTGAATTTCACCTTATGCAGTGTACTAAATATGTATTTCAAATGTACTTATTTCAACAATAGCAAAACGTATCATTAAAATGACATTACTGTTTATCACATTTATCACGTTATTATTTGTCCGGTTTTTATCATAACATTACATATTTCGACTAATATCTCTTATGAATGATCAAGACTAATGACTCGATTTTAATTGTGAATTTGTCGCTGATATGACAGCCTTCAGCCTTAGGTCGATTAAGGATAATTAGCGATTTACTTGTTACTCGTGGTTACCAATGACATTTTTCCACCTCAATTAATGATTAGCTTAATATCCACTCATTTATTTTTTGTAAAACGCAGTCTTAATTATGATTAGACTCGTATACCGGTAATGGATGCAAACATGAAGACGCAAAGCATGAAGCAAAAATCCAAACTATATGCGCTATTTTCTTTGAATAATTGATAAAATATGTTCAGAATAATGTCAGTCGAGTTGTGAAGAATAATATTGTCTGCAAAGTTGGCATCTGATCAAAAAAAAGAGAGAACGAGTTTTTGGGAACAACATTATGTCGGACTTACGAATCGTCCATCAAAGGGGAATAAGTCCCAAGTCAAAAAGATTTGAAAAGAATATAAAAAATAATTATACAAAATCAAATGCGAAAGCCAAGTGCTCGCACCTTTCAGACTACCAGAATTATTTTATTCAACTGCACCACGCCACAAAGCAAAGATGATAGCAAGAAGACAGAATGAGAGATAGAGAAAGTTTGGTACGATAAAAGAAAAAAGAAAAGGTATGCAATGAAAACTAATAAGGGAAAAGAATGGAGTGTGCTATAGCTGGTGTCGGGGTGTGAGGAGATATTGGCATTTCATCACCATTCCCTCCCACCGTCACCACACCCCCGTCCCACGAGGGGGTGCTCCAGTTTATCAAAGATGATGACTTGGGGGGGGGGGGGGGGGCACGCTCAAAGACCACAAAATGTCAACCCCGGTGCCACGTGGCCCAACGTGAATCAATCAGCTGATTCACAGCCGAAAACATGAAAAATCTATTATAATGCGAGTTCGCGGATGAGCGGTTCAAGACAAAAAGAAGAAAGTGTTGAAATTAACGTTGCAAATTAAATTGAAAAATCACAGATATGGTGAAAATGTTAGCATAATATTAAATCCACATCAATTTACGACGACGGTGAGATGATGATGGTTATTATTATTATTTGCTAACGACCCCACCAACAGCCAAGTTATTTGCGTGTGAATGTTTTTTTTTCTTTACAAAACCTATGAATTATACGGGGATCAAATCCACGCCCGATATGACTCCATCAGTTTTTTTATCACAGCGTGATGTGTTTAATGTGACGGAATAATTTATTTTTCTTGATTCAAAAGATATAATAAGCTCACCTATGAAATTAGATATTCACATTAACATGCACAAGACGAAATGTGGTTCAATTCCGAAAGGGGATGAAAAATAACTAGGTATGCGAGGGGTTAACAACTCCTGAAATCTGGTGTATAGGCCTACACTTGTCATGAAATGTTCCTAAAATCCCTTGAAATCTTCTTGAAATCCCGTGAAATCTTCCTTGACATCTGAAATCAGGTGTATCCCAAATTTACTAGTTGCTTACCCCTCGTAGATATGTTTTCAAGAGTTGTGATAGAATGACATTACAAGTCATATCATAAGCCATATCCATACCGACTGCACGTCGGCCCTATACATTTATATCAAATTGTACAACGTGTTTTTTCCCCGTACATTGTTAATTTGTTATCAAGTTGAAAAGTTAATAAAAACACAAAGACCAGATTCAAGCAGACATGGTATAGTGAATTGCGATACTATTAACGAGGAGCGTCTATAAAATCTATTTTAACCAAGAAATGTTCTTTTTTAATCTTCATTAATTCATTTATTCATTTATGTCATCTTTTTAAAATTTATAAATTACTTCAATACACATGAAGTTTCATAAAACCATTGAGAATCAATGTTATGATACGAAATAATAAAAATAAAAGCACATATCACAGAAGGGGAATATGTTAACGTACTGAGTACAAGGGAAGAATCTTGTCGTTGCACTCAGTTCTAGAATAAAAATAAAATATAAAAATAACTTATACGGTATATGAATAGTTTTGTCTCAATTATTGTATTCTATACCAAGTTTATAATTCAACCTAATTTTTATAACAAAGTGCTGAAGAACATAGGCCTAATCGTATAAAAATGAGGTAGAAAGTTGATATCATAATGAAGATATAATATAAACATAATACATATAACATTGATATAACTTATATAACATGACTGAGACTGTAAGGAAAGGAGATGACTATATAAGGAAGGAGGAAAGGAGAAATTAGTCGATAGTCATGAGCACTGTTTTCAAGTAGACCTATAATGACGTATTTTGGGGGGTTTATTTTGATAGTATATTATGATAGTTAAAATAAAATAGTTTAAAATAACAGCAGATTATTCTCTTCTTGAAAATATTCCTCCTATATTAATCGATCAGCTATTTTTAATAACACATCTTCAGAAGAATGATGAGCACTAAATTTAGTAGACAATTAATTAACAATTAAAACGCACGCATGCAGGTTTTTTCTTTTGTTCAAAGCTGGGTTAATAATATAGGTAAAAATAATGAACGTTTTCTCAATAAGGGCGTGTGCTTATGGCTTTCCTCTAATCAAATAGGTTACACGTTCACCTAATCACGGTGTATAAACCTATCATAATAACCTGCATGGCGATACAAATGTTATGAATCATGGAAACATGGTGTGGTAATTATATATAGTGAATATATAGCTATAACAATATAGGTGAAGAATTATGAAAGGTAGGTGTTGTCGACTCGGCTTATAGTAATTTCCGGATAACCTACAATAAACTCTAATCTGTGAACTTGTTTTAATAGGTGGAGTAAACAATAATTCTCCTTCGATGAACAGCCTATACAACAGACAGAACCAAGTTTCAGTCAAGAAAGCAAGAATTTTGTTTAAAAATGTATTATTTAAAGTACAAAATGTGTAGCGTGTATACGTGCGGTAGCTTTGTATATATTACTAGCTCATGTACATCTGTTAGATATAATTGTCACCTTTAATTTATTTCCTACTTCACAATCCACTCTATCCTTCTTTCAATCTCCACTAACCTTCTCTTGAATTTGCTTATTTTACTACACCTTCCTCAAAAAACATTCCACTCTCTACCAGGTCTGGCCATAAACGAAAACCTACCAACATCGCTTCTCAATTTGAAACTCTTTCTCGTGACTACCTCTCACAGATGGGAACTGGGAAGTAGGAAATTATTAGTAAAACAATGACAATGACAACATAACTTCCGTCTACAGCTCTAATGTCGACCTTACATCAGATATACCATAGTTACAATGTGTACCGGTACATAAATTAAACCATATTATCGGTGATAATCACTTCACTTAGATGTATGTTTATAGATGTATCCACGAAAGATTAAGGCGAGACACACCCGAGCGCCAGCGGTGTGGGGTACGAGAGACAGTCGATCGGAACCTTCGTCAGTATGCCTACTCATTAAATATATTGTAGTGTATCGGATATATGGAAAATTATCTGGAAAAAATCAGGGACGTCGTTAGGATTTGTGCATCGGGGGGGAGGCGCACAGGTTACATGAATAAAATGACCGCCCAGCTGGACACCTGCCGCGCGCGAAAAGGGGGTCTGGGGGCGAAAGTCTCCAAGCAGAGCCGCCCCGCAGGGAATTTTTGAAAATATGGAAATTTTTCAAGTGATTTTTGCGATTCACAAGTGGTTTTGGAGTATCATGGACATTTTCGAAGCTATAGATTTGCGATTTCTCCCAGCAAAGCCCTGCAGGGAATTTTTTGAAATGAGCCCATGCCATTTTTGAGTGATTTTTTTTATATTTACAAGCAGTTTTGGAGTCCAATGATTGAATCACTATGGGCATTACCAAAGTTATTCTTAATAGTAAAATCATTCTGGACATTTTCGAAGTTATTTTCGTGAATTCTCCCAGCAAAATTCCCAGCAGTGATTTTTTTTAAATATGTTCATTTTTCAAGTGATTATCGCGATTCACGAGCAGTTTTGGAATCTAATAATTGAATCACTATCGCAAAGAAAAACGGAAGTGCAAAGTAGTTGAGTGTAAACTGATACAATTCATATTAATTAATGAGTAATAATATTTTATTTTGTTTATTCGTAGGTCAATCATTATATATTTTCAAAGGAGGATAAATTATTGGGGGGAGCAAATGTCGATTGGTGAGGCGCGCACCCCCCTTGGATCCCCTAAAAACGTTCTTGGAAAAAAATCAGCCACACCAACATGAATGATCGAATGAAACACTTCTCATGGCATTCTGCCTGCTGGCTTCTTGTTTTGTATATGTCCTCATGTTTCACGTGCGAGCCTTCACTATAGGCACTCTCCACCAAACCAAAGATGACACCAACCGGTTCATTCCAGCACGCACTACACTGCCAGGAGATTAATTAAAAGAGAATCACCGCACACACGCACCCTATATATCAACGTGATAGTCATTTCTAGCCACGAGAGGTGAAGACACGAACTACCCGCGCGCTCGTGGTGTAGGATACAGGAGACAATCGATCGGAAGCTTCATCCTTCGGGAATCCAAGTATATATACTATGGATCCTATCTTTCATCCATTGCCTTAATTGAGGAACAATGATTTTGTATCAAGTTTCGATGTTATTAAATAATATATATATATATATATATATATACACACATATATATGGTATGGAGATGGACTATTGATATAGAGAACATAATGCAGTAACTAAAGAGTCTAGTCTAAAACGTGGCTCAGTAGATGATTATTGTTTGCTAGCGACCCCACCAATAGATAGGTTATGTGGAGGTACGAATGAGCGGATGAGAGAGAAATGATCTTACAAGAAAAAACATGTTTTACGCAGGACTCGAACCTACGCTCGACTTGATTTCAGTGTCTCAACTTCAGTGTCATCAGCTGACTGTGGCCAGAGGGGCGGAGGTCAGGTAGCTGAAACAGTCTTGCTGCAAATTAATTATATAAAATATTAAATATCATAAAATTATATTAAAATATATTATAATATAAAAATTATATAAAATGTGACTGAGTGAAATTGTGATCCAGAAATTTTGGGCTTAATTCCTGCAGTCATCTAGTCTAAATAGAGTGAATACTGCAAGGATGAAATACATATGAAAATGTAGTGCCCATACGTGAATCTTTGGCGATTCCAAGTAGGCGTTTCTTGATCAGTATTTTTTTCTGAATATAATCGAATTTCAATTCCTATTGACGCAATTAGTGCATTCCATTTCTAGTCCATTTGTTTTCATTTTTTTGTAATTTTTTTTTTTCATTTTTTCCCCATTTTTTCCAAAACGCGTTAAAAAAATGTTTGTTCCGCGACAGTAACACATATTAGCTAAAATTGCTGCCATGTTTGATTGTTCGCCAGTCTACGAAAACTTGTAGTATGTATCATCATGTTTCATATGCGATGACACGTGCTTAGTGTCATGTCCGTCAAACAGCTGTGATCCAATTGCAATGCGATCTTACTGTTTATATCGTCGTTTCGCCAGGGGTTCATTCAACTTATTTTGAGTGTGAGGTCGTGAAAGGATCAGATGAAATGATTTTCTGCTAGGTTTTTTAACCAGTAGGAAGGATGCGGTCGTGGCCTGCTCTTAAGAAACCATCCCGGTATCCACTTTGATGATAGAGGGAAACTACGAAAATCCTCCATCAGGATGGTCGACCATGGCGGGAAACGAGCCACGATCTCCCAGAATGATGGTCCAGAAAAAGTATAGTGACATATGCATTATTATTTTTTAATAACATCGAAACTTGATATAAAAACATTGTTCCCCAATTGAGGCTATGGATGAAAGATATGATCGTTTGGACGGGGCACCACAAGGGCGATCTTACCGACCATTTTGATTATTTAAAACCAATGAACTTCAACACCATGGACTGGCTGTCTGTGACCATAATTTTCCGCCGTAGATAAAAGTCTTTCAGTTTCCGAAAGTCCGGAACACATTATGACCGTTTCTGTGATATATATCCGGACAATTACAGCATTGGTGTTAAGAGTAAACAAAACACACGAATGTTGATATCTTCCACTTCAAACTAAGTCTCTTATAGGCAATGATTACTTCTTTCCATTAACAGCAGATTAACAGCATATGCATTATATATAAATAAGTGACAGAAGAGAGCCACTTATGTGCAACTGTCAGTGGGGGTGCCAGGTTCTATAACTACACTATATGCCCACAAATAGTTTCCGTCATAATATCGTCATTGTTATTGTGTCTACGGAAGAAGATCGTGTATTACCAAAATAATTGTATATTCTTCGGTTATTCTTAGAGAAACTCATCCCCTCACACTGCATGAATATAGTTTTAAACATTTAACGCTTTTGAAAGATGAATTATATCTATATAGTAGTGTGTGTTTCTCATAGTCTATTCGTTCTGAAAAATCATCGACCCTAAAATACCACTGCATTATAAATATAACGATGACATTTGTAGACGACCTTCTTATTTTCTTATATACAAATATAAGCAAAAGTCAGGCCTACATGGCGATTTTCCCATTTTTTTAAATCAACATCGAAATTTGATACCATCAACTTATTCTTCAACTTATATTATACTCTCTCTTATAATATTGGTAATTTTCGTTTCGAGATTTTTGATTTCATTATATTCATCCGTTCATTCTTTCATTATTATTCATTCATTCATCATAACTTCTTCAAGTTCTCATTTGTTACGTTCACATATTTTATTGTTCTTTTTTTACTGTATTCATTTCATTCAAGTTCATTTATTCATTTTTGCAATTTGATTTTTCAATTTTTCTCGGTCGTGGACGATTAAATTCGTGGGTTTTAAAAAAGCTCAACACCTACTATTTTCTACAGCAGCTATAGCGGAAATTGTTTTCGAACATCTTATAATATGTTGTACCAAGAAAAGCAGATCACATATAATATGAATAAATTAATTTTTTATGAATTTTATTATTTTGAATTTTTGAAATGTACCTGAAAAATTTAGATAAGTAACAAATTAAATAAAAAAATATAATGGTAATAAAATATAAATAAATAATATAAATGTTATAAATATAATAAATAAAATAGTAATGAAAAAAAAATCATTTCCTACAGTTGATAGGCCTACTATTTATATCATTGTTGAATATAGTTTGATAATAGAATTTGATACTAGAATTTGCTACTATTTGCTACTGATACTGATGATTCTTCATTACTATATATCATCATTATTATTTCGTTTATATTTTATCAGTGTTGCATCTCTCTGTATGTAAGTTACTTATATGTAGAAGCAAGAATAAAATGACTTGAAATTGATTTGATTGATTGATTGATTGCTTTATACACAGAAGATAGCTAGGCCATGATTCTTTTCCTGAATGTCTTTTGATAATTATGTACAAGCTACTTAAGATGTAATCAGGTCCATATATCGTACGAAGTTGAATCTCCTAAATAAGTCATACTTAGAGAATATAACAAGACCCAATAAGTCCTAGCCGGTATGTCTTTATAGAGAGTGAGAGTTGATCTAATAACGTACAGTTAACATTCCTGGCGTGATTATGTGAGCCACAGAGACGGACCGAAAAGGATACCCACATGACAAGTGTATATGTTGCTGCCGGGTGCGTGATAAAGATGTGGGAACAATTTAAAAAGATCTAAATTTGTTTCCACGAGTGAAGGTCGTCTAGCTATAATATAAACACAGATAATCGAGCTAAATTTAGCTCGATTATCTGTGATATAACTAAGAAAACAGCTTAAGCGCGCGTTGTATAAATTGACTGAAGCTATACACACACCTTGATTCTGAATGTAAACTATAGTCATGCATACATGCACTACCCTCCTTAAGCAGCCCTTATCTGTTATCTTCTCCTCAACTGTTGAAAATCTATAACAAACTCTACCTTTTGCTTTTTCACTTTTACACTAGACGTAGTCAGTATGATAGTAAATGCGTTGTCAGATGAGCGCGTATAAGTACGAAAATCCAGTCCCAATCTATTGGGGTATGACTGAGACAAGTAGTCGAGTGGTTATAACACTGAACTGTCATTCAAGAGACCGGAGTTCGATTTCCGCCATGTTCGACCATGCTGACAGGGATTTTTCGTAGTTTTCCTCTGTCGTTCAGGTCGATTCTGGGATGGTTTCTCAACAATAGGCCACGACCGACTCCTTCCAACCATTGAAAAAAAAAAATTATAAAATAACCTCTCACCTCATCATCCCATATATCATTCACCGACTCCAATAGATCTAAGATCAATACAGTGCGTTGTTAAGCCCAATATAAATGAAAATAAAAAACAATCTTCAGGAAAAGCTGTCAATAGAAGCGCGTTTATAGGTTCACACTACTGGCATGTGAAATGGTATATCTTTGCTCAGCATCATGTATCTGACACAAACTCAAAGATCACTGTTGATCCGTCACATTATCCATAGCTGTGCTTGCTATGGTATTTTCGGAGTTGATTATTTTTCAGAACGAGATTTTCGACAAAAAACACCACTACATTTTCCAAAGCGAAGTATCGAAGTATGTTTCTACTCACTATATAAAGTTACCAAAGTTTTTTTTTATTGTTAGTAATTAAGTTTTTGATTTTATTACCATAATTGTATAACTCATTTTCACTTTCGGCAATTATAACTATAAATTTATAGTAAGCTGGACCTTCATGGTCATTCATCTTAAAGATGGACAGCCGTCATGAATAAATAATTTTCTCTCTCAAGTTTTAGAGGAAGAAGAGGTTGTTTCTAGACCTGAGAAAGAAGATGAAATTGGATGAAAGAATCTATAATTTGATATGGGCATGAGTGAAAGGTTGTGATGAGGGGTACGCGCATGCGCATGGATAAGGATGATGAGAAATTTTCATTTTTGAACAGAACGGGAAGGGACTGGTATGGAACGAGGAATGTTTGTCGAGGAACTGAGAAATGAAATATTTGATGAAATAAAGGTTGACCTTTAGTTGATACGAGTATACAAGTATAATGTATACCAGTGGCGTTTATTCAGGGCTAGCTAATATAGCGCCGCTGTCCCCATAGTGTAACCACTACAAATCGATTAATTGATTTCAAATACTTCTATATTATAAGTATCATAAAGTTGTCCACAATTTACAACCAGCCAATTATATTTAAAACAAAAATATTCACATTTTGAAAATTGAATCAAGATAATGTATGTGACGCGTAATAGGCCTAGCGATCGAGTGCACCACTGACCATCGCCATCCTATATAATATAAATATAAATATGAATGTCTATGAGGACGATCGATCACTGTATCGAAGGATTCTTTCAACATCCTACCTATAGAGATGCTATTAGAACCACATGTACCTTCCAGTTCACCCTGTGCATCAACTTCAATCATAAAAATAAATTGACAATTAATGTCTTGCGATATACATTAATGAAATGGGATCTTGCAAATTTCAACTCGCCAAATCTAACCTGTGAGTTGCATGTATAACGTTTAGTGGATTACGTCACCGCCCACATGGCATAGACATACGGTATGTGCACTGACATCATCATCATACTTGTTGCATTCTTTGAAGGTGAAGCTTTGAGTTATACGAATCAACTGTCTGTGCGGTTACTAGACTGAGAATATTCTACGAAGACGTTCGTTAAACAGTGTTAATTAATCTCCTTTATGTCTTTCTCCATATATACAGATTGTTATATTCCAGTTTAACGACGCACTGTACTGATCACTAAGATCTGTTGATGCCGATGAATGATTAATGAGATGTTGGGAAGATGAAAGGTGTGTTTACGTGTTTTATATATTAAAGGGCGTCATAACCGTGAAACTAGATTGCAATTATCAATGCCCATATTAATTTCCCTAATTTTAGAGACAACTATAAAAACCACCATCTAAATTTCAGAAATTTCGATCAATTTTTTTGTCCTCCAGAGACGAAGAGTCACGACGACGTATAGGATAGGCATTACCAATTTTGTATAGTGTATGGAAACATGGAACAGAATCGAGTAATGTCTACGTCACGTCTCACGACTCACAGAAAAGGTCGGGTCCTGGAGGACAAATTAATCAATCATAACTTATGGAATTGAGATGACATTTCTAGTTTTCTCTCAAAATTAGAAGAAAAAATATCGTAATTATTCGCTAAAATTTAGTTTTACGACTGTAATGTCCTTCAAGATATATTCTATAGTATAAGATATACTAGTATATATTTCGTCCAAGTGGGAACGAAGCAATAACGGCCTGTTGGAAAAACCTTATGTTGATTTGAATTGACCATGGCAGATATCGAACCCCGATCATCATGTATCATGTATGAGGGTTCAGCGTGTAAAGCCACTGGTCCATCCAACTCAGTCCTCTATTTCTTATTTGGCCCAAACAGTAGCTTATAGCAAACCATGGGATTGGGATATCGAGACTAAATGAAGCCACATTGGCCTAGCTTCTTGGGTTGGAAATACATATATGAATAAAATAGTCAGCAGGATGACGAGAACTGTGTTTCATATCATTCACCGAGTCAGTCCAGCAACTAAAAAGTTAAAAACGCACATTACATCAAATGTACGTACATTTCGAGGGCGGAAGGGACGTCGTCGACTCACTAACAACATCCATGTACTGGGTACGTGACACTGTGATCAACCTACAACCCACTCTTGGCGCTGTATACAAGCTTGCCGTGGTGCCAGGTTAGCACGTCCAGCAGATCGAGAGGGAGTTGGTTGGGGGGAGGGGGACGTCGGCGGCGAATTAAGCGACGCCGTCGTGCCCATGTGCGATAAACTGCAGACCTACTGAATGCATGCACCAAACGTCCACGCAATACCAGAGATAAATAAAGAATTATTATCATTTTGATTTTATTCTAGTGATAATTAATGTATTGAAAGATTGAATAATAATAATATATAGGCCTAGTAAAAGATTATATATTAGTAATTTGGTAAAAATTATTTGTTGATAAATTAAACCTACCGGTATATATTCATTTTCAAATATTCCTGTATATATAGTTCTTTAATAATATCCACGATTTATCATAAAATTTCATATAATATACAGAAAATTCATAAATAATTTATCCAAAAATTATATTATAATGATCAACTAGAAACTTGTTGAGTGAAAAATTATTCATAGAATAAGTTGACTAAAAAAATTAAACATTTTATAGTTCTATAAATAGTCATATATTTCAAAAGTATAAATTAAAAAAGTATATACATAATATTTTTCACTGAAATTTTACTGCAATTACGTCTTTTATTGAACACGTGTATATTCTCAGGCTGTTGCGTTGGTCACTGTGACGTCAGTAACGCCCTCCTATAGGCCACAGAGCGATGAACGAGTGTAAATAATACAGTATATAGTCTGTTGTATAGAGGGGATGAAGTGAACTTGGAGCACGATTTGTGAAATGCAGTCTTCACGTAATACCAATAGACCTACCTACAGAACGGTAGGCCTATAAGGTGCCTGCCTCAATCAATTCATCCCCTACTAATTAGCAACACTATATATACCGGTAGTCATGTTTTGAGGTGAAATAGTATGGATAGATACATAAATACAAACGTTTACATGATATTTAAACAAGAAAAGTAAAAAACAACAATTCAAGTGGTTGAATTTGAGGCGCGCTTCCTCAATCGCACAAAATTGATTCAAAAAATAGTTGACTATCAGTTTTTTACGATAGTGAAATTAAATATGACAAGCTCATCTTTTGAAATTGCAAACATGAAAAACATGGTTTTACTCCACGTTTTGCTCTTTAAAATATCAAAACGAATAAACGCACAGGTGTATATTATCACTTAAACGTACATAGCCCGTTTATTTGGTCAAGTCTTATGTGTATTTGTATGCATTATTTTAGTTTCAAAACTGATTTTATAATTTCATGTATACTTGTACAATCTTGACATGAAAGTAAGAAATGCTGAAATGAGTATTTTTAACAATGTAACGTAGCCAATGACGAAAGGTTATGAAAGCAGTAATTTGTAAAAGTTCCTTTTGTATGGAAGGTAAACATTCAGCCACTTCTAAAGTTTTATTGAGTTAAACTTTTACCTCGAAATGCTAAATTATTTTATCTCATAATTTATTCATATTTACCACACATAGTCGATAAACTCACCAATTCTTATGAATAACAATGGAATACTTGATCACACAATACAGAATTTAGGTCGACCTATAGACACTGATCCGATAGACAGTGAATATCTAGATGAGCGGTAGCTCATCTGAAGTCAAGTGAGACACACATCACACATACTAGGACCTATACATGTCTGGGGAGTATATCTATCGTCTTAAGATAGTACCAAACCCAATGATAATGCCAACTTTAATCAAAACCACAACACAAGTCGCCGAAAAACGTCACAAAACATACCATCCAATCAAGTGGGCTATCATTATGATTATGTGAGATTTTGACAATATACCAATCAGGGTATAGGTCTATCTCTAAATCTTCAGATGATGAAAGTGGATCTTACTGGCCTCTGATAAACGACGTATATCAGTAGTGTATGGTAAAAAAAAAAACTGCATGCATTTTAATCCTGCAGTGCATAACGACCCCACCAACAGCTGGCTTATATAAGGGGCTACAAATGAGAGGGTATGAATGAACGGGTGATAATGAAACGATCAAGTGATAATAGGTGAAAGGACGTTTACAAAAACCCATGCCTCATACGGGACACGAACCCACGCCCGACCGGACCAGTTCCTAACGCAATACGATAGTTGACTGACCCACGAGGGGAGCTCAATTATCTGTGGTTTAGCTATACCGACGTTCGTCTTTATATTGAAAAAAAAATACATCAATTTGTTCCCTGTTTTCTCCAATGTGGACTTGGTTGAAGTACGCTAATGACCCAGACCCAGAATTCTATACTATGTATATATAACAGCTTTAAACTTTGTACACAGTAAACAGTCACGTTTAAAAAGAGACGGAAATGTGTTATTTCAAAAGTACAAACAAGCATTATCTTGACCCCCGTGTAGAACAAGCCATACCAACTTGAACCTTATATTATTATATACATCTAGGCGAAATGCCAAAACAGTCTTGAAAATAAGAGTGTCTATAGCATATTACATACAGGACATCACTGAACCAAATCAATGTTAATATCCCGAGAAGTTGCGTTCATATATTATAAACCGAATGCTTTTCATTTGACAATAAACCAAACGACATGCTGGGAAATGTACACGCATGTTGAGGGCGGGATGGCCTACTTTTCATGTTCAATTCGTATAAAACTATATTAGACCTAGATACCATAATGTCACTTCATGTGTCGAATGCAAATTGTGAACGTTAAATAATTTAAGAAAATACCAGTTGTATAGAACTGCAGACTGTAACCCAACAACATTAAATATTATAATACATACAAAAATAAGTTTTATATATACTGTACGTCAATACTTTGGCTATTGGAGTAGGTTATGCGCCGTTATGTAGTCTGAAATGTACATGATGTTCTTGCTATCATTTTCTCACAGCTCTAACACATCAACAGTATATTAGAGCGTTGTCCTGGTTACGCAATTTATTCGTATTTATTTATATTGAGCTCAACGATGCACTGCACTGATGACAGATCTATTGGCGTCGGTGAATGATATTTGAGATGATGGGATGATGAGATGAGAGGTTATTTATTTTAGTAGGTGTTTTTTGGATAGTGGATATAGTTTTTTGGAGTCGGCTGTGACCATCCCAGTATTAACCTGTACGACAGAGGAAACCACGAAAAACCCCTGTCAGGATGGTCGGCCATGGCGGGAATCGAACCCCGGTCTCCTGAATGACAGTTCAGTGTTATAACCACTCGACCATTTATAAATTACCATATACAGTGACCACTGAACTCGTTCAGTTGATTTACATGAATGAAAGTACTTGTTTAACAACAAACTATTATAGGGTATAATACAGCCTGCTAAAAGCATACGCGGCTAATGAACCTGCTCAACGACCGGAAGCTACCAGTTCGTATCTTGTCCGCATCAGATAATAATTGCCGCTTTCAATATGGAAGCAATATGTCTCGGGGTGCCCAAAACCTGTGTTACACTGTCAAAATAGTCAAAAACATCTCCAAAATCAAAGGGATTAGGTTCAAGTTGAATTTTGGACAACTTTGGCAAGGGCAAACCTCGAACCTCGAACTGAAGACAATGCGATAACAAGCTAAATAAAGTAACAAACTTCTTACTAAGACTAGTAAGAACAGATGGCAAAAAGGGTATTTGTTGAAGGGTATTTGTTGAGTATTCAGTATTCTCTTCGACATCATCCTCTACATATACGACAATTTCATCACGTCTTATGCGAATTACAGTGTATAAATCGTATAGTATGGACTATGATATTATGCTGATAAGTAAAAGTAATCCCCCCCCCTCACTAGCAAGATCCCCGCACTCAGATAACAATGTCTTCTTATGCAATGGTATTGTTAAACTTATAGTTACTACGCAAATGCGGCAGTTTACTCAGCTGCTTATGAGTCGTTAGTCGTTATAGGAAGTTAAATACAACCAAGCATGCATAGGTTATATATATCGAGAATCATGAGATATTTACATCCAATTATAGTACCTAGTAATTACAGTACACATCATCTAATCAACGTTTTACTATCTCTTGTGCGGTTGTCCCTCACGCATAGCGATTGCCTCTCGTTATACACGCCTACAATATGTGTAATTGGCGCATAATGAAATTAATACACCCACCCAATATAATAGATTTTCAGTCCACACCCAGGCTTCGTTAGGCCTATATACAAAACACTGAGACGGGTGGTCGAGTGGCTAGCAAATTAAACCGTCATTCAGGAGGCCGGGGTTCGATTCCCGCCATGGGCGACCATCCTGATCGAGATTTTTCGTGGTTTCCCATGTAGTTTAGGTTGATACTGGGAGGCCACCACTGACTCTTTTCCAACACTATCCAAAAACACTTGATAAAATAACCTTTCACCTCATCTTCCCATCATCTCATTCATCGACGACAATACACCTTAGTAATCGGTGCAGTGCGTCGTTAAACTCGATGAAATAAAAAATGAATGAAATATATACGTAACACAAAGATGAAATACCGAGGTACGGTTTTACGAATTAATAATGCATTTGTTGATAAAGCGATAATCAACAGATTAACAAGTGTCATTATACCTTTGGTTACCAATGATGTTTTGTGCTTTAATCTAAAATAATCAGCTCAATTAACACATATTTATTTCTCGTATAATTAACAGTACATAAATTACAAAGCGAAAACAAAAAGTTAGTTCAAACAAAATGGAGATAGTCAGAATGGTCGACCATGGAGGGAATTGAACCCTGGTCTACTGAATGACGGTTCAGAGTGGTAACCACTCGACCACTCGTCTCAGTAAATGGAATATATTTTTGTTCTCCAAAGCTATTCGGTTGTACAGGCTACTCTATTTAGTATTTATAATGACGTTTATGATTTTACTATCCAGCTAATCAACCTGTAGAGCCAGTAAGCCCGTGGGGTTACTCGGTGTGCTATGTTACAAGTGATTTCAGGGATTTCAAAGAGAAAAAGATATCTGTACGGCATGAATGGAAGAGTTTATTCGCTACGCTCGCCACCGTCGTTCGTTAGCATATGGACTGAAACCAATGCCAAGTAACTGCTGAACATATGTTCATCATTTAACATGTACATGGTGACAATTAGGGACCACGTATGACTTATTACAAGTCAGAAGGGAGCACGGATGGTTTATCTTCATCTTTGGCATCTTTGGCAATCTAGTCAAATTATGAACCTCCTTATCCATATTTTGGAAATTTTGTGTATTTTACAAAATGCATCTATGGAATCGTATCGAAAAAAGCACCACTTCCCCTGTCGGACATGACTGGGGGGGGGGGATTATACCCCTTGTCGTACCGGGGCGCAACATTGACAAGACACGACCCTGTGGAGTAAATCCCTGACATGCAAGATCCGGAGAGTCTTGTAAGTCTCGGCCTATATATTGTATTGTAGAACCTCTCATTATATTAAGAAATAATAGCATACTTTTTCACACAAAAAAAATGGTCCGACAAAATCTAAAAATGAAGATTTGTTGTACGTAATAATATCTTGACTATTTTTTCGTGATGATCTCTTGACCCCTTCCCTCCCCCACCTCTACCGAAAACAAAAAGCTCTCTCACAACAAAATTTCTTATAATTAAACACTGACACATTATACCACTTGAGAGCACTAGCTGCCACTTTGTCAGTCACACTATTGTTATAATATAAGAAATTGCATGATTTCTAATAAGGTCATGCGTGATAATAATACTTCATATGGACAAGAATTGAAAAAAAACCATCATAATATGTCAACAGAAACGTACAATGCTTTTTGTCATTAATAAACACAATAAAGCGTATATATTTCGGATAAGGTTATTACTTATTATCAAACGGGTAAATAACGATAAGAGTTTCCTACGAGCATTTGGATGGCATTGGGCATCCAAGAAATAAGAAGGTTCCGAGCGATCGTCCCCCCTATCCCACACCACTAGCGCGCGGTGGTTCGCGCCTATACTTTTGTGGAACAAGTAAAAGTTTAGCTGCGGTCAAAGTCAGTCTCGCCGTAGGTCACCACGAACTTTTGACTATAACGTAGTACTAGAGTCAAACACACCGATTGCAAACTTTCTAATCAATTATAACGATCGATGCTTTTCCTACCCTATAATTATGGTGAGTCAGTTAGGCCAATCTGAGCGACCCGAGTGGCCAATACCAGTAATTATAATAATCAAGTAGAAACTGATATTCCATGATACACTTTTGGCAATCTATATAGGCCTAAGCAGTAAACATGTTTCCTAATCACTTCCTTTGTAATGACATAGGAAATGAAAACATATGGTTAATATAGTGTGACATACACTTGACTATAACTCACTGATAAAACGATCAAGCTCGAGTTAGCTCATAATTTGAATGCACAAGTGTTATCGGCACCACCTACACGTGCAATGAATATAGTAGACGGTCTATATTATATATGAAAGGTCAATTTGTTTGGATCATAAGAAACTGATGTATAAAAAATAACTAGATGGCAATAATGAAAAATCTGTCCAAATGTGGAAATTATACATTATCCTTAAAATTATTGACACAGGATCCAACTTTCCATCATTTGACTATTGATAAGTTCATCATCTGAGTGAGAAATATCGCATATATACTATATCAATATCTTATAGCCTATATATAGCTGAGCATACAATATATAATACTGCCATGCACAACGTTGGCTTGGAAGTTGCATTGAAGAACCATGACTTTCAACTTTCATCAGTTTCGTATTCAAAGTGGTATATTCAAGTTTTGAGAAGACCTATTCACGAAGTTCGCACGCAGTATATCAAATATTCTTAGAGCACATGTTATATATGAAAGCATTGTTACACACGTCTTTGGCTACGTGCAGATCGTAACAACGAAACAAGCAAATTACATTTAAATTACTGATGTGATTATTGGTTGCTCAACGACTCCACCAACAGATAGATTATTTGGGGGTACGAATGATCAGGTGATGATGAAATTATATCAAGCTATCATAAGTAAAAGGACGTTTACAAAAACCCATGCCTTATTCGGGACTCGAATCCACGCCCAACGTGATTTCAGTTTCGAAAGCGGTGCCTCATAGCTTCAAGCTACCGAGTACGGTACATTTATTACTGATTCGAATATTTATTTCATATTTGTAATGATGGTGTACCCTACACACAATTAGGTCCAATCCACTCTTGCCTTTGAAATCAGCCTCCATTTGACCCACGAGCTTTCGATCACCACCCCCACCTCCCCCATTCATTGCTTTTGAGATCGTGCGAGCAATTTCCGTGTGTCAGATGTCAATGTGTCGGGACACTAATGTGTGCGGACAAGGGACGGCACGTGGGGAGGTGGGCGTGGTCGGGGTACTGTTTGACGTTCTAACGTCAAGAAGTGAGTCAAGTTTTCAATGGAATATTTGGGGTTATGTATATTATATATGTGTATTATATTATATATATATATATATATATATATATATATATATATATATATATATATATATATATATATATATATGTATATATATATTTATATTTTATTGAATAAAAGAAAATATGTATATATATATATATATATATATATATATATATATATATATATTTATATTTTATTATATAAAAAAAAATATGTATATATATATATATATATATATATATATATATATATATATATATATATATATATATATATATATATATATATATATGACGGTGACTGTTGTAATCCAGCTAGTAATCAAATTGTAATTTCGAAGCAAAAACAAAAGGCAAATATATATAGTTTCGATTTTATCTTGGGGCTTAACGACACATGTAATGATAAATAAGACCAATATCGCCAATTATTGGCGATGGATGAATGTTTTAATGAGATGTCGGGATGTTAAGGTGAAGGTTTCAAAGGTAGTGAATGTCAGTTGATTTTTTTATATTCAGTTGATCGACGCACGTGTACTGAAGATTAGTGACTACTTACATCTATTGGAGTCGGTGAATGATATGAGATGATGGGGTGAAAGGTTATTTTTGGATAGTGGGAAGGAGTCGATCGTTGCCTGTTGTTAAGGAATCATCCCAGTATCAAACCCCGGTCTCCTGAATGACGGTTCAGTGTGCTAGCCACTCGTCTCAGTCAGTTGAATTATTCCAATAAACAAATGATATATCTATATCCAATTGAACAGTACAAAGTCAAACTATAGTTCCATTTATAGTTCAATTTATGGTTTATAGTGGCATGTACAGTTCAATTCGTTATAGTCGTATTAATGTAGACTTTAAACTAATTGATTGGCTATCACACGGTGAGCACAACAAATAAAAATATATAAAAAGTGACTCGCTCGACCGTTCACGATACACCAATATTATATCTCGTTTTCCTCGACCGAGTGGTTTGATCAATTGTCCTCCCCCCCCCCCCCCCCCCCCCCCCCCCCCCGCCCACCCCATCCGGGCACGGCATGGCATATTAGCGCGGAAGATGCACCGCGCCCATCTCCGGCTCTACTACGTCCTGCCGGTGCTCTAGGCCACTACACTAATGGGGTTACGACTCCGTATACAGCTGCGATGGACGCACGCAACCCACCCTCACAACCACCCTCCGACGTCGTCACACAGCGTGCGGGGCGTTGGTTGGACGGCGAGTTACTAACGCATCGGCCCTTTCTTCAAGTGTCTTCGTCAACTCTACCATCTACTACTACTCCTATACCCCAGTAGGGTGTATATATATATATATATGGATAGGAATACGAGATAATTTCTAGATGGTTCTCTCTATGAATTAATTGATTGCTCTATAGTTTCTAAAATTTGTAGCATTACCCGCCAAAGTAGAATGAAATGCCTCCTATGGGTCTTGAACCCAAAGTGTATTTCAATTATAAGTGTGTATACATGCAAGCAATAGGGTGGGTGGAGGGAAGATTACATAGACCCGTAAGTAAAAGTTTGATGTACTTTTTTTCAATATACTGGATCCAACTGAAAATTGTACCTGTCCTACACTCGTACCAAAGCCCACCCTTCTATTGGTAAAATTGTCAGTATAAACATAGGCCTATGGTTGAAAGATTATAGTTACGGTACCGTAAAATATTTTTTCTTCCTTTGGGGAAGTGGTGTAAGTGTCAACAACAATTTCACTTTGAGGAGGTGGCACTTCCCCCCCCCCCCCCCCCCATCCCCACTCATTTTTATTCGACCGCTGTTTCTGTAGGATAATGATATCAAACGGTGAACAGAAGCGATATCCTTGACAACGTATCGGTAAGGTGCAGTGGTAAACCGTGGTACAACTTGTAAAGGGCAAGGAGGCGCTGTGTGTGAGGCAACACGACCAATCCAGGGTCCATTATACATAAATCAAAATGTATAATAACCCCTTCGACTCACTCATTCAATACCGCATTTACGTTGTTGTGTTCGATTTAGTGTAAATCTATTTACGTTCGAAAAAGTTAATATAGACCTATAGCCTATAGGCCTACATTGGAAATAGTTGAAGATATTTTCATAATGTGCAATCATTTTTTTGTTCATGTTGAACAAATATTTTCCAATTAGAATTCTGACAGAAATTTTCAACAATTTTTTTTTTCAAATATATTTTAGAAGATTTCTTTGTTGGATTAATACAAAATTGGAAGAGTATAGGCTATAATCAACAGAAAACTTCAAAATATATATATTTTCCACAGCAATTCTGAAAAAAATATAATTTATAAAAAATTGAAACAAAAGCTTCGGAAAAAAAATCGATGAGCATTTGAAGCAATTTCCCCCAAGAATGTTAAAATCTGTGTGGTGTATACTCACTCGCAGCGAGGCATACTGGCAGTACTATGCGTATCAGACTGAAGCAGACGATGAAGCGGGGTGGCATCTTGAATCACGTCCTCTGAAACACACGAGAGGAGGACGTTTAACGACACGACAACGACCAACCAGGGTGGGTTGGACTTTTTATTTCGGCAAAATATCACATATCCTGTGACCTGTGAATTACCTATCATGCTGTTGCTGTACATGCACACAAAAAGTATTTTATTTTCCAAAAAAAAAAAAAATGTAGTAAGACAAATTACTTCTAAAATTTTGATGTGAAATGTTGAATGTTCATTCTTTTTCTCTCCATTTGTTTGAAGTCATGTTACTAATAGTATGTTGTTTTGTTGTAATATAATTTTATCTACCTGTACATTTATATTTTACGGCATTGTATAGACCTAGGTTTTGCTGTCTTATGGCAACCTTTCATTTAGAGGCAGTCTTATTTTCAATAATAATGATATATAATCCCTGTACGGTATGTTAATTGTTTTATAAAGTAATTGTCAAGCTGAGGCTAGCGTAAATGTTGTGAGCACGAGAGATTCGTACACGAGAGTTGGAGGCTATCGACCAACTTTGCTGAATTTGTATACAGTTGTGTCCATGTATAAAGAAGAAGGACGTCTACCAACTAAATAAATGTAAAAACTTCAGTCATTACAGAATGTTGCTGCAATTTCAAGATATAATGCTTCTGAAAGCCGTAGTTGCATTTCGTCTCGAAAATCTCGTCGTGAAAAAAATGATATCCTAAAAACAGCTATACAAATAATTATAATGGTGATGTTTGTGATTATTTTGTTGATGTATAGACGTCTCTCTTCCATGAATAGGTCTGCAAGTACAGCTGGGTTATTATGGGGGTCAGTGATTTTTCAGAACGAGATTAACGATTACAAACACAGTTCTACCAATACATTTTTCAAAAACGTTAAATAGTTACACAGAGAATTGCACTACAAATTACCAAAAGTCTTTACAACTCTTTACTTCTTCATCTCTCGTGGTAGTCGTGGATCCAAGTACATTTAGTACCGGTATGTATAGTAATTCAATATATAGAAAGCTTTATTGTCAACGAAAATGGAATTTAAAA